>CM062394.1:6157949-6377074 GCA_031304145.1 Cardiospermum halicacabum
AATTTAAAATATTAATTCAAAATATTAAAAAATTATTAAAAAATCACTTAAATCCTAAAAAATATTTCGGCTTCCTAAAATCAATCGCTAAATTAAAACCTTTGAAATTTTTGAGAATCTTTAAACATAATCCCATGATTATTTTACATAATGCACCTATAAATTTATTTATTTTTGTCAAATTTCCCTATTTAGAAGACCGGAAAATCATTTTGCCTGTTTTCATTTTCACTGCCCAGTAAAACACCTGCGTTCGTCGTCACCGATATAGGTTTACAAACCCCACCACCAGTACGGAAGGGATAAATTCGTAAATAAGATAGGTATAAGGGGTCAAATATTGCATAATCGTGTCTTTCATCCAGCTGCTTCGTCTTCGTTCTGTATTCTATCATCTCATCTATCATTTTCAATCCCTCACTCAAAAGCATTAAAGAAGCTGTTCGATTTCAAGAAAAGGATAGTTTTCGAATCCAGATCTCTTACCTGCGAACCACGCCTCCGCGTTCAACGTCTAATTACTGTGATCCTCACGTGATCCAATCAGGTTCGTCGCATTTTTCTTTCTTAGATTCTGTTATCTTTAAACACCACATGCAATAGTTTTAGGTAAGCTCCAGTCAGTGTTGTACGTAATAGTTGTTCTCAAGATTTTCTCTCCAACCACGTTTGTGCGCATTGAAACGGTGCCTTTGACTGCAAGTCTGCCTGTTTGATTTTGTTCGACGGCGCGAATGGTTTGTTGATACATTATGTTTTTTTAGGGGCTTTTGGTTTGATAGAAGATAAAATTTTAGGCTCATTATTATTATTATTATTATTATTATTAATTTTTTTTTTTTTTTTTTTAAAATTCAATTTATTGTATTTCATTCAAAAGGTTGAGCTGTGTGATTTGAGGTATTGAATATATGCAGTTGCAAGTCAATGATCTCAGTCATAGTATTGTTAACTGTTATTTAGGTTTTGGAGACTAAAACTTTTAATGATGGGCAGGAATGGGAGATTTATCTCAATAGCCAAGTTATGAAGAATTCTTAGTTTGATAAATCTAAAAGAGAGGTATGAATATTGTCAAGGGTGTTGCCGACCTTATTCGGAGAACATCTGTTGGCTCAAGTGGTGAGTCCACTTCAGGTTTACAACACCAGAGGTTCTCTCAGCCTTCTCCAAATATCCGCTTCAGGTACTTATAACTTGTTGAGAGTTTTGACTTTACAGTGTGCTTGTGTTATATGATTTTAGTTACTGGTGCTAGAGTTTTTGAAGTGTAATGATGAAATTATTTGTTTTCTAAACTTTGTACATACACAGATATGTATGTTAAATATATTCCGTCTTGCTTGTTCCGGTGATGATTTTGAACCTTAGCTGTTGAAGGAAGCAGGATTATTTTTTGTATTATATTTATGCGTTTATGTTTGTCAGGTTATATGTGGTTACTGTGATTATTGCTCAAATATAAAATTCCTTGTTGTGTAAGTAACCTGTGTTAAGTTGTACGGCCTTTTCATGTTTTAGTTCTCTGATAAGGAAATTGGATACTTGGACCAGATATAGCTTTTTGACTATATCAATGTGGAAGTGAATGCATTTCAGTTGCTTGGTGATGCTAGGTAATTTTATGATTTTTAAGATACCTAGGGCTGAAGTTATGAGGAACTATCCAATAAGTGCTTGGGGTACTTAGAACTTATTTGAGTTGTAGAACTTGATATGATAAATTTGGTGGTCTTTTGATAATTCAGAAACAATGTCTCAAGAGGTAATTAACACTTAATATTAATATGTTGGGAAGTTACTATATTTATATAGTGACATTTTCTATTAATGGATAGAGTTGCTGAGGTTTCAGAAGCTTTGTTGAGGATTGCCAATTTTGGAAAGGATGTAAAAGCTCTAGCATAACATTTGATAAAAGCAGTTTTGCTTGAATAACCTCTTTTTCAGTGATACCCTATTGCATGAAAAAGAAATCTGCTACTATTGCTGATTATAGATAACTTTAATTTGGTTGAATATTGTGATCGTGCGGGAAGCACATAGGAATAGTCAAATGTAATTTAAGTGATATAAGCAGTTCTTTAGAATTTTATGGAGCAGGTGTGTTGTAAATTAGTGCCATTTTAGACTAAACTATATGTATTAAGATTGTTTTGTAATGCAGTGAAGAACTAACAAGAAGACTTAATAACTGTAGAATTTGTCTAAATGCCTATTAGATTAATGCGGAAATTCTATAAGACTTCAATCTGTCCCTTTTTGTTTTACTTTAAGTGTGGTGTTGATGCTTATGTTAAGGTGTGTGAGTAAATGATATAATTCAGAATAAGTTATTTGTTGCACTGAGAGAGGAAGTGATTAGGGATAGTTAAGGTGGGATGCGTATAATCCAAAGTAGACATTTGAAGGTCTTAATTTTGTGTATGAGAGGATATATTCATATATAAAAATTTTGGAGAGGGAGATGTGGGGCGAGTTTGAATGGGTTAAATCAAAATAGTTTGATGTGATTTTTCAGGATTTAGGATTTGAATGAAATTTATTCAAATGTAAACAAAGTGGAAGTATAGAATTTTATTTACCCGACCTCAATTGTAGTGGGTTAATACTTGTATATGTTATCATCGTTCTATGTTGTTAAATAATGTTTATAGATTCTTAGAATGATGTATAACTTTTTGTAAGCTTGTGTGGACATTTTTTCACCACTGAGTTGATGGTTGGGAGTACTATTACTTGCTGTGTTTGCCTAGTTCATACTCTTTGGGCATAACCCTTCCATCAAGTTCTTATGCAAAGATTTTGATTAATTATCTAGAGGATTCAGCTATTTAGTTGGAAGGTCATAGTAGGTGGATTGAGACTTCACTCGATCAGAAGAGTCCTAAGTTTGTTATATTATTGTACTTAGAGACTTTGTGATGTAAATGGATAAACCCTAAGGTTTAGAAATAACTCCAAACACCGTCGGAGTCAAGATTTCTTTAAGGGGAAATCAAGAAAACACCTTTAGGAATAGATAAAGACTGAACTTAATATTGATATCCAAAAATCTGCCCAAAAGACTTACATGACTCTTAATATATAGGACTAGGATTGATGACTTTCAAATAACCTTATAATTATCTAGATGACTCTTGAGGTTCACTAGATAACAATTATTAGTAATAATTAAAACTTTAAAAGACTCAAACATTTACTGAGGAATATTGACCATCACTTGCATCATTCTCCTCTCCTTTGAAGAACTTGTCCTCAAGTCTTAACAGTAGTTTCTTCAACTTCTTCTCCACCTGCATAGGGATTTAAATCTGCCACATTAAATGTTGGATCAATTCCCATGTGCTTTGGCAGATCCACAACATAAGCATTCTCCCCAATCTTCTTGACTATCTTGTATGACCCTATTTTCTTCTTGCTTAGCTTTGAATAGGTGCCAGCCGGAAATCTCTCCTTTCGCAAGTACACCATGACCATATCACCTTCCTTGAAGATCTTTGCACGCCTCTTCCGATCAGCATATTCCTTATACTTTGTATTGGACTTTTCAATTTTCGCCCTTATCTCTTCATGTAACTCTTTCATGGTGACAGCCATGTCTTCTCCTTTCAAACTAGTCTTTCCATTATTTGGTAATGGCATAAGATCATAAAAATGCACAGGCTGCTTACCATAAACAATCTCAAATGGAGTTCTGCCAGTTGTTCGATTTTTGGTGTAATTATAGGCGAACTCTGCTTGTGCTACTACACCTTCCCACTGCTTTGGGTTGTCCCCAACCAAACACCTCAATAAATTGCCCAAACTCCTATTAACAACTTCTGTCTGCCCATCAGTTTGTGGATGATATGAAGTACTGTACTGTAGCTTTGTCCCCATCTTCTTCCATAATGTCCTCCAAAAATGTGATAAGAACTTTGAATCCCGATCTGAAGTGATTGATTTTGGTACTCCATGCAAGCGTACCACCTCTCGAAAATACAGATTTGCAATGTTTGATGCATCCATCGTCTTTCTACAGCAAATAAAATGTGCCATTTTTGAGAATCTATCCACAACTACAAAAATTGAATCCATACCTCTTTGGCTTCTTGGCAGTCCCACTATAAAGTCCATGCTCACATCCTCCCAAGGAGCTTTAGGAACTGGCAGCGGGGTGTACAAACCAGTATTTTGTACCTTCCCTTTTGATTCTTGACATACTTGACACCTTTTAACAAAGCGACATACATCCCTCCTCATCTTAGGCCAAAAGAATTTCTCTTCAATAACCGCATATGTCTTATCTTGTCCAAAGTGACCTCCCAAACCTCCGCCATGCATGTCTTGCATAATCTTTTCCTTCAGCGAACAGTCTGGAACACAAAGTTGATTTCCTTTAAAAAGGAAACCATTATGCAGTAAGTAGACTCCAACTGGGCTGTCAACACAACTCTTCCAAATGGAACCAAAGAATGGATCATTTGGATAGAGATCCTTAAAAGCTTCAAAGCCTTCAATGGTAACTGACATGTTAGTCAATAACATGGTCCTTCGACTAAGAGCATCTGCAGCTTTATTGTTTATCCCCGACTTGTGCTTTATGACAAAGGTGAACCTCTGCAAGAACACGATCCATCGTGCATGCCTCCTATTGAGTTTCTGCTGGCTATTAATGTATTTTAACGCCTCATGATCCGAGTACAAAACAAACTCCCGATGTATCAAATAATGCTCCCAATGTTTTAGAGCTTGGACAATTGCATAAAACTCTTGATCATAAGTGCTGTACCTCCTCCTTGTATCATTCAATTTTTCACTGTAAAAAGATATTGGCTTACCATTTTGGCTGAGAACTGCTCCAATTCCAATTCCAGAAGCGTCACACTGCACTTCAAAGACCTTCTCAAAGTCTGGTAGTGCCAAAACTGGTGTGGTGCTTAGCAGAATTTTAATCTTTTGAAAACTTTCTTCCGCTTGCTCAGTCCATTGAAATTTCCCCTTTTTAATGCAATCGGTTAGTGGAGCAATAATGGTGCTGAAATTCTTTATGAATCTCCTATAAAATGAAGCCAGACCATGAAAACTTCGAACTTCCCCTACTGTTTTTGGAACTGGCCAGCTTCTGATTGCTTCCACTTTGCTTTCATCCACCTTTATGCCTTCTGCACTAACAACATATCCCAAAAATAAAAGAGAATCAGTGAAGAACTTACATTTCTTCATGTTGGCATATAACTTTTCCTCCTTCAGAACTTCAAGTATCGTCTTCAAATGCTGCAAATGAGACTCCTTGGATGGGCTGTAGATAAGGATGTCGTCAAAGTACACGACCACGAATTTTGAGATGAATGGCTTTAGTACTTGGTTCATCAAACGCATAAATGTGCTTGGCGCATTTGATAAACCAAAAGGCATCACAGTCCATTCGTAAAGTCCTTCCTTCGTCTTGAAGGCAGTCTTCCACTCATCACCTTCACGAATTCTAATTTGGTGATATCCACTCCTGAGATCAATTTTTGAAAAGACTTTTGCACCATATAACATATCCAACATATCATCAAGTCTTGGGATGGGATACCGATATTTTATGGTGATTCGATTAATTGCTCGACTATCAACACACATGCGCCACGATCCATCTTTCTTTGGAGTCAAAAGAGTTGGAACTGCACAAGGACTCATTGATTCTCTTATGAACCCCTTCCTCAATAAGTCATCAATTTGCCTCTGAAGCTCTTCATACTCTTTGGGATGCATTCGGTAATGTGGCAGATTTGGTAAGCTCGCTCCCGGTACAAGGTCTATGTGATGTTGAACATCCCTCTTTGGAGGTAATCCATTTGGTAATTCATTAAGAAATACCTCTTGAAAATCAGCCAACAACTCCTTAATTTCTGGTGCCATACTCTCTTCATGCTCTACCACTTCTTTTGCTATAAGCACAAATGCAACTCCACTATTTTCAACCTCATTTAGGAAGCATCGTGGGCTTAGAAATGAGTTTTCCTCCTCTTGCCTTCCCTTATCTTCACAGTCTCCCATTGATGCTAAAACAATCTTCCGCCCATTTTTGTAGAAAGCATAAATATTCTTTTCTCCATGATGGATAGTTTTGTTGTCAAATTGCCAAGGTCTCCCCAAAAGCAAGTGACAAGCTTCCATATCCACCACGTCACACAATACTTCATCAGAATAATGTTTCCCAATTGAAAATGGAACTTTGCACTGCTGCGTCACTTCTACTTCACCACCCTTTTTAAACCAAGCAATCCGATATGGCCTCGGATGTGGTATAACCTTCAAATTCAGTTTGGTTACCATCTCTTTAGCCACCAAATTTTCGCAACTTCCACCATCTACAATAACATTGCAAAGACGTCCATTAGAGGAACACTTAGTTTTGAATATGTTGTTCCTTCGCCAATCATCTTTTGGAACTTTTGGAGACAACATCATCCGCCTTACAACCAAATTTGGTAGATCCCGATCTTCAAAAATCACTTCATCTTCTGTGAAGTTCAACAATCCTTCATCACCCTGATTTTCCCTATCAAATTCCTCATCATCGGTTGCATCATCTCTTTCATTCACCAACAAGCTATTAGCTTGTTTTCTGCACTCAGAAGATTTATGCCCTTCTTTTCCACACTTAAAGCAAACTGTCTTGCCATAATTCGCCCACCTATTATTCTTGCGAGCACCATCTCCTCCAGTCGCACGAGCTGGCCCTTGGTTGCGACCTTGGAAGTTAGCTGATGACTTATTTTGAGTTTCATCAGCCATTACTGCTGTCTTCTGCTTGCTGTCTCTTCGACTGGATTCAGGATAAGTAAGTCCTCTACTGCTCTGCTGTGGTTGATTGTTGGCACGCTGAGATTGATTTTCAATTTTGAAAGCCAACTGGACAGCATTAGCGAGTGTCCAACAAGGCTGCAGCTCCACCAAATTTCTTATGTGTGGCTTCAATCCCATAAAGTAGCGATGGATCACCTGGACTTCTGTCTCCGCCAATCTTACTCTAGTCCGCATCTTGTAGAATTCATTAGTGTATTCACGTACACCACGTGATCCCTGCTGAAGAGATTGATATTGTTGGAACATAATTCCTTCATAGTTCAATGGCAGAAATTGGTTGCGCATGAGTCGCTGCATCTTTGTCCAACTCTGAATTTTTTCTTTTCCAGACTGAAGTCTAGTCATCTGCACCTGCTCCCACCATGATGATGCATAACCCTTCAACTTTATAGCTACCAACTTGACCTTTTTGTGCTCCGAAAGGTCAAGGAATTCAAATATCCTCTCAACTTCATTCAGCCAATCTAAAACTTCTTCTGGTTGCTCTTCACCGCTAAAATCAGGAATATCCACTTTAACTCGCGGATCCCGATCCCGATCCCGATCCATGTTGCGATTATGAAAGGGTCTTCTCTCGAAGTGCAAACTTCTGTCATCATCATCATCTGATGATTCAGAAGGAGTGGGCTGCCGCTCACGATTCCTCCGTCGATATGTCCGGAAAGGTTGCTCCTCTCGTCTTCTATTATTGTTGTTAGCCTCGCCAAAGATTCCTGCTTGTTCCAATCTCGTGCACAACTGTTGAATTTGTTGTTGTAAACCAGCAAACTCCTCCCTGGTTGGTCCATTCACCACTGATGAATTCTCTCCCGCCATTGATTCGCAACAATCACGAATCCACTTTAGGCTCTGATACCAATTGATGTAAATGGATAAACCCTAAGGTTTAGAAATAACTCCAAACACCGTCGGAGTCAAGATTTCTTTAAGGGGAAATCAAGAAAACACCTTTAGGAATAGATAAAGACTGAACTTAATATTGATATCCAAAAATCTGCCCAAAAGACTTACATGACTCTTAATATATAGGACTAGGATTGATGACTTTCAAATAACCTTATAATTATCTAGATGACTCTTGAGGTTCACTAGATAACAATTATTAGTAATAATTAAAACTTTAAAAGACTCAAACATTTACTGAGGAATATTGACCATCACTTGCATCACTTTGGTAGCAGAAAGGAGCAGCTATAGGTTCATAACATTTGACTGATTTTTCAGTTCTATGTTATCTGTTTTTTCACATGTTTGCTGGAAACTGGTTTTCTATTTATGACTAAAACCATCAAATTACCTTTATTTAATTATTTTTTATTTTATTTATCCTTATTTTTGTTTTAGTCTCCTCTGATTGAAATTAAGAGTTGGTGTCTTCTTTTCAATCTTGTGTTGTCGTAGTAGTAGCTTTATTTACGTAGACCTATGGATGGATGGTTGTTTTGTTTTGTTTTTTTTTTTTTTTTGAAAATATTCCAATTTAACTAGGTTTTGTTCAATTTAATAATTTGATGATATTTTGAGCGATCATGCAAATAAACTATTTAATTTTGTTCAAGAAGACAATATTTTGATAGAATTGTTAGTATGAGTCCCATTGTTGTAAAATATGGGTACGGGATACAGTACGATCATTTTCCGATAAGTGATACAGACATATCAATAAGGTGGATACAATTTGATCGATACAGAAATATCCATTAATATATATTTATATTTATTTAAGAAAAGGTTTTGAATTAAAATTTAGAGTTTTATTAAGAATTATATAACAATTTGGATTTCTGTAAAGTTTAAGGTAATATTTTAAATTTTATAAAATAACAAGTTGTCTTAGCTGCTTCTTCTTCAACTTAATCATCTGTTTCATCTTCTTGTTTTTGACATGAAACTGAACAGTATACTTAATGACTGCATATTGTCTATGTCTGTATTTCCAGAATACCCTTTCATTCTAAACCAGCATCCTTAAACGGCCGACTTGAAAAGTTTGGCCTTTTGTACGGCCATTTTTCTGTATATATGACCATACCAAGCTTTTTTTTTTTTTTTTTTTTTTTTTTTTTTTTTTTTTCTTTTCTTTTCAATAGAGGCGTGCCCATCACACTTCATAGAGAAAAAAATATTTAACAGCATAATAGTTAATATTGGACATAATGTAAAGTGGTCAAAATTATTCATGGTGAACAGAATCGGATAATTTAATGGTGATATACATATACATCAATTGTTAAATTTGCGAAATGTAGTAATTTAGCGGCCAAATGAGTATTTTTCTTTAAAAAAAAAATCTATTAGTCTATTATTCACCTTTTTCTTTCTATGCGTTCATTTCCTGGTGTTTGCTACCAGTATTAGACGTGTTCTGTTACAATCAGTTGTGCTATTTTTTAAAATTTAAAATTAATTTTAACTGTAAATTTCTGTTTACATTTTGATGACTAGAAGTCTTCTTCATGCTTAATCATTGTCATGCTTATACTTTGTAGAGAAGAAGGTGATGAGGGGGTTTTATGTGAACTTTGGAAGACATACAAGAACTCCACTGATAAGGTATGCAAAATTTCAATCACTATATGTCCCTACATTGAAAGGTTTTGAGGGTTGTCTTATTTATCAATGATTTATTTTTTTGGTCTTATGAATAAGGATTGGATGGTATGTTCAAAAGCATGGTTGAGAAATACTTCGTATCGATACGCGAAATACGTATAATATTACGTATCAATTTTAAAACGTATCGTACAGACATTATACTTATACTCGATGGTGTTTTTTACGTTTTAATACCACGTATAACGCATATTAGTACGATGACGAAAAAAGGAAAAAAGGAGGGTATTTATGATATTTTAAATAAAAAGACAATTTAAAGAGTAAGAAAACTTAATAACTTTAAAACTATTTAAAGTTTAAAACCTTATTTACAAATCTAGCAAATCTAGCAGTCGTTTGTGTTAGAAAATTTTAGGGGAAAAAAATCTTTAAAAGTGGAAAGACTTTGAAGAAGAAAGCTCAATGATAGAAGAACTTGTGGCTAAAGATTAAAGATATACCTTATTCATAAGGTATTTTGAGCTATTTCTTTAAACATTAGAAAGTACGAGAACTAGATATAAAGATAAGATAGCATACGAAAGTTGAATTCACAATTCCAACCCTAGACTTAAGTGACCCACTATTTAAGGACTCCAATTGATAGATTTAAAATTTTATCATTGAATGATACAGAATGTTTCCTTTTATTCTATTTTGTTACGTTAAAAGTGTTTCTACTATATTTTATTGATGTTAAATTTGGTATACACCCATTTAGTGTCATGAGAGCACTTAATTTTATTTTGAATATATATATTTTTAATTCTTATAATTTTTAATATTATTTTATTTTTTTCAATGATACTAACGTATTAAACGTTTCGATACTTCACGTATCGTATCGTTTGACCAAACGTATCGTATCGCGTATCGTATTACTCAATCTTGTTCAAAAGATATCTGGTATAGAGGAGAATTTAGAAATCTGAACTGCGATTTTGTTTCTATTTTTTAATGCTTGAATACTAGTGGTTAATTGCTTGTTTTCTCCTAAGAAAAAATATATGTAAAACTGGTTATATGCGTACCACACAGTTGGCAACTATCAATTGTTTTATCTTTTTCGATATGATCCGAGTGTATGAATTTATTAATTGTTATCTAAATACTTTGATAAATTGAAAGATCATATTATCTCATGCCATTTTATGATTTTTGTTTAAATAATTATAATGTAGGTAAAAATGTTTGTATTTAATTTATTAAAAATATATCAATATATAAACTTCACTGTGAAACCACCAATATATAAGGTAAGAGTAATGCTATGCAGCCTACCAATTTTTAACTACTCTTGTTGCCTACCATATATGTCTATACATGATTGGGTCTATACATGATTGGGTGAGAGATTTTCATTATAATTAATGCATTAATTTTTTATCCAATCATCTTTTAACACGTAAGGTAGGTTATGAAAGTAGGCAAAAAAGAGTAGCCTACCATATATATCTTGATGCAGTCTGTTGCTAAATAGGTACACTAATGATTTAGTCTTGAAGGAAAAAGAATCATTTTGTAAATGGTCATTTGAACAAGCTTGCAAATGAAGGCAGATATTTTTTCTGTATAGTTTTAAAAAGCCCCAGGCACACGGAGGCGCAAAGGAGTCCTGATAGCAAGATGCGTTTTTTTAACCTATGTACCTATCACATTCTAGTTAAAATAGGTAAAGAAACATTCCAGTTAAAATAGGTAAAGAAACATACTAAGACCATCCGCAATGGGAGTCTCTTAGGGAGTCTCTTAGTGAGTCTCTCCTCTGATAAGAGACTCATGTTTCGTCTCTTTGCATTGGAGTAACTAGTTTTTTAAAAGCTAGTCTCTCAAATGAGAGACTCATTTTTAGAAAAATTAACAAATGATGAGATGACACGTAGAAAGTTCATAAAAAAGTAAGATAAGGTGGAGAGAGAAAAGGGGGAGTAGCATGATATATTTGACTTTTTTAATTTTTGGAAACAAATGGGAGAGACTTTGCATTGGAGTGAAATTCTTATATTTTCTACTAACGAGTCTCTTTGATGATGTGGCATACACGGGCCCACATAAGAGACTCAAAGGAGAGACCTCCATTGGTGATGGTCTAAATAAGCAGTAAAAACATCAAATTAATTAAATATAATATGTATTCGTAATAACTTGAAAAATATAAACTTATGTAGGAAAAAAAAAAAAAGAATGGGTACTTGAAATAGGAATTATGTAGAAAATAACTCATGAGACTAGGGAATCTAAACTTACATAGAAAAAATAAGAATAGGTTCTTACTTGGAAAAGTAATTATGTAGAAAAAAACTTGTGAGACTAGGTATCATAAAGTTATGTAAAAAAATAATAAGGAATAGATACCTACTTTAAAGAGGAATTATGTAGAAAAGAACCTGCGAGACTAGGGTACAACAACAATAACTAAGCCTTAATCCCAAGTAACTTGGGGTCGGCTAACATGAACCAAAATGTAGAATCACATTCGGTTATCCACATGAATTCTTTTTCGCCATTCTTTTCTATCCGAAACCATTTCCCTGTCCACACCCAAGACACCCATCTCACTCTTAATCACTTTCATCCACGTTTTTTTCGGTTTCCCTTGCTTCCGCACAACAGTTACCCTCTTCTCAATTTTTTTGACGGGTGCATCAATAGGTTTACTTTGTATATGTCCAAACCATCACAATCGATTCTCTCTCATTTTTTCCTCAATAGGCGCGACCTCCACTTTCTTTTGGATCACCTTATTCCTTATTCTACTATCAATCCTAGTGTGTCCACACATCCATCTTAACATTCTCATGTCTAGTACTCCTATTTTTAGAATGTGACTCCCTCTACAGCCCAACACTCTGTACCATATAACAATGCTGGTCGAACAACTATCCTATAAAACTTTGTGAAGAAACAGGGTAGAAAAAACCCTAGAATAATATCTTATTTTATTTGTACAGCTTACTTCTATTTATATACAAGCTATACTATTAATTACAAGCTACAAAGGAGGAGATTTGATTTTCTATTCAACACTAGAAAATCATAATCTTCTTAATAAGGAAATAATAAATAAAGAAGAGAAATTTAGAGAATATTAAAGATTCAACACCCCCTCAAGCTGCGGAGTAGATGTTCATCACTCCCAGCTTGGAACACAACATGTCGAAAGATGTTCTAGGTAAAGCTTTTGTGAAGATATCTGCTACTTGAATTTTTGAGGGTACATAACTCAATTTAAGTGTCCCCGATTCAAGCTTTTTCTTAATGAAATGTCTGTCTAATTCAACGTGCTTAGTCTTGTCGTGATGAACAGGATTTTTAGGTATGTTAATAGTAGCCTGATTGTCACACAGTAACTCCATAGGAGTAGTGGTAGGAGCTTTAATCTCAAACAATAGTCTCTCTAGCCACAATCCTTCACAGACCCCAAGTGCCATAGCTCTGAATTCAGCTTCAGCACTACTACGAGCAACTACATCTTGCTTTTTGCTTCTCCAAGTCACGAGATTTCCCCACACAAAAGTGCAATATCTTGATGTAGATCTTCTATCAACCATTGAACCAGCCTAATCTGCATCTGTACACACTTTAATGTTTCTATTTTCATTCTTTTTAAAACAAATGCCTTGACCTGAAGTCAGCTTTAGGTATTTTAGAATCCTCATAACAGCATTCCAATGTTCTTCATTCGGATTGTTTATAAACCGACTTACTAGACTTACCGGAAAGACGATATCTGGTCGGGTATGAGATAAATAGATTAGTTTTTCAACTAACCTTTGATATCTTCCTTTATCAACTGGAGGAGAGTCCTTTGATAATCCTAATTTCATTGAAGAATCCATTGGTGTATCCGCAGGTTTGCAGTTGGTCATACCAGTCTCCTTGAGCAAATCTATGATGTATTTCCTCTGATTTATATAGATTCCAGCTTTAGATCTAGCAACTTCCATGCCTAGAAAGTATCGTAAGTCCCCAAGGTCTTTGACATCAAATTGAGTTGCCAGAAATGACTTTAGCTGTTGAATTTCATTTTCATCATTTCCTGTCATTACAATGTCATCAACATACACTATAAGCATAGTAATAATACCACCTGCAGAATGTTTTACAAAGAGTGTATGGTCAGCTTGACATTGCATATAACCAAATTTTTTCACAGCTTTTGTGAACCTTTCAAACCAAGCTCAAGGTGATTGTTTCAAACCATACAACGATCTCCTCAACTTGCAAACTTTTCCTTTAAAACTCTCCTCCCAACCAGGAGGACTATCCATGTAAACTTCTTCTAGGAGATCCCCATTCAGAAAAGCATTCTTGATGTCTAATTGATGTAATTTCCAATCAAGGTTCACAGCTATAGATAAGAGAACCCTGATTGTATTCATCTTAGCTACTGGAGCAAAAGTCTCTTTGTAGTCAATTCCATGGGTCTGAGTGTACCCTTTAGCGACCAACCTAGCCTTATATCTATCAATACTACCATCTGCCTTATACTTTACAGTGAACACCCATTTACAACCCACTGTTTTCTTACCTTTAGGTAATTCAGTGATCTCCCATGTGTTGTTCTTATGCAATGCCTTTAATTCCTCCAACACAGCATTTTTCCATTCTGGACTTTTCAAGGCATCATGTATATTGGTCGGAATAACAGTAGTAGAAATATTAAGAGCAAATTGCCTATATTTCTCAGATAAATTTGCATAAGAAATATATTTAGACAAAGGATAGAGTGGTCTAGACCTTCACTCCCTTATGGGCTTTCTAATAGCAATTGGACGCTCGTCCCCAATGGATCCATCTTCATTTTCTGAACCTTCATCACAGACTTGTTCAGAGTTGTCAAGAATAGGAACTTGACTCGATTCAGTCGGTTGAACCTGCTGAATTTCAACTTGGTCAATATTTTTCCCTTCAGTCTTACGCCGCTGAGTATACATAATAGTCTCTTTTGGTAAGAGTTTTTCAGATGTTTTGGGATTTTCTGGATTTTAGGTGTCACTGGAATTTAAAGGTTTTGAGAAGTCAACTGACTTAGAGCCCTCAAGATTTTGATTAGGGTCATTATCAGTGTCTTCCCAAATATAAGGACTTTGATGTGAAGAAGGATTCCTAGGAATTTCTACCGAAGAGTCAAAGAATTCACTAGTTCCACCATCAAATTGTAATTCATCAGACTCTCCTCGACTTTGGGTTGAAGAAAAGAAAGCTTGTTTCTCCACAAAAGTGACATCCAAGGATATTTGAATTCTTCTATTTTGTGGATTATAACACTTGTACCCCTTTTGGTTGTGGGAGTAACCTAAAAATAGACATCTAATTGCCCTCGGATCGAGTTTTCTCCTATTTGGATTATGATTGTGTAAGAAAACTGTACAACCAAAGACATGAAGAGGTATGTCCGATAGCAACCTAGTATGAGGATATCTCTCTAGCAAAACCTGGGCAAGTGTTTTAAATTTGAGAACGCGAGAAGGTTGCCTATTAATTAGGTGAACCGCTGTTAAAACAGCCTCCCCCCAAAACTGGTTAGGAACACTCATACTAAATAATAAGGATCTTGCTACCTCTAACAAGTGTCTATTTTTCCTCTCCGACACCCCATTTTGTTGAGGAGTATTGACACATGATGTTTGGTGTACTATCCCCTCGTTCGATAAATACTCTCTAAGGGTTTGATTCGTAAACTCTTTCCCATTGTCGGTTCTTAAGACTTTGATGGTTGTTTGGAATTGATTTTTTATCAAGGAGTGAAAGATCTTTAACGTATTAGTGACTTCAGACTTCTCTTTCATTAAGAATACCCACGTTAACCTAGTATGATCATCGATAAAGGATACAAACCATCTAGCCTCATTAATGTTAGAAACCCTAGAAGGACCCCAAACATCACTATGGACTAAAAAGAAAGGTTCGGATTCCCTATAGCAAAGAGGGATGTAAGTATTGCGAGTATGTTTGGAAAGAGTGCAAAAATCACAACGAAAGTCTCTAGGATTTTATTTCCAAATAAAATAGGGAACAATTTTTGTAGGTACATGAAGTTTAAGTGACCCAATCTATAATGCCACAATATAATAGCACTATTTTGACCATCCTAGAGGTAGATAAATTAACTGAAGATAGAGGAACTGAAGAACCATGTGTAACCAGCGACTTATTGACCTTGAGAATATAAAGTCCATGTATCAGCTTAGCAACTCCAATCGTCCTCTGCGAGACCAAGTCCTGAAAAACACGGTAAGCAGGATAGAACTTTGTCAAACATTTTTCATCATGCGTGAGCTTAGATATCGACAGCAAGTTGCAATCCAAATTTGGAACATAAAGAACAGACTTCAATGTCAATTTTTCAGAAACCACAACAGATCCATAACCCCACAACCAGTAACTTTTGAAACTGATCCATCAGCTATTTTAACATATGAATTACCTTGGCATGGTTCAAAGTAATTGAATGCTTTAAAATCTCCAGTCATGTGATCGGTTGCCCCCGAATCTATAATCCAAGATCTTGGGGTTTCCTGTTTCACATTCAAAGCAGAGGAATAAGTACCTTTCTTGGCAATGAATCCTGAATTAGCTATTGTAGGACCAGAATTCCAGTTCTGAAATAATTCTTGCATTTGACCAATTTGCTCTTGACTGAATGCTTTAGATTCTGCCTTTGTTGCCTCTGTGGAGACTCCATTAGAACTAGATACGGAAGACTCAACATGGTCCAAAGGTTTTGACATTTTAAATTATCAGAACCAGGCTCTGATACCATGAAGAAACAGGGTAGAAAAAATCCTAGAATAATATCTTATTTTATTTGTACAGCTTACTCCTATTTATATACAAGCAATGCTATTAATTACAAGCTACAAAGGAGGAGATTTGATTTTCAATTCAACACTAGAAAATCATAATCTTCTTAATAAGGAAATAATAAATAAAGAGAAATTTAGGGAATATTAAAGATTCAACACTTTGTAAAAAAGAAGGATCATTTTGCTCACATATTTGAATTTTCTGTTGCTCTCTATAGAAGGCTAGGGGTCTCTCATTAAGAGTTGTGTAGTGTCTTCAAGTAAATGACATTGCATATAGGACCTTAAATTTTGGAATTGAAATTGGCTAAATGAGATATATATCTCTCATATGCTGAGATGAGTGGCTAACCGTTGCTTTTATTGTTCTTTATGTTTTTTATATACTTGTATATATATACATATATATATGTACATATATATATATATATGTATATATATATATATATATATATTTTTAGGGTTTTTATTTCTTATTCTTAAAACTTCTATGTAGATAGAAGTTAAATAGGTATAATGAAATGTTTTAATTCTACGGGGTACTTCTCTAGTTGAAGTCTACTAACTCATAAACTCCTAATAACTCTCCAACACCTAACACCTATGAGATAATAACAAGAAATACAAGATAAATATTAATAATAAAACTTCTAAAAGAAATACTAGTTTAAGGCGACTAACAACAATGTATATTTTTGAGGTTTTTTTTAAAGCTTTTCTTAATTATTGGTTCAAGTCTAGAACTATGATTTCTGATTGCTCATCTCTTCATTTCTAATATTGGTTCAAGTCTAGAACTATAATTTCTGAAAGCTCATCTCTTCATTTTACATCTCCCCGAAACCCAAAAAAACTGAGAGAGTGTCTTCTTTGGCTTGTTTAATTATTGATTTCTACAAAATCTAAGGACAAATCTATTCCATGATCAGGGGTCTTCCTGTTGGTCACAAATCCTTTCAATTTTATATGCACACCTTACTTCATTTTGAAATTCCTTCTTTACAGACTCATGCTTTTTACCTCATTGACATTACGTTTTGTGACTTGGCATATTCGTAGGGTATTTCCTCATTGTTTACTTTCAATCCAGTCTGCTGACTCCCAGAACCGCTTAAAAAGCATAGGTTTCATCTTGAATATATCTACTTGCTTTAACCTGTAGAGTAAGGTTTGAACTTTTTTTTCCCACCTCTTTGGTGTAGTTATTTTCTTATTGCATACTTGGAAGAGAATCAGTGACTCTGAAGTGCTATCCTTGTTGATAGGAATATTTTTGGTTGCTATTGTAACCTTGCTATATTTTTACTAATGCATGTTCTTTATTTCTTCACTATAGGCGGAAAAGAAAAAATATTTCAATGTTCTCCTCAAGCAATTTCTGATTGTATTTGAGAACTGGGAACCAATCAATGGTGGTCTGCCGTCTGAGGCTCCTTCAGCAACTGCCCAATCTGCAGAGGATCTGTTACAAGTTGAGGACACCGTTGTTGGCTGTTCTGTAGGACATCCAGCTGAATTGGTTCTGGTTTTAATTGAAGAGGTTATCCAATTGACTGCCTCTCTGTCAGAAAGTAAGTTGAAAATTCTCTAATTCATTCATTTTATTTAGTCATATATATATATATATATATATATATAATTTTATTGAAAACAAGAGGTTTTAAGGATATATTACACTCCCCCAGACACATTTATGAAGGTGGTTAGACTATCTCCAACCATGAACCTTCATTTTAGAGCTGCAAAAAGTATTCTTCTAAGAATATCAACCCTCCATATTTTGGTCCATCTCTAACTATACGGAACTCTAATATGTAGTAGAAATGGAATTTTCAATTAATTTAAAATATATTCAAGGACCACTCGTTAAAAAATGAATTTAAGTTATATGTAATGATGAGCTTATTTTAATTAATTGAGACTCAAATTAATAAATTATAGGGAAAAAAAAAACCAATTTGGCCACCCTAACTTTAAGGTTTATTCTATTGAGTCATTAAAGGCACACAAAATTTTTGTTAAAAAACAATATTGATTTTTGTTTTTTAGAAACATTTTTAAGAGGGGTCGAGGAAGACCTAAATCTACTTGGAAGGAGGTAGTTGCTAGGGATTTATGTGCCTTAGATATTGATACCGATTTTGTGCATAAAAGACTTGAGTGGAAACGTAAAATCCATATCGACGAAAGTTTTTAAGACTTGTACTGACTACTTCCTTTTGTTGTATTAAGGTTCATTGTTAGATGATTCATACATAGATCTTAACTGGTTTGGAATTGGGACTAAAGCTTTGTTGATGTTGAATGGTCATACCATACTTTTTATCAACCATACATGTACTATGTGTTATTGTATTTTGTTAGATTGAGGAGCAAGATACATATTATGGTTATTTGGAGTAAGGTAATATTGGAATAGAGAGATTTACTCCATGGGGACAACAAAATTCTATTTGAATATAATATGTTATGCTAGTTGTATGGTAATGAATTTTGTGTGGCCAAGAGACCTCTTATATAAGGTCAGTGTGTTGAGGTGGATGAGTGATCTTGAATATGGATTGTGCACATAATAAAATTATTCATAAGGTACATGTGGCACCAATTGAGAAGGTGTTGACCGACCATTGAAGTGGTATAGATATATTTAATACAAACCTTTAAAGGTCCCAATTTGTGTCACGGTAGTAAAATATGGTACGGTCCGTTTATACGGCAGAAAAATGCCGTACCGCTATTGTAATGTGCTATTGTAACATATTAAGATGCTCGTGTATTTGATAAAAGTTAATGAGGGGTTTCATACTACCGTGTCACCATTTCAACGCTGAAACGGTTGATATAGACCGTGTTAGGTACGACTTATAGATTTCTTAAGTAAAACTTAAAAGAAAAAATGGAAAAAGTATAAGAAAGAAAAAATAAAAACTAAAATTTATTCTTAGAATCAATATATATATACATACATTTGCAGCCGCCAAAATATATTTTAAAGTTCAATTTCAGAAGAAAAAGTTCAGCAAGTTCAACAACAATTTCGAAGAATAATAAAATTAGTTAAATTGAAACAAAATTTTAGAGAGTTTTTATTTATGTTTGTTATTCACATTTTATATTCGTTTTAAGTTAATATGTTATAAATTTTGTTCTGAGCAATTGTGTTACTTTACTTTGGAGATTTAAATATTGAATATTAATATTTTGTTTTAATGTTATTGATATCTGTTTGGGTAAATGGTTTGACAACTACTTATAAAATAATAGTTAGAAAAATGTTGGGCATATAAAAAATATTATTAGAAAATATACCGTATCATACGTCCGTATTAGACGTACCAATACTCAAAATTACTTGTATTAACTAATGACTGTATTATTCTCCGTGTTCCTTTTTTGCAACCTTGATTGTGCATGAGGATATTCATATACCAAATACTTCTAGGAGAGGGATAGTGAGAGGTATACTGAGATTGATTTAGAAGGAAATAATTAGATATTATCTTTAGAATTTAGAATTTAGGACCTGAACACAATTTGTTTAAAAATAAAATAAAAGTGAAGCAAGACTACAGTCTGAGACTTGTTTGTTATTCTTAATGTCATAGACAGCGCTCAATGATATTATTATGTTTCTTTGACAACCTTCTCATGATCGACAAGTTTGTTTATATCATGGATTGAGCCAAAAGTTGGACGTGACTGAGAGATGAAACACAAATAAAACTGATTAAAGTTTGTTTATAGCATGTGTGGTTAAAATTACAAAACAGATAAAATTAAATAAATATGGAAAGATTAATTCAAAGTTTATTAATACATCTTAAAAATAGATTGAAATAATTTGAAAGCCTTTGAATCATACTAGATCTACCAGGATACATATCCTAAACTAAAACATAACTTTTTAAATGCAAACATATACAAGTAATTTTAATTTTGTAAGGAACCCTAGTACATTTGAAATTATTCTACATTAATTTCCTCTGCTTGAAAATAATGGGCATTGAGTTCTCTGATTGCAAAGATTTTGGTTCCTTAACCATCAACCTCATATGGTTGGTCCTCTTTATCAACATTTTGGATGAAAAGCCTAGGGTTTGTTCTTCAAGTTATGATTTCTTGAAACTTCAGAGGTTTGTTGTGGATTTCGTGAACTCAAACAGATCTAGTCAAATCTATTTGTTATGGTCCTAGGAACTTAGGAAGAGTTGTGAAGGATTGTTTGACACTTAGGTAAGAGCTTATACATCATTTTTAGGTTTGAAGTTCAGGTAAAAGCTTAGACATCATTACTAGGTTGTAGGAAGCAGATGTAGCAAGTTTTTTTTTTAATTTTTTTTTTTTTAGTATGCCCCTTGATGTTGATCTTACTTTTAATAGCATTGTTGGTTGCTGTTAGTGTCGGATCTGCATTGGAAGTTATCTAGTCAGCTGTCATATCAGATAGCCCTGGTAGGCAACAAATGCTCTTTTGATTGTCCTCACCACTAGTATTCTTTCTATTCTTCAAATGTTCTTTCTCTATCGAATTTGTCAAGACAATGCTCGAACGCTTTGGCTGGTTGCACCGTTCTAGGAAGCCGTTTTCATGCCCACATGTGGTGGAGGCTTGTTCGCCTCTCATACCAAATGATAAAAACTTAAAGAGTCACTCCTCAAAAGTTAGCTTACAAAGAGGGTGTGCCCAAAATCCTTGTAAACCCCACATCAATCTTGCACATAATTGATTCGAAATTCTAAGTTCACTTGGATCATAACATGTTGATGTACTGGGTAACTGCATCTCAAATTTGGGTCTTGTAAAGCACCCATGAGTTGATATATAGTCCTTGTGCTCAAATCTTTCGGCTCCTCAATTGCTACAACGATGAAATTGAATTTTTCATAGAGCGAGCGAAGAACCTTTTCAGCAACTTTTAATATCCTGTATTCCCAAATACTAGATTTTAGAAATTGACAACTTCGATTGTTAGATACGTATCCCTACCTGACACTTGGATCCAAGTTCAAGTAACATAGTATACATCTGGCTTGAATATTAATTATTGACTATTGGGGAAACAAGAATCCTCACCATTGTAGTATTCCTACTGTATTTGAAATATTCCTACATCAAAATTTAGGTAATCATGCAGGTGACAAAGGGAATGAGGGATTTAAATCCGAGACTTCTTGGTGAAATTAATTAGATTTAGTAATTGTTGATTTAAAACTTAATCCGTCATGACCAAATGTTACGATTAAATTCTTCTAATAATTTAATGAATGTTGATAATTTTCTCTTTATTTTTATTTTTATTTTTTCCTTTTATTGTGAGTTGGATAGAGAAATTGTTCTTAAATAAGGAAGTGTTTATCTTATAAATGTAAAAGGTGGATTTCATAATGAAGCTGAGAACA
Source organism: Cardiospermum halicacabum (assembly GCA_031304145.1). Lineage (NCBI taxonomy): Eukaryota > Viridiplantae > Streptophyta > Magnoliopsida > Sapindales > Sapindaceae > Cardiospermum > Cardiospermum halicacabum. The sequence continues at coordinate 6,179,594 of CM062394.1, forward strand.
CCAGTTTTGGTTTTACTGCCTATGGATTAAGCCCTTCAACATTTCTCCTTTCATTTGCTGCATCCATTCTCACTTTTAATACTTTTCTTTTACTATAAAATGAAAAGCTTGAACTTCTGTAAATTTTGTACCTTACTTTTTACAATTATCCCGCAATCAATGCAGTTAGCTCCAGTGTAGTGCACCCCACAGCAGGCCTACCAGAGGCAGTTGCTAGTATTAATATTACCGAAGCTTTTCTTGTCTTGGATGCTTTGAGAATTGTTACCAGTTCAATGCATAATTGCAGAGTGTTTGGCTATTACGGCGGCATTCAAAAGCTCACAGCGCTATTGAAAGGTTAGATTGATTCATAAACATATCTTTATCTGATGTTAGTTACACAGCTATCTACTATTAATGATTTATTGTTGCTATCCTGACTAACTTTAGGCGCATGTTAGAAGAAATTTTACTGCTGTTGAGCATTTTGGTGTCAGTTATCATTAGCTTTGTTTATATTACTGTTGTCAGTTATTTATTTATCTTATTATTATTAGAAGTATTAGTAGTTATTTACCTAATTAGAAGTTTATGATAGAGTAGAAGCCTATTATTTAGTTTAGTTTACTTGCTGATCAAGAATAAAACTCCTAAGAGATTAGGTTGTATTAAACTCTAACTTGTTATAAGTAATTCAACCTCCAGTTGAAGAATGAAACCTATTTCTTCATGGTATATGACATCCTCAATCGCTTCCTCACAGACTGAGATCTAGTCATTTTATCCATTCCTCACCGACTGAGATCTAGTCATCTTATCCATTCCTCACAGACCGAGCCATCTTCTCCTAATAACCAAGGAGGAGGCGGTCAAAATGAAAACACATTCTCCCAATCTATTATCCATAATCATGCACAAACTGATAAAGCAGCGGAATGTTGTTTCGTTGAAACGATAAAAGATAGATAAGTAGGTATAAAACCTTAATTTTATTGATTGAATATATAAGAATTGAATGAATAACAATTGAGCACATCTAACTCTTTATATAAAGTTGAGCTAATCTTAAACAATTATGAAATCTAACAAACTAGGAAATCCAGAAGCACCTGATTAAGAATCCTTAAAGAAGCTAGAATTCTTATAGGAAACTAAATACTTCTGTTATGCATCACAAACTAGGTGAAGGGAACTATCTTCAGTGGTGGTTGTTAGTGACGAGGTTCATAAGTGGAAAAGACGAGGTTGAGGACTACCTATCTGGTGGCTGTAACCACCAGACGACAAGAATTTTGCGGAATAAAAGAAAAATGGAACTCTATGTCATGGCTTATCAATTCCATGACAACTGAAGTAAGATAGACAGATCTACTCCGCAAAACAACTGCTTAGATCTGAGATGCTACATACAACTCAATTGAACACAATAAGGCTGAGATCTTCAGCATTGAAGGAGTTATCCATCATTTGAGTTTAGGAGAGACGTGTTTGAGATCACTGAGTGGAAATACCGAGGATGGAGCAAAATACGGGAGATAAATGAGGAAAAACATGTATTCAAGATCCTTACATTGATTGAATAAATAGGTAGATGATATTCGTGGCAGCATACTATCAACTTGACCCATTCCCAAAGTAAGAAGGGTGTCTGTAGACATCAGATGCAGAGAGAGTATAAGGCTATGATGGAGGATCAATTATGTCTGGCTGGTGGCACTGAGACCTTGATAGATAGTACTGCCATGGCTGCTCGTGGGATACAAATACAATATAGAAAGAATGATTCAGTACACTGCAAGGGACGATGCCATGGTGCGATTAATGTAAGAAATCAGGTACGTGAGGTAAATGCTGGGATTTACATGCAAGGCCAGCTCAGTGGGAAGTGAGGAGAACACATATGCATATGGTCTAAAAAGGGCACCTTGGGACTAGTGCCTTGTGCCTCATTCAGGCCCCAAGGTGCACCTTACACTTTTTGAAACTCTGCAATTCATAACCTAGTTTGTTTCGAAAAACTAAAACTGTGGTCCTGAGGACCTCATTGGAGATTAATCTGACTCTTTTGTTTTAAATATGAATTAACTATTATAATAATAAATGTTAGAATTAATGATTATTACATGGTCAATGCCCTTGGTCACTGCTCATGGTCAATGATAGCAAGAAATTAGGTTATGAATTATTTAATTGGCTAGATTAAGTTTTTCCATATTTATTAGATTCATACTCTATAAATATGATAGATGTACAAGACATACTCGTACATAATAATATATTTCATTTCTCTTAGTTCACTTTATATTCAACGTGGTATCAGAGCCAAGTTGTTTGGTTCAGAGAGTTAGGTTTGAGATGGAGCCTGGTCCAAATATAATTTAGGTTATATACACCCGACTAACCCACTAACCCACTGTTTTTTGGTGATAAATCTTTCACAGCTGTGCTTCTTTCCGGTTGTCTTATTTTCAATCTTTCACAACCGTGTTTCTTTTCGGTCGTCTCATTCTCTAAATCCTCACAACCAACCGTGTTTCTTTCCGTTGTCTCAATCTTTAAATCCTTCACAACCATGTTTCTTTGCTTTTGTCTCAATCTTTAAATCTTTTGCAGCTGTGTTTCTTTCCCGGTTGTTTCAGTCTCTAAATCCTTCGCAATCGTGTTGCTTTCCAATTGTCTCTGTCTATTATTGTGATTCACACCCAATAAGGAAACCCTAATTTTATCTTACTGCTGCCACTAAAATCCTAGTGAAATCACCGTGGTTAAACTCTGGCAGCCTCCACCATACTCGACAGCAAGATTCCTGCCAACCATAGAAGACTATGGCTTCCGATGATAGTCAAAGGTTGGAAACTCCAGTAATGAGACAGATGCCATGAAGTTATTGACCTCAGTTCTCTCCAATTTGCTTTCATCAGCAACACCTTCTCCTTTAGAGATACTAGATGCACTCCAATCTAATTTTCCATGAAAGAATCAAACATATTGAGGTTGTCTGTCGCTTTATCAGGGACAAGATCATATCGGGAGATATTGTCACTAGTTTTGTCAAATCAAAAGATCAACTAGCTGACATTGTCACCAGATTCTCTAAGAGGTCCACAAATAAGTCACATTTGTAACAAGCTTGGTGCATATGATCTATATGCTCCAGCTTGAGGGGTATTGCTAGAATTAATGAGTATTACATGGTCAATTTGGTCAATGGTCATGGCCAATGATAGCAAGAAATTAGGTCATAAATTATTTAATTGCGTAGATTAAGGTTTTCCTAGTTTATTAGATTCATCCTCTGTGTAAATTTGATAGATGTTCAAGACATACTAATACAGAATAATAAATTTCATCCCGCTTTGTTCACTCTATATTAAACATAGTAAATAAAGCATAAACATTAATGATAATAATGCCCCTATTTTCTATAATATAAGTAATTTAGTTATAAACAGTTTATAGGAAACAATTGAAAGTTTAATATTTTTTCACAAAAATTTTGAATAAAAATGAAAGTTTAATAGTTTCCTTATTAGATAATGTGATCCACAACATAGTTTATTAAAATCAATCACTATATATAAGTACTTTCTCCTGAAATTTTGTTATCTCTGTTCCCCAACTTAATTGGAATAGTGAATAGCTGTAAATGCAATTTTCCATTTTGCATTCTCATGTCAGTTGTTACAGGTGTTGTTATACAACTCAAAACACTTGCTGGTGTACTTACTGGAGATGAAAGTTCTTCGAATAATACTGTAGAGAAGACTCGACTGTTTCAGCGAATTCTAGTATATGTTGTATCAATATTCTGTAGCTTTATTGACTTAAACTCAAATGTAAAAGAGAAGGCTCACCTGTACAGTAATACTATAGAGTTTTCTGTCCCTAGAAATTATGATCTACCAACAAATACTTCGAGCAGTATAAAGGTTCCTAATGATGAAACAATGGTGATTTGGCACAACAAAGCTGTCGTATCAGTGATGGAAGCTGGTGGCCTTAACTGGTTAGTAGGTAAGGTACGCATTTATGTTTTCCATTTGTGTTTTCCATTTGTGTATGTTCTTGGTAATTCATAAAGATGATCTCATCAACTGTATGCTATTAGTTTTTCCTGTTAGCTTGGCATGCTAAAGCTAGATTGTAAATGCCAGCTAGGTTGGTCAATTTTTAGTTTCATTTGTAATGATATTTTTATGCTCTTGCTGTTTGAAATGACCAGGTTTTTCTTGACCACTGGATTTTTGGATTTTTACATGAAAAACTTTAGATTTATGTTGTTGCTGTCATTCTTATACCTAACTGCGCTGAACCTGATTGAAAATCCTCATATACATGTTTGGCCAAGCTCTATTGTCCCTGTGAGGTCTTGTTTATATTTTCAGATACTCTTCACTGGTTTAACGTTTGAGATAGCACAATAAACAATGTGCTCTTCTTAATAATGCATTTAACTTTCCTCTGATACTGTGGTTCTGAAAATGTGAAACCCATATTTATTGCAGAGCTCTTGCGTGTGATGAGAAGGTTGAGTATGAAAGAACAATGGATAGATATATCACTTCAGTACCTAGCTATGAGAACCCTTTGCTTGGCATTATCTGAGAATCCAAGGGGTCAAAGCCATTTTAAAAGCATAGGAGGGTTAGAAGTTCTTTTGGATGGACTTGGGCTCCCATCTATCAATGTGCTACTATTGAAAAATGGTCATATTGATGTAAAAGGGTATCTTGTTAAAACCTGCATCTTATAATTCATTTACGTTTTTGAATCTATTGCTTAGATTAATGGCATGAAGTCTTCAACAATTCATTATAGTGTGTACTCTATTATTGAACTTTGTTTGCTAGCTATTTATAGAGACTGGTAGTTAGTTAATTCATATTCTAAGGAATTTTATTTAGTATTGCTGTCCTATTGATTTAAGTCGAGCATCGCGGTTATAGAGTATGTTGTGATAGAATCCATGTGTGCGCGTGCAAGTTAAAACTTTGATATGCGCTATCCTCGACGGATATGTACTCTGCTCTGAGTGATTGAAATGAAGGTTGACTAAATCGATCTATAGACTTCTGAGAATAGGTTATGATACCATGAGAGCAATGATTAATCCGATAAGGTTAAAGATTGAATACTAATAGAAAAAAAGCCAAATTTCTCCGATTATTTTTCATCTATAGGTTTTGTCCTTGTCTTTTGTCTAAATTCTAAATCAATTGAATATCCTCAACTTTTTATATGTGGAGGACTTTGACCTGATTTTATTTCCTTAGTTATTCAAACCAAGGAAGGACTTCATATGCTGCAATTTTTACACCTTTTTCAATCTGCCACTAGTTTTGCCTTATATGGATTCATGCTTTGATTTACTGCCGGGATGTGTCTTAAGCCCACTCTTTTCTGTTTCTATTCTAATGTATAAATTTAATATTGTGCAGCAGTGATGATCCCGTACCCCAGATTTTGCAGCTCCATGTTATTTCTCTAGAAGTTCTCAGAGAAGCTGTGTATCCTTCATAATACAAATTATTTATTGCATTTGAGAACTCTAACAACTTTCCAGAGACAAAGCATTTTTTTTTTGAGAAGAAGTTATTTATTTATTTATTTATTTAATATATATATATATATATATATATATGTATGTGTGTGTGTATAATATATATTTAAAATTTAACTTGGAAGAATTAATAAGGCAGGTGATGTATGTTTCAAAATCTTAAAAAGATGGCGTTGCAATGTTATCCTGTTGGCATAATTTCTTATTATTTGGCTCCATGAAAAATTCAGCGAAACCTGATTCTAGTTTATCAATAGTTTCCTATGTTGGGTATCCTAATTTAGTGCGATGTAAGCTGACTGCCTGTGTTGTCAGTTATGTGCTAAGAGTTAGTCCTTGATTAGCATTCAGATTTGGGAATTTGAATAACTTGCAGTTTCTGTGTGAAAACGGAAGAGTGCATAAATTTGCGAACAGTTTTTGTTCACCTGCTTATATGCTTCCAGAGTACATGCAACGGAGGAAAGATTTGGCTACACCAAAAGATTTTCTAAGGGATTCTTTGGATTCAAAGGATATAAAAGATCAGTTAATGGAGCCATCTACCCCTATTTCCAACAGTTCTTATTCGCAGCTTTGGACTGATTATGTTGACAAGTTAAGCAGAGTCCTCTGTTCTTTCCTTCTTACTCCAGAAAAAGGAAAACCTCATCATGGCCAGGGAACCACTTGTCGAACTGCCACACCAGTCTCTTCTGTGTACGCTGATCTTGCAATTAGATGGGTCGTTAGGGTTCTTCATACTGTATTCCCCAGCATCAAGGCTTGTTCAATTGAAAATGAACTGCCAAGCCATTTAAGGTTTGTCTATACTTTTCTTTGTTGAATTGAGTATATCCTTCTACTAAAGTTGTTATAGGTCTTTATTTTATTTTTTAGTTTTTATGTTTTTAAAAAATTCATTCACATGCTCGCTGGTTTAATATAATTTTCTGTTTTAATTTCTTTTGCTGCAGGGCATTTATCTATACCTTGCAACTTTCTGTTATTAATGCATTTAGAAGACTTCTTGTTTCATCACCAAAATCTCTTGAAATCTTCAGGGAAGAGGGGATATGGGACCTTATATTTTCTGAGAATTTTTTCTATTTTGCACAATCTTTACAAGAATGTTCTACACACAATGAGCCTTCTTCTCTCACTAATAGCTGTTGCAGTCATATCAGATCTAGTGGGGTTGAAATTCTTCAGAAGGAAGTGATTACATTTGTAGAATTTGCTGCAACTTCTGTTGGGTGTGTTCATAACTTGGTAGGTTTTCCGTCCTTTTGTTGGATGATCTCTAGTTCAATAGCCACTCTCTCCATTAATCTTTTCAGCATGCTTATTTATGTTGGTGAATCATGAATATAGTTTATTGTCTTTCAAAGGAATCCATATGCCTTGGGTGTCAATTCTCGTAATAATAAATTGTTTCTCAGTTGGACTAACACAAACATCAACATTGATATTATCTATCCATAAATTTCCTTACAAATTTTCAATGAATTCTAGGTAAACAACATCAGTCATCAATTATATATGACTATGTTGTTCATCCCATTTATTGACACCATCTGTTAATAGAACTACCATTCTTGTCCATTGTTTTCTGCACATAATAGTTGAGTTCTTCCTTATCAGTCACATATCAGTTTATTCATAATGTATGCTGTGATGTAAACTGATTTGTGTGATGAATTTTAAATTTTATTTTATTTGTTTATTTAGTTCTCACAATCAGTTCTACTACTTAAACAATTAAGACTATTTACGTCATGACCTCCTGTTCTCGTCGGGACATACAGTCTGATGAGGTTTCCTCAAATTATAGCTGGGCCAGCTTGGTTTAGAGAAGAGGCAAAACACACTCCTTTTTTCTGCCAACAATTTGAATTTAATTGTTCAGAAGTGCCTGTTGAGATTCACTTTATTAAAAACTTTCTTCCCATTAATGGTACTAAAGTTTTTTACTGAGCAGATTGTGAAGATCCGTTCAAGTTTTTGCTGCAAGTTTTTTCATTAATGGCTGGCTTAGTGTCTGGTCCTCTTGATGGGGGAGGTAATTTCTAGGTTGACTGAATTTTTCCTGTTGAGGTGGTTGCCTCTTTCGCAGTTTTCAAAACTATTTTTTCATGTTTTAATTTCAATCCTTAGTTGAACTTGAACTAACTGAAATAAGTTTACTTTTATCAATCTTAATATAAGCCACCTAATTACTTATAGTTTCAGTGGAATTCAAATAACCAAGTTCTGGCAAAGAAAGTGGGTGACCAAGGCAATTCTTATTATAATTTATGAGCTTTGATGACAGTTCAATTGTTCAGTTGATGGCAGCTGCATCTCGAAATTTGAAACATAAGTGTATTCCACTTCGAATCTCACCAAAGTTTGTTGTGATATTCTTGAATATATTCATCAGTATGTGAGTGCATGATTTTATGTGCCTATGTTCTATAATTATCAGTGCATGATTATACAATCCTTTCTTTTGAATATCAATGTCTCAGCTTTTTCTGCAGCTCATGTTATCCTTTTGGGATTCTTTCTTCCTAATTAAATCTGCGTTGTTCTTTTCAGATATATTTTCCTCACGTAATTTTCTCTTCCTTTTTTGCAGCCTGAATGTTCTGTTTTACTTGATTCCCTTGAACAATGTGCTTGTAATCCTGAGGTTGCTAATGTTCTTGCGATGAGTCTACATAACATATTATTGCATTCATCTGAGAAAACTATTGCCTCCTTCAAAACAATCGATGCTGTTTCTCGGGTGCTTAAAGTTTCTTGTATTCAGTTACAAGAATCTAGAAGGTCTGAAGAAATAAGTTCTTCTAATCATGGTCATCAGAAATCAAATTCTTGTGAGAGAGCCCACAATTGGAATCAATGCATGGAATCATGCATGAAGATCTTTATGGAGTTTTGGTCTATAGCAGGTGATTCTAGAAGTTTGGTTTTGCATAGTTCCACATGCATCGACTGCTTGTTTGATTTATTTTGGGAGCCAAGCTTGAAAACTACCATTTTTAAGTATATCGTTGACCTCATGAAGGTATTCCTTTGTACTAGAAAAGGTTATCTGAAGTGTCCTTTTATTTACTAATCTAGTATTTAGTATTGTAATCAAATAAATTTCCATTTACTCGTTTTTGCAAAAAATCATACTCCTTTTTTGTGGTTGTAGATTTTACCGGTGAATGAGGAAGATCGTAGAGCAAAGTTGCAATTATGCTCGAAGTACCTAGAGGCATTTACTCAAATGAAGGATGGTAAAAATTCTGAGGAACTGTCAATCGAATTATTGGCTGGAATAAAAGATATGATCTCGACTGATCGACTGGTATATTGTCCTGCAATGATTCATTTCTTGATTGAGAATAATATAAGAAAAAAAGGATTGTGGATGTATTGGCAACTTTGTTCTTTGTTGGTTTCTATGTTTTCATGTCTAACTAAATATTTTGGTTCCTTCAGTATTATCAGGCTTTGTTTCGTGATGGGGAGTGTTTTTTGCATATTGTCTCCTTTCTAAATGGTAAAGTTGATGAGGCAAATGGAGAAAAATTGGTTTTAAGTGTTCTTCAGACACTTACCTGTCTGCTTGCATGTAATGATAAATCTAAGGTGAGTCTCTTTTGTGTTTGCTTTTTCTGTTTTTGTTGACATTTCTGTGAGTTGGTGGTTTGGTTTATCTAATTTTTTTCTGGCACAGAAGAATTTCTGGCTCCTGGTTGTTCTTTCCTATTATTGAAGAAAATTAGTAATTAATTGGTTATGTTGATAAAGTGGAATGGTAGTTAGAAGGTTGATGCCTTTTATTGTCTAGGAAACATTTTAATGAAAATATATACTTTGATGCCTTTGTTGAAACATCTGTGATGGTTGGGAGATTGTGGATATCATCAGTCAAGTTCTTGTCCACACAAAATATTGTTGAGGTGTCCATGTGTTTATTTTGATTTGACCTTTTTAATTTTTATTCTTCACTGGTAAGAATTTTGATGATTCAAGGATCTCAGGCAGTATTTAGATCCATTCATGTTGCGAATTTTGCTTAGTGCTTGCAACCCCAAAAACTTCTACTGTGGCATGGCGAATTTTTTCCTATTCATTTTATTATTTATTACTATACAATGTAATGCTGAACCATGGTTCATATTTATTTGCTAATTTTTTATTGTAGGCTGCTTTTAGATCTCTTGTTGGCAAAGGTTACCAGGCACTGCAAAGTTTGTTGCTGGACTTTTGCCAATCGTGTCCAAGTGTAGGACTTTTAGATGCACTGCTTGATATGCTTGTTGATGGTACATTTGACATTAAGGAAAACCCACTCATACAGGTGACATGATCTGCTACCTGAAACTTGATTTCATTCATCAATTTTTATTATCATACAGTTTCTATATTTATTTTTATTATTTTATTACTACTATTATTGTCATTAAAATTATTAAAAAATAGGAAATAACTTTCTATTTCCAGTATTGCTCCATCAAAGTAATTATATGCTATGATTTTGGTTTCAAATACTTTTGTTGTGTTTAAGTCACTATGATTAGCCTGTCTGTTCTTTATCTTTTCTTGCAATATATTCTTCATTCACGTTACCTGGTCTGGAAAGTTTTGGTTTGTTGACATTATCTTTATTCATGCAATTCAGTCATTAGTACTTGGTTATGTGATACTCATTTCTTTCTGTGTTTGATTCAGAATGAGGACGTGATCATACTCTATCTGAGTGTTCTACAGAAGGTGGGTTATTCATTACTGTAACTGTTTCTTCTCATTTTCCCAAATATTTTCTCTAACTCAGATGTTCGATTCTACTTATTTGTGGCAAGAGCAAAGCATGAATGGATTTTGTTTGTCTAATATTTTCATTTTATATCATAATTTGCTATTTTGTGATTGGGCAGAGCAGTGACTTGTTGCAGCGTTATGGACTTGATTTGGTTCAACAATTGCTTCAAGATTCTATCTCTAATCGAACTTCCTGTGTTAGAGCTGGAATGCTTCATTTTCTTCTTGATTGGTTTTCCCAAGAAGATAACGACCGAGTCATTTTGCAAATTGCTCAATTGATTCAAGTCATAGGTGGTCATAGCATATCTGGGAGGGATATCCGCAAGATATTTGCACTTCTTCGAAGTGAGAAAGTAGGAGCTCGACAGCAGTACTGCTCATTGTTATTGAAGACTGTTTTGTCTATGCTGAATGAGAAGGGCCCAACAGCATTTTTTGATCTCAATGGATATGATTCTGTAAGTCCATTACTGTGCTGGGGAGATATATCATTTATCTAACATGCTTATATTTTATTTTATTGTTATATTATAGCTTTGATGGTTGTTAAGGTTGATGTGATCATGTGAGTGGCAGTTATATATCAAATAATCTGGACATATGGAAATATGAATTTAAAATAATAATAATAATAATTTAGTGTTTTCTGGTTCTGATCAAAATTATATTTTATATATTGTATTTCATTTTGCTTATACTCAGCAGGGTTAAGAAATTTGACTTTGTATGACATGTGACTGTCAATTTGTGATTCCCTACTTCTGATTCTGTTACCTCAATGAATTGGTAAGTATTGAACAGGGTTTCACATGAGTATTCTTTTGCTGCTCAGAAGGCGCTAGAGTCTCTTCGGTTCTGCGCTTTACGATACTCTTGTGATGGGGCATTTGGGAGTAAAATTATGTATCTTGTTGCCTTTGCGTCTGTATCACAAAATACAAGGACAGAGATGCTTGTTTCTTCTAACCAATTGATAGGTTTGAGAGAAACTAGGACAACTAATGATTAGATATAAATTGCAGAAATGTGTATTGCAAGGAGCATGCTGACAAGCTTAGTGAGGATTTAGAGCAACTCTAGCTCCTTGCCTATTCATATGCTCTCTATTAATGCTAATATCTTCATTTTGACACATAGTATAGACCCAAGATACTAACGGAATCTTCTCTCCTCTCTCTCTCTCTCCCCCCTAGCTGGCAATTCCTCGGATTACCCTTCTTACCTCTTCTTCTATAGACATTAATGATGGGAGGTCTATTACCAATAATTTGGTTAAATGACTTAAAAGCATATTTCCTATTGGGTGCCTGCAGAAGTTATTTTTCAAGGGTTAAGTTTTTTTTCCCATTAGTTACTAGTCTCTTGATTTGTATATTTGTGGTCTACATAATGTCCAAAAAGTAATCGTGATTCATTTATAAAAATTAAGTTGCAGATTTTCCATCTCAAAATTTTGGTTGGTCAGTGTGCCATTTAGAAATTTTGGCTGTGGTGAGATATAAGGATGAATGATGCTGTCTGTCAATTCTGTGTATCTTGAGCATGACTCATGTATTAGTTCTTGTGGTTCAGTTGGACCTCTATGGTCATTTTAGATCTGTGATAGACCAGCTGTATAGTGGACTAACGATTCAAACCTGAAAACACTTAGCACAATCTGCTAGCTAGAGTGGCAGCGATCATTGAAGCAAACATAGTTTGTTGCGACATCATCTGTGTTATATATATATATATATATATAGAGTAATTCTATAGAGTTTACATAATGTTCTTGATCTACATTTTACTTGTCAAATTCTTGCAGGGCATCCTAGTAAAGACGCCTCTGCAGTGGCCTGTTAATAAGGGTTTTTCATTTTCTTGTTGGTTGAGGGTAGAAAGCTTCCCTCGCAGTGGTGCAATGGGCCTTTTCAGTTTTTTCTCCGAGAATGGGAGAGGATGCATGGCTGTACTTTCAAAGGAAAAGCTTGTTTACGAGGTTATAATACAGACAAGTTTTCATTGGAAATATCTTATAGCATTTTATACATATTATAGGTATTGTGTGTTGGATGATTTCGTGTAATTATAGCAGCTAGTGGAATACTGCTAGAAATTGGATGTAAAACCAGTAATATGATATGAAATATTAGTCATAAGAACTACAGTTACTATGAGAAAATAACCTGTTAAGTTCGTTATTTGGTTGTACATTGATCTGTAACAGATCATTAAATCAAACATAGTACTAGTTTACATCTGCTCTTGTGTGCTCACTTCTGAAAAAAGGTACTTGGAAGTAACTTTGCAAAGAGAATATACTCATTTAAAAAGATAGTTCTTTGAAAATATAAAATCTAAATCAATGATAAAATTAAATTCTAGTTTCGACCTTTAAGTTTGTATGTTACATTGTTCAATAAATTATCTTACCATGTTAAATGCATGGTACTTTGTTGCAATTTTTTTTTTTTCTTTCTATTTTAATCTGTCACTGTTGGTACTGTGTTATCTTATCAATCATATTTTATTCATGTCTTCTGCAGTCTGTCTATCTGAAACGGCATTGTGTTCAGCTTCCTCTTAATTTAGGCAAAGGGAAATGGCAATTTCTTTGCATTAGTCATAGCATTGGAAGAGCATTTTCCGGGGGTAGCTTGTTAAGGTGTTATATTGATGGTGCTCTTATAGCATCTGAAAGATGCAGGTATAAGAGTAAATTGTATGTCATTTTTTGAATTGATCATTGCTGTGTTAGAGAAATTTGAATAAAATTTCCTTCATAAAGATATTCTATCAATGTTTAAATTTTCCATGGCCTAGATATGCAAAAGTGAGTGAATTATTGACAAGCTGCTCCATTGGCACAAAAGTGAAAAAGCTGCAAAGTGAAGGAGAGATAACATCCGAGGGCATGCATGATTCATCTCCATTTTTTGGTCAGATTGGTCCTATTTATTTGTTCAGTGATGCGATTTCTATTGAACAAGTCCAGGGAATCTATTCTCTCGGACCGAGCTATATGTATTCTTTCCTGGATAATGAAGCTGCACTTGTCCATGATAATCCATTACCTAGTGGTTTCCTTGATGCTAAGGATGGCCTCTCATCTAAAATTGTCTTTGGACTCAATGCCCAGGTTATTCCTTTCTCTTTAGTAATCTGCGCTACTCATTTATTCTTTTTCCTTTTTTATCTATTTATTTTTATTTTAATGTTCTTTATTTATTTAAATATTTTATATGACTTAGAATTTTGTATTTTTTCCAGGCTAGTAGTGGTAGGAAATTGTTTAATGTCTCACCTATCGTGGATCTGCAATTAGACAAGAATTCATTTGAAGCAACTGTATTGGTGGGAACTCAATTATGTTCTCGACGCTTGCTTCAACAGATAATATACTGTGTTGGGGGTGTATCTGTGTTTTTCCCTCTGATTGCACAATCTGATAGATATGATAATGAAGAAAGTGGAATCTTTGATCATACGTTGGTTATGCCTATCACGAGAGAGCGCCTAACAGCAGAGGTTATTGAGCTTATAGCATCCGTCTTAGATGAGAATTTATCAAATCAACAGCAAATGCATCTTCTTTCTGGATTCTCTATCTTAGGGTTTTTATTTCAGTCAGTTCCACCACAGCAACTCAATTTGGAAACCTTGTCAGCATTGAAACATCTGTTTAATGTGATTTCAAACTGTGGTATGAAACACGAACTGATCTCGAATATCATTGTTTTGTTTTGTTTTTTTTTTTTTTTTTTTTTTCATCCCAATCTCAGGAAGTTTTTTTTTTTTTTTTTCACGTGATTCATAAACGCATATTGATTGCTTCTTGTTGTTTCCCTTTCAGGACTGGCGGAGGTGCTTGTAAAAGACGCTATTTCTAGCATTTTTCTCAACCCTCGTATCTGGCTTTATACAGACTTCAAGGTGCAAAGGGAACTGTACATGTTCCTCATTCAGCAATTTGATAATGATTCAAGGTTGCTGAAGAATATCTGCAGGCTTCCACGTGTAGTTGATATAATACGTCTATGTTACTGGGATAGTGCACAATCTCGAACATCTGTAGGAAGCAAACCTCTACTGCATCCCATAACCAAACAAATTATCGCTGAGAGACCTAGCAGAGAAGAAATTCGTAAAATCAGACTTCTTTTATTGAGTCTTGGTGAAATGAGCCTCAGGTTTGGAAAATGCTTTATAAATGAAGATTTTTTATTTTATTTTATTTTTTATTATATATATATATATAAATATAAATATAACATAACTTCTATCATGTCATTTTACTGGAAATATTTAACAGTGGAGATTGTTGTAAGATTTCTAATTTATTTTTCTGGTGAATGTGCAGACAGAACATTGCAGTATCAGATATTACAGCCTTAGTAGCTTTCTCCGAAGCAAGTCAGGATATGACATGTATTGAAGATGTTTTTCATATGGTTGTTCGTGCTATATCTAACAAAACAGTACTTGCTTCTTTCCTTGAACAAGTCAATTTGATTGGTGGCTGTAAAATCTTTGTCAATCTTCTTCAGAGGTATGGCTATCATGACTTAGCATGTGATATCACCAAATAATAAAAAGATCATATATGCTTGTGGTAAGTTTTTTAAAGTAAGATGGGTCTTAAAAAAGTATTGAATCATCGTTCTTCAACAGGGAATATGAGCCTGTTAGATTGCTAGGGTTACAATTTATTGGAAGACTTTTGGTTGGTGTACCATCTGAGAAGAAGGGTTCGAGATTCTTTAATCTCGCAGTTGGAAGATCCAAATCTCTCACAGAAAGTCAGAAGAAAACAAATTTAAGGATGTCTCCTATATTCTCGGCAATATCTGAAAGGTTGTTTAGATTTCCACAGACAGATAATTTGTGTGCCACATTGTTTGATGTTCTTCTTGGTGGTGCTAGCCCTAAACAGGTACATTACAAAATATGATTTATTATCTATTAAGTCTTATCTGCTGTTTAGTAGCCCTTTGCTTGCACATGAATGTAATTCAAACTTTCTAGAAGATTATATGAACTTTTTCTTTGATGTACATAGTACTTCAGTCTAACGTAGGTATTTACAGGTGTTGCAGAAGCATAACCAGGAGGAAAAGCAAAAAAGCAAAGGCAATAATACCCACTTCTTACTTCCTCAGATTTTGGTTATCATTTTTAGGTTCTTGTCAGGCTGTAAAGATGCAGTAGAGAGAATGCGAATTATGGGTAATCTGCTTGATCTTCTTGATTCGAATCCTTTGAACATTGAAGCTCTCATGGTATGTCCTCTTCTCTGTTTGTTTAATCTGTGTTTAAGTTATTCTATAGTCAAGAACCAAGATGAGTATGAAAATAAACTTCCTCGATTGCATTGTCTCAATATACTGTTTGTTCGAATAGTCTTAAATCTCAGTTATTGAGACCAGAATATATGTGTGTGTAGAATGTCTAACTTGCGAAATATTGGTAATAGGAATATGGGTGGAATGCCTGGTTACTTGCTTCTATAAATCTTGATGTGATAAAAGGATATAAACCTGAGTTTCGAAATCGAGGTGGCAGTCAGATGAACGAACAGAATTATGTGAGGAGTCTGTTCTGTGTTGTTCTATGTCACTACATATATTCTGTAAAAGGAGGCTGGCAGCAGTTGGAGGAAACTGTTAATTTCCTACTCATACAGCATGAGAAAGTATGTTGGAAACATTGTTCTATGAATATCTTCTCTAGTTTCGCTGTACTGTTATTATTTGTTTTTATTCGGTAGATTGACATTTCTTTGTGCAGGAAGGCGTCTCGTACAAATACTTTCTGCGTGTCATATTTGAGGACTTGATCCGAAGGCTGGTAGACTTCTCATTTGAGGAAAATATCTTTGTTTCACAACCATGTCGGGACAATACATTATATCTTCTTCGACTTGTTGATGAGATGCTCATATCTGAAATGGACCACAAAGTTCTGGTATTAAACTTTCCTGAATTAATTGTATTAAATCATCCAATGGTTAAAGGCTTTAATAGCTTGTTTTGTGGTCTAGCAGTAGGAATCTTTTATTACAAAATTTAATCCCAACTCAGAAAAATTCTATCAAGCAAACCATTGTCTGTGGAAGCTATTTTATAAAAACATGTTTAAGGCTTGTAAGGGACTCTTTATTCCCTTTTGCCAAAATATATATTTGGTTAAGCTTACTTAGATGATAAATATTGAAAAGATATATCTGACATTTTGATTTCATATGGGCTCATTAGAAAATGAAGAATGTCTAGTTCTGATAATTACAATTATTATTATTTTTTAAACCTTTTAACTTTTATTTATTTTTATTGAACTTGAAACTAATATTTGGTGAATGATTTCTGTGTTGGTTTATTGAACTTATACTACTGATGTTGCCAACTGCCAGATATACAAACTCAGACTATTTTGGTTTGACTATATATCATGACTTAGAATCTGATTTGTGCATAGACCCTTGAGATGGAGCAACTTCTGAGTATAACTATATTGGGGATTGTAGGTTTAGTAACGTGGGAGATTAGAAAATGGAGTTGCTTGGCTGTTGTGGTCTTCTGGGAACTCAGGTACTTCGAGTCCATAGTATAGTGAGAAGTGAATTTAAATAAATATAATGATCTAGGATCAGAGGGAATTAGATTGAGTGGGAAAAATCATATCCTGTAATGGTAAAATGCTTACCAAGTTGCAACAGTTTGCCCAACATGTTTTATGATAGGGAACATGAGGCCATTAAGAGAAAACCATTATGATATGTGTATATTAAGATAGACGGGTGGCCATCCATAGTTAAGTTGGGGCGACATCAATATATTATAATGTGAAGAGCATTTTATGTTGTACTGAGCATGTTCAAGACCATTTTATGTTGTGCTGAGCTTGTTGAATATAGAGCACTAGGCATAGAGAATTTAGGCTTGTATTTGTGTGCACATGTGTGAACTCATGCCATCTGTCGGTACAGTCACTATTTGTTGCTTTTTCTCAAGACCCAGCTTTGTTTATTTTAAGCTCTATAATCCTATTCTTCTAGGATGTATTTTCTCTGCACACGTCATGAATTAAATCGTCACCAAAGTAGTTGTTTGTAAACACTGTTGAGTTTGATTTTCAGAAGTTTTCTTTGTCAATGTTGTTTGGATCTGGAGGAAGCAATTTAGATTGTATGTACAATTCAACATTTTCTAGCACTGTAACTGATTAGGTAGCTTGTAATTTCACAATTATGTAATTACGTAAGTTGTTGTGGATAAGTTTTTTTCTTATCCTTTACTTTTCTTGCAGTTTCCAGTGAATCTCTCAGATTTCTCTATGGACTCCTTAGAGCTAGATAGTCAAAAAGATGACATCTCTGCATTGCCCAATGATTTGCTGGGAGAACTTGATGGCCAAATGTCCAGGTACTCCCAATTTAAGCTCATTTTCCTATCATTTATCAATTCAAGTTCATGATTAAGTTGATGGCATTTATACACTTTCCTCCCAATCATTTATCTGAATTCAAATTATGCACTAGCTCGTTGAAATTGATAAGTTAAATCATTAAGCATGGTATGATTTTCTTAACAAACCTGGTTACTTTATTTTACCTTCTATTCTGGCTAAAGAAGGAAATTGCTTTTGAAGACAGCTGACTAAAAATTTTGAATGATGTGTCTGGATTCTCTATTTTCTAGAAATTCGAGGATTGGCAAGCAACCAATCACAAATGAAGGTGCCCTACTTGATGAAAAAATGTGGGACATGTATGATAAGCTGTGGGTTATTATTAGCGAGATGAATGGAAAGGGACCCAGCAAAATGTTGCCCAAATCTTCGTCATCGGTAGGTCCATCTTTTGGCCAAAGAGCACGCGGCCTTGTCGAGTCATTGAACATTCCAGCTGCTGAAATGGCTGCAGTAGTTGTATCAGGTGGGATTGGTGGTGCACTGGGTGGGAAACCAGCCAAAACTGTAGACAAAGCTATGATTCTAAGAGGGGAGAGGTTCCCAAGAATTGTGTTCAGACTTGTAATTTTATATCTTTGCCAGGCTTCTCTAGAGAGAGCTTCACGTTGTGTCCAACAAGTTATACCCCTTCTGCCTTCTCTTCTGGCAGCTGATGATGAGCAAAGCAAGTGCAGGTTGCAGCTTTTTATAGGGTACTATTCTTACTCATTTTGACTGTACTTTTACTAATTTGTAAACACATGCTTCACAGGTTGGTTTATTTGCATTTAATTAAATTTTATACTATTGCATTTGCAGAATTTGACTTGAAATCTGACCTTAAATATTTTGTCAGGGTTTTGCTGGCTATAAAATCACAGTATGGAAGTCTGGATGATGGTTCTAGGTTTCATGTTATAGCTCACTTAATTCGAGAAACAGTGAACTGTGGTAAATCGATGCTAGCATTTAGCGTCATGACCAGGGATGACTCCTCAGAGTCTGGCAGCAACTTAAAGGAGACTGGTAGCATTCAAAATCTGATTCAAAAGGATCGAGTTCAGGCTGTGGTATGCCTCAAATGTTACTTTGATGACCTTGGACTTGTTTAATCCATTTATTTTCTTTATGAGGTTTATGATTGTGCTCTTCTATGTGCTCTAATGTGTTTCATTTATTTGCCTTACCAAATCTAGAATCTGGTTTTTAATTAACAGAAGCTTAAAATTTTGTTGATGACGCAGCATTGACACAGTGTTTACAAACCAATTTTCTGAACACTTGCTCAGTAACCTAAGTCTTGCAAAGTCTATAGGCTGCTTAACATGGTAGTTCCAGTATGAGTGGTTAACATGAGTCATTGCCCCTGTTTCTGCAGTCAAGCAAATTTAATGTAATGATACATTGTGTCTTCTCCTTTCACTAATTAACGGCCTGCCCGGTTCCTCTCTTTAGGTTGCTGATGAGGTCAAGTACGTAAAGACAACAAAATCTGACCGCTCAAAGCAGTTGCATGAGGTCATTGTTAGGACAGAAGAAAGCTCCGCCATTGAAATTAGCAATATGAAAGCTTTTGAGGATGAAATACAAAGTTGTTTAAATGTCATCCTTACTTCAGATGAGAGCCGGAGAGCTGCTTTTCAGCTAACTCATGAGGAGGAACAACAAAATGTTGCTGTATGTTCTCCTGCATCTATTTTTCTATATATATATATATATTATATATATATATATATATATATATATATATACACACACATATATTTGCTGCAATATAGCATTATTATCTTATTGGAATGTTTTTTCTGTTGCTCTATTTTTCTTCTTTTGTTTTTGCGGTTCTTATCTGATTTTTCTATACGTTCTCCCTTATGTTTCTTGTTTCTTATATTTTGTACTCTCTGCTGCAGTATAGTATTATTGTTTTCATTGGAAGGTTATTTCTTTTGCTCTTTATTTTTCCCCTTCCTTTGCTTCTTATGATGCTCTGATGATTTCCAACAGGAAAAATGGATACACATGTTCCGTGCTTTAATTGATGAGAGGGGTCCATGGTCTGCCAATCCATTTCCAAATAATTCAGTGATTCATTGGAAACTTGACAAGACAGAAGATGCATGGCGGCGCAGACCAAAGTTACGGAAGAATTATCATTTTGATGATAAGTTATGCCATCCACCGTCAACAAGTCCTATTGATGAGGCCAGTCTTGAAGCCAGTGAAAGTAAATCTAGTTTAGTGCATATCCCTGAGCAAATGAAGCGGTTTTTGCTCAAAGGAATTCGCCAAATAACTGATGAATGGGGCTTGGAACCAAGTGACTTAAACAATGAACCAAATGGGCAGAGGAATTCCAGTGCTGAAGATCTTCAAGACAGTCAGTTCTTGGAGCCAATTAAAGGTGGTAGTGATTCAAAAGAAACAGTAGACAGAAAAGGTACATCTGCCTCTTCATCAGAGGTCGAAACCAGTGAGGTATGAGTAGCTCAATAATCTGCGAGATTACAACTAAAATAATATACATGGATTATATTTAGTGTAGAAATCAAATAGGGATAGTTTTCTCTTATTTCTAATTGAATAAACTTTGGTAGAACATTAGGAGTGATAGTAGACGTTGATACAAACTTGATCTCGTATAAAGATAGTGATTTTATTCTCTAACCAAAAAATAAAACTCTACTTAACATAATAATTTGTTTAACATAAATAGGTGTGTGTTGGATTTTTACTATTGTTAGTTGTCTTTTTCTGTTATTAACTTATTAGAATTAGATATGAATCAGGAAGCTGCTATTATATCTCTAATACCATATCCTAAGTTATTTAGGTCATATATCACCCTAATAAATTATCCTCAAAGTAAAGTATTTATGATCTCAATTGAGTATCATTTAATTACCCCATTACTTTTATGAAAAATTTTAGTTGTATCAGAGTGTGAAGATTAATGGAAAATCTCTCAAACCAGAATACTCAAGTCGAATTGTCTGACATGGATAAGCTATTTATGAACCGAACCCACAATAGTAGTGAAGGATTTGCATTGGTTCAGGCTTAATAGCTTGAAAGGGTAAGTGTCCTCATGCTCTTATAACCAGAAACGAAATAAACATTGCTTGGATTATAGATTTAGGAGCAACAATTGTAGTGAAGGATTTCAGGCTTATTAGTAGCTCGAAAGGGTAAGTTTCCTCATGCTCTTATAACCAGAAACGAAAACATTGCTCGGATTATATATTCAGGAGCTACGGGCCATTTGATAGATGATCCTAGTTTTCTTTAGGAGGTAATGAGAAGGTGACATAATACTCGGATGTCATTAAGCCTTTACTGGCAAAATACAGTGATTTGATACCAGAGTCGCTACCTGATGGATTACCCTATTACGTGATGTCCAACACCACATTGGCCTCATACTTGGAGCTAGTTTAGTTTACCCAACTTACTGCATTACAGAATAATCTCATACCTTGAGCTAGTTTACCCTACTTACCACATTACAGAATGAGCTCTAAGGAGAGCGATAACTTAAAAGAAAAGGTGGATGAGTTATTGCGGAGGGGTTTGTCTAGGAAAGTATGAGTCCTTGTGCAATTTTGGCCTCCTTAACTATGAAAAAGGATGGAAATTGGAGGATGTGTGTCGACAGTAGGGCAATAAATAAGATCATAGTCGGATACAAATCCCCTATATCATGGTTGGATTACATGTTGGTTTGTGATGCCATTCAGAATGACAAATACATGCGACTCATAGACTTGGTACTCTAAAGTTTCATTTGATAGTTTGTTGTAATTTATTTTGATATTCTGGTGTATAGTGCTACTGAGGAGGAACATTTGAACACTTATGTAAGTGCTAGAAGCTTTGAGTTGGAGAGTAGATTGTATGTGAAAAAAAAGGTGCACTTTCGTGACAAATCAACTTCTCTTTGTAGGCTTCATTGTTAGTGCTGAAGGGATATGAGGTAATAGTGTTCTCAAGGAAACAACGATTTCCAGTTGGTACTTATTGTAAGTCGCAGCCTTGAAAATATGGTACATAGTAGATTTTAAAGAAAATTAATTACAATGTTTATATGGTGGCATTGCCTAATAGCATGGGAATTTCTAAAACATTTAATGTGGTGGATATTTATCCCTACAACATGTATATCCCTACTAATTAACGGAAGCAATGGAGGATGTCATATTGTTGATAAAATCCTAGATTAGACCAGAGGCCAGAAGCCTAAAATGAAGAGCCCATAAAATACTACATTAAAAGAATTTTATTCACAACTTATTATTTTTATTTTACATTTTTAGGGTTTTAATTTCCTATTTTGTTTTCTCTATTCAAATGTGGGAACTATATAAACTCTTTTTTAGATTATTTTGGGTTAGACATTATTTTGAATGCAATTTTATATCTTTGAGATCTTCACAAGCTTTCAAGTTTTTGTGAGATGCGTCATTTATTATTTCCTCTCCCTCATGTTCTGTGAAATAGTATTCAGCCACAACCTTTTAGGCTCTATTTTCCATGGTATTCAACCCCTTCAAAAGAACGTTAGATTAAATAGGAGTGATGTTTGATCTAGGTACAATTTAGATCTCCTCTAAGGAGGAGATTTTATTTTCTAATTAAAACCAAAATGATCTATTTACCATAACAATTTATTTTAAAATATAAATATAGTTCACTAGCTTAAACTACCAAAAATAACATTCAATATTCTAACATCCCCTACCTGTTTTACCCATATTAGCACTTTTTGTTCATGTTGAACTAGAGGTAATTTATGAGATAAATTTTTGAAACATCTCCAGTACTTCTGTTAAGGCCATTTCAGTGGTGCTAGAGTCCATGAGTGATGTTTGATTTGTCCAGTTCTCACTCAGTCATGACTTCCAATCTACTGGCTTGCTGTGAATCTTCCAACAAATTTCCTTCATGTTGCCTGTTTTTTTTACACAAGTCACACCAGAATCGGCTATTTTTCCTTTGATTTTGGTTGCTGCCCTTCACCAGCATGGCTAATCTTTTATTTTGCTCAGAACCTCAATCCTTCATTCTGCTTAGAAGCTCATCCTAGCATTTAACACTTTCTACTTTCTTCTCTGCGTAAGCACTTCTCAGTTTTGGTAGCAAGTCTCCATGCTATTAGAGGAATTTCACAACCCTTTTCTTCTCCTAAAGGTTTTTGTATTGGACACCATCATCTGCACGGTCCACTCCATTGTTTCATATAAGTCTAACAATTGCCATAACCGTATTAACTGACCTTGAGAGTCCGTCAAGATCATATCTCCTTGAATTAGGTTATGGACTTGGCTTTCAACATTTGAGTATGATTCCATTGGTTCCTCCCAAATCTGTGATGTGGTTTCATGCATCACGTAGTTAGCACCTATCTTGATTTGTCATTGAATTGATCAGGAAACAATAGTGCTATTTTCGATTTGCCACTCTATATTAATACTTCGGTCTTGCAAGGAGGTTAATAACGCCAGTAAGACAATTTAATTTTCCTTTTTCACACGAATATTTATACGGATTGGGACCATTATAAATAATTGTTTTCATTCCGTTTATGATTTGTAATGAGAACTGTAAAAGCAGTGTTTTCTAAATAAATATTTCTTATGCCACTACCTTGAGCAGTTTCTATGTTTGTGGAGGTAATAGAACAATAGGGAGAAGTTGTCATAGGATCAAAGCTTTAATACCATGTGAAATAGTATTCAGCTATAACCGTTTAGGCTTTATTTTTCATTGTATTCAACTATCCTATAGAACATTAGATTAAATAGCGATCTAAGTACATACTAGATCTCCTCCAAAGAAGATTTTATTCTAATGAAAGTAAAATAATCTACTTACCATAAGAATTTACTTAAAAATATAAATATAGTTGACTAACTCAAGCTACCAAAAATAACTAGATACGGTCAATATCGGTTCGGCCCATTATCATTGTAGGCGATTGATCTCAGCATTCATACTTGGTCATGCGCTCTTTGAATCTGAGAGGCCTCAGCTCCTGAGCTTGTGTTCTTGAACATCAGAGACCTCAGGTCTCACATGTCTCCCAGATCATTAGCAATTAAGCCCTTAGCAATTAAACCCTTTGAATTCTGATACCTTGTGTTTTACTGTTATGCCCAAATATGTTTGTGCTTTCATCTCCAAGATTCTTTTAATATCAAGGCAGATCCATTCAAATATTCTGATTGTTGTAACCACGGCATATATTTAGTCATCGAGTCTATGGGTAGTAATGAGAGAATTTTATGAAGTTCCTTCAGTAGCAGGATTGACTAATTGCTACTGAAGCATCTGCT
This sequence comes from Cardiospermum halicacabum, assembly GCA_031304145.1. Taxonomy (NCBI): domain Eukaryota; kingdom Viridiplantae; phylum Streptophyta; class Magnoliopsida; order Sapindales; family Sapindaceae; genus Cardiospermum; species Cardiospermum halicacabum. The sequence goes on from CM062394.1 coordinate 6,203,675, forward strand.
CACGAGGTCTCGAAAGAAGCAATTGGAGAAACCACATTGTACTTTAGTCATAAATTGGCGAAGTTGTATAGTAGAGGTTCAGATGCCATGAAAACTTATATCAGATCATCAATTTTTATTCAACTGATATGTTCATTATTTATTTATATATATATATATATATATATATATATATATATATAAATGAGAGAGAATAAATAAATAAATAAAATCCTTAATTTATAATTACTTAACGATAACTTTAAAAGTAAATAACTTCTACCTTTTTATCTTCCGTTGCATTTATTAAGTGTTGGTAATTAAGTATTAACACTAATTAGATGGTTGTTAGTTGAGTACTAGAAATGTTTTCATATTTTTTGAATTTTTAAAAATGATATTTAGGATGTATCTCTTTTTAAAAAATAATAAGAGATATTATATTTTCTACAAATCAAAATTCTCTTGGTATTAGAGCCCTAGGTGTGTTAGGTCAAGTTTGGAATGACATCTTTTCCCTCCCATTCCTACAAGGAGGCTGACCACATACGTGAGACATGTTGGCAAATCCACGGCAAGTTGGTAGATTGGAAGCTGAGATCTACATCTTCAACAGGTATTATGGCCAACTAAGCTTTGAGTGAGATTGTAAATCCAGAAACGGAAAATGAACTATTTGAGAAGTTCTAGGTTTTTACGTTACAACAGCATAACAAATAGAGCCCTACTGTTGTAAGTTATAGTCTTCTGACGCCATGTCAAGGTGAATATCTACAAGTTTTATCTAGTGGGTTAGATAGAGGTAGTTAGATTGTTGATTCTAGTGTCTCAAATCATATGACAGTAAATATTGGATTATATTGTGATTACAAAACCTTTAATGAGCAGATTTTTGTTAAAATTGCTGATAGAACTTTAAGTAAAGTTCAAGGTGTTGGAGTGACTCATATAGTCTAATCTTAAAATCTGTTTTGTATGTACCTGAGGTGCAGTGCGTAAAGTTGCAAAAGGATCAATGGGAGGGTGATTGTCAATGCTAAAGGAAAGCTAGGAATCTTTTGTATGAATTTCTTAACTCCTACTTCAACACAATCTCCTCAAGTTAGGTATGCCAGCAATTATTCTGAGTGTAGGATATCTTTTGATAAAGACAATGTTGTCATGCTATGGCATTTTAGATTAGAACACCTTAGTTTTTTGTATTTCGAAAAATTGTTTCCTTCTTTGTTCATTAACAAGTTTGCAAATTCATTTCAGTGCAATGTGCGTCAAGTGTCCAAACAGAAAAGAACTGTTTTTCCTTCACAGCAATTTTGTCTTTCAAAACCATTTGCTTTGGTCTATAGTGATGTTTGGGGACCCTTAAATGTCACTAATCTATCTAAAATCGAGTGGTATGTTTCTTTCATTGATGATCACACGCGTCTAACATGGGTGTTCTTAATGAAAGAAAAATCTGAAGTTACAAAAATTTTCAAAGATTTTCATCAAATGATAAAAAAAAATCAGTTCAAAGAAAGATCAAAATACTGTACAGTGACAATGAAAGGTGTATTTCAACAATGTTTTAAAAAAAAATTTGTTGATGAAGGAATCATTCACAAAAGCTTTTGTATAGACACACCACAACAACTGGTGTTTTTGAAATAAAAAATCGACATATTATGGAGGTAGCAAGAGCATTGCATCTTAGAAGTAAAGTTCCCAAGTGTTATTGGGAGATGCAGTTCTTACTGCTGCATGCCTCATTAATAGGCTACCTTCCAAAGTTTTTCCTCATCACGTTTTCAAAGAATTTTTTTTCAAAAAAATCAATTCTTTTCGAAAATTCAGACTAGAGTGTTTGGATGCGAGGTGTATGCTCATATTCATTCTTAGTTTAGAGATAAGTTTGATCCAACGGCTGTTAAGTGTATATTTTTAGGATATTCTCCTACCAAAAAGGGACAGTGTTATTCTCCAAGCACTAAGAAATTCTACTATGGATGTCACCTTTTGTGAAAATTGTCCTTTTTACTCCAAGCAAGTGGCTGGAACTGAATAGATTCTCAAAGTTCTTTTTGGAATGATGTACATATTCCTAATTTTGAGTTTGATAGTCCAGTTTTAGAATTCTTAGAGAGTAAATCTTATGCAAATCCAATTGGAAGTGAAACTTCACCAAATCAGAATCCTAAACCTATTTAGTCATCATCAATTGTTCTATACCAACTCATTCCAATCCTGAACCAACTTATTCTAGTCCTAAACCAATTGTTCACAGGAGAAGGGGTAAGGCAGACATACATTAATAAGCATGTTTCTAGTCAACTTAAAACATGACAAGATTTCATAGTCATTGAAAGAGCAGGTGAAGTTGGAGAAACTAAAGAAGAATATGATCAAAAATGATGAAGTAGTTATCTTTGAAGAAGTTGTGGACAGTGTAAAAGATGATAATGTCAAGCCAATTGCCATTCGAAAAGGTGTTAGGGAATGTAGAAACAGGCCACTATATCCGATTGGAATTACATATTCTATCGTAGGTTAAGTAAGAACCAAAGAGTTTTGTGAGTTCTCTTGATGAAATAAAATTCCAAATGACATATAAGAGGCTCTGAAAGACGATAGGTGGAGAAAGGCCGTTGAAGATAAACTTAATGCTTTAAAAAGGAATAAGACATGGCAGATTACTCCTCCACCAAAATGAAAGAAACTTGTAGGTTATAAACGGATTTTTTCAATAAAGTAGAATGCTGATAGAAGTGTGGAAAGGTTCAACGCAAGGCTTGTGGCAAAGGTTTACACCTAATCTTATGGAATGGAATTGACTTCCAAGAGACATTTGCCCTAATTGCTAAGCTAAGCACAATAAAGATTCTTTTGTCTATCCCTGCAAACTTAGATTGGAAGTTACATCAATTAGACGTTAAGAATGCGTTTTTAAATGGGGAACTTGAAGTGGAAGTATACTTGAAATTCCACCCGAATTAGAAGAAAAACATGGTGTATGCAGATTGTTGAAGTCTCTTATGGACTAAAACAATTGCCAAGAGCATGGTTTAGATAATTTACAAGGGTGGTAAAAGAAGTGGGGTTCAACCAGTAATGGTATTTTCATATAGTCAATTGGCCGTCTACATGTCTAAGGATCCAATTTCCAATGACAGAACAAAACATGTAGATATCATTTTAGAAAGGAAAATGTGGAAACAAGACAATTAGGGCTTCACTACATCCCATTTACAAGTCAAGTTGCAGATATGTTCACTAAAGCTCTCTCAAAGCAATTTGAGTTCTTAAGGTCCAAACTGGGTTTGTTAACATATACAATCCAGCTTGAGGGGGTGTTAGTAAATAAGTTCTACCTTTTTATCTTCCATTGCATTTATTAAGCGTTTGGTAATTAAGTATTAATAATAATTAGATGGTTATTAGTTGAGTACTAGAAAAGTTTTCATATCCTTTGAACTTCTTAAAAAGAATATTTAGGTTGTATCTTTCTTTAGAAAATAATAAGAGATTATTCTGTCTCATAGTTACCTGGATTGTGGAACGAATTCAGGATCGTGGAACGCCACTAGGCAGCGATCCCGATACGTTAGAGTATATCTCTGTAATACGTTATTTACAATCGTAATTTGGTAATGATTTATTCAGCTTTTTTTTTCATGTTAGTCTTTTTCTTTTTGCAAACATCATAGCTTAAAATTGAAATAGACTTCGATTCTAACCAATTAAGTAAAATAAGATGCACATTCCTATTTAGGTTTTTATTTTACCAAGAACAAACACTTTTAATAGCAAAGAAATAGAGTTCAATTTACTCACTAAAAGACAAGGGGTGCACAATCTTCAATTCAATGTCAATAATTTATTTTGGTCTTTCCAATACCTTTTTTTTTTCCATCAAGTTGATTGAAATCTAAATTATTGGATCGCTACATTTCCCAAATTGGAACACGTTTCCAAGTGAAACGCAATCGATCCCAGGGAATTGGAAATGCAGATCCCGGGTGTTACCGAATTAGGCTTCTATGTTCGGTCTCTATATCAAAATTCCCATTTTTATTACCCATTCTAAACATTATTTCTAAAATAATCAGAAATATCACAATTAAATAGAGACATGAGAAACATCCGACTTACTAACAATATGGTATGCTCTAATAACATGTAGAAATGGAATAGCAGAAGTTTTTGCTTACTTTTGAATGAATTAACTCCTTGTGATTGCCAAGTTAAATAGGAGTGATAGTAGACTTCCATACAAACTAGGTTTCCTGAAGGGTAAGTTATTTTATTCAGTCATAAAAAAGAATAAACTACTTTTACCATAATAAACTATTTAAGAGATAATTATCTAGCTGTATTCTAGTTTAAATGTACTGTAATAAAACAATACTAACAACATTTAGCTTAATTTTGCAGGTTCTCCAGTCAATTCAATGTGTTCTAGTAACACCAAAGAGAAAATTGGCTGGACGTTTGGCAGTCATGAAAAATGTATTGCACTTTTTTGGTGAATTTTTGGTTGAAGGTACAGGAGGGGCATCTGTTTTTAAGGATTTCCATGGTTCTAGTGGCTTGGGACCTAATAAACCTGACCAAAAACAGAAGTTTCTTAATTGCCCTGAATATTTGGACTTCTGTTCTGAGATGGGGCAACCTAGTGATAGTGCAGAGTCAGAAAACTTGCAACAGAAACAATTAAAACACATTAAGCGCCATAGAAGATGGAATGTTAGCAAGGTAGGTCACTGTATTATTACTAATCTTGCATGAAGTGAGCTCTGATATCTTAACAATCTTTCTTATCTTAGATAAAAGCTGTCCACTGGACTCGGTATTTGCTTAGGTACACTGCTATAGAGGTCTTCTTCTGCGGTTCTGTTGCACCAATATTTTTGAACTTTAGTTCCCAGAAGGAAGCAAAAGAAGTTGGATCGCTGATAGTTGCTACTAGAAATGAATTTTTGTACCCAAAGGGAAGTAGCAGGGACAAGAGTGGGATTATTTCATTTGTTGATCGACGTGTGGCTATAGAAATGGCTGAGACGGCCAGAGAGAGCTGGAGGAGAAGAGATATTACAAATTTTGAATATTTGATGATTCTCAACACACTTGCTGGACGGTCATATAATGATTTGACACAGTATCCTGTCTTTCCTTGGGTTTTAGCTGATTATTCCTCCGATGTTCTAGATTTTAACAAGTCTTCCACCTTCCGTGATCTTTCTAAACCTGTTGGGGCACTGGACTCCAAACGATTTGAGGTTAGTTGTTTTTTCCTTACGTTTGTTAAATGACTATGAATTAGATTTCACTAATAGTTATAGCGTGCATCCTGCTTCATCTATGCAGGTATTTGAAGACAGATATCGTAATTTTTGCGATCCTGACATACCCAGGTAAATGGTTTTGTATTTGGTGATGAATCTTAGTTAGGAGTGCTCTAATAAGTCAAAAATTATTATCATTGCAGTTTTTACTATGGATCTCACTACTCAAGCATGGGAATCGTGCTTTATTACCTTCTTAGATTGGAGCCATTCACGTATCTTCACCGAAGTTTGCAGGTACTCTTTTATGGTTATACTACTATGTTAGACATTGGATGGTCTGTTGAATGTTTGTTGTATACAGCAATACCTGTTCAATTTTCTAGTTCTTTACACTTAACATTATCTAGTTCAAGCCATCCTTGTGCTTTCTTATATGTTATATTTCCCCCTTTACATCATTCAAGCTTCATTAAGCTGCTTCTGTGTTCAGGGTGGGAAGTTTGACCATGCAGATCGTCTTTTCCAAAGCATAGATGCCACATATCGAAATTGTCTGTCAAATACGAGTGATGTGAAGGAGTTGATTCCTGAGTTCTTTTACATGCCGGAGTTTCTCATCAATTCAAATTCATATCATTTGGGAGTCAAACAGGACGGAGAACCCCTAGGAGACGTCTGTCTTCCACCATGGGCCAAGGTATGCAAATGTCCTCTAATAGGCACTGGAGAAATGATCTTGTTAGATGTTTATACATTGCTATTGGTTAAAGTTTTTAGAGATCTAGTAATTGTTGCACTAGTTAATTCTGTGTTACTACATAGCTCCACATCCTAACAAGTTTTGCAGTCATACTAGATAGGATGATAAGTTAGGAAAAGTAACTAAAAGATATGTTGCAGTCTTTTCCTCTAAAGGCAGTGTAGTTATTAGATTTTGGTATACTTGGAGGAAGTTTGCTAAATAGTTGTAGCTGGATAGTTACTCTAGATAGTTACTTGAAAGTCAAGAAACTCAGGAATTACAATAGGAGAATTTTGAGACTGCGAATGTCTATACAATGATTTTCTTTTTTCTTTTCTTCAATAATGTGGGAAGAATTATAGGTCCAGGCAATCTGACTAAATTTTATTAAAATTAGAAAATAAAAAATTAAAGAGGGTCTCATTAAAACCCTTGTCACGTAAAATCTCCCTAAATAAGATGAAAAATAGCGAGACCTTGATGGCCTATATCCATTAAAAATCTGGCTACCTTGACCACCAAGTGCTAGAATCCAAAGTCAAAAGGGGTGAGAGCATCAAACTTGATTACCTTCTCTGTTTCTATGAGTAACACCAAATTCCATCCTAGAAAGTTCTTGAAGACAATGAAGCCAAAATCCTTTTATCTCCTAATAATTCAAGTAAATAACTATAACAAACTGGCTAGATATAAATAAACCTAATATAGTATATAGCACATAAGAATACTACTAAAACTTACTTTATATATGATATATGCTATTGTTAAAAATATGTAGGACAATCAGTTTATAATAATATAACATACTATTAAGTTCATTCTTAGCTTTCAACATGTGTAAATTTACCTTCGTAAGTTCTGATTCAAGCCTACTGTGTCCAAGACTTGATTAGCTTTTCCTACACGAGTTCTCACAGCTCTCCTTGACTTCCAATTTACTGGCTTCCGATGTAGATTCTAGTATACTATATATGTCCTTAGTTTGTCCTGGTTATCTGGAGTGGTAACGCCAAAGACGATTTCCTCCTCATAGTTATCATATGTACCAAAAACATCCTCCATGCACCATCGCTTTTTGACTACCAGTATTAGGCTTCATGTATTTTCCAATAACCATGACACTTCTGCTTCCTCCATTTTCACTTCAAACATACCGCTAACGCTAAGAATGCCTAAATGAAAATTCATCCCTTAACATCATCCAACTCCTTTGCTTATACAGAAAATTAAATAATCTCTCATTGAGATTGGAAGGTTCAAGATACCATTATTGGTTTCGGTTTATTTGCCTCCACTGTTATTTGCACAAGACTGCTTGGTATAAGAAGGGTTTGTCGATTTACAAGTAGTCCAACCAAATTTTTTCTAAAGTAGGTATATACTTATTTTATTTTAGTTTAATGTCCTCTATTGTAGAGGTCTAGATACAACCTATGATTCCTCATTTTGAGGAGTTTATTTTCAACCTAACTTCTGGGTACAAACTAGGTGGTTATCAAGTCTAACTCATCTATACATAACTGATGTAAATAAGTGAACCCTAAGGTTTAGAAATAACTCCAAACACCGTCGGAGTCGAGATTTCTTGAAGGGGAAATCAAGAAACACCTTTAGAAAAAGATAAAGACGGAACTTAATATTGATATCCAAAATCTGTCCCCAAAAGACTTACATGACTCTTAATATATAAGACTAGGGTTGATGACTTTCAAATAACCTTCCAATAATCTAGATGACTCTTGAGGTTTAGTAGATAACAATTATTAGCAATAATTAAAACTTTGAATAAAAGAAACATTTACTAAAGAATATTGATCATCACTTGCATCATTCTCCTCCTTTGAAGAACTTGTCCTCAAGTCTTAACAGTAGTTTCCTTAACTTCTTCTGCACCTGTATAGGGATTTAAGTCCACAACATTAAATGTTGGATCAATTCCCATGTGCTTTGGCAGATCCACAACATAAGCATTCTCCCCAATCTTCTTGACTATTTTTGTATGGTCCTATTTTCTTCTTGCTTAGCTTTGAATAGGTGTCAGCCGGAAATATCTCCTTTCGCAAGTACACCATGACCATATCACCTTCGTTGAAGATCTTTGCATGCCTCTTCCGATCTGCATATTCCTTATGCTTTGTATTGGACTCTTCAATTTTCGCCCTTATCTCTTCATGTAATTCTTTTGTGGTGACAGCCATGTCTTCTCCTTTCAAACTAGTCTTCCCATTATTTGGTAATGGCATAAGATCATAAAAATGCATAGGCTGCTTACCATAAACAATCTCAAATGGACTTTTGCTAGTTGTTTGATTTTTGGGTAATTATAGGCGAACTCAGTTTGTGCTACTACATCTTCCAACTGCTTTGGATTGTCCCCAACCAAATACCTCAATAAATTGCTCAAGCTCTTATTAACTTCGGTCTGCCCATCAATTCGGGGATGGTATGAAGTACTGTACTGTAGCTTTGTCCCCAGCTTCTTCCATAGTGTCCTCCAAAAAGCTTTGAATCCCGATCTGAAGTAATATATTTTGGAACTTCATGCAAATGTACCACTTCTCGAAAATACAGATTTGCAATGTTTGATGTATCCATCGCCTTTCTACAGCAAATAAAATGTGCCATTTTTGAGAATCTCTCCACTACTACAAAAATTGAATCCATACCTCTTTGGCTTCTTGGCAGTCCCACTATAAAGTCCATGCTCACATTCTCCCAAGGAGCTTTAGGAACTGGCAGCGGGGTGTACAAACTAGTATTTTGTACCTTCCCTTTTGATTCTTGACATACTTGGCACCTTTTAACAAAACGACATACATCCCTCCTCATCTTAAGCCAAAAGAATTTTTCTTCGGTAACTACATATGTCTTATCTTGTCCAAAGTGACCAACTGGGCTGTCAACACAGCTCTTCCAAATGGAACCAAAGAAGGGATCATTTGGATAAAGATCCTTAAAAGCTTCAAAGACTTTAATGGTAATTGACATGTTAGTCAATAACATGGTTCTTCGACTAAGAGCATCTGCAGCTTTATGGTTTATCCCCGACTTGTGCTTTATGCAAATGTGAACATCTGCAAGAACACGATCCATTGTGCATGCCTCCTATTGAGCTTCTATTGGCTATTAATATAGTTTAAAGTCTCATGATCCGAGTACAAAATGAACTCCCCATGTATCAAATAATGCTCTCAGTGTTTTAGAGCTTGAACAATTGCATAAAACTCTTGATCACAAGTGTTGTACCTCCTCCTTGTATCATTCAATTTTTCGCTGTAAAAAGATATTGGCTTACCATCTTAGCTGAGGACTGCTCCAATTCCAATTCCAGAAGCGTCACCATGCACTTCAAAGACCTTTTCAAAGTATTGTAGTGCTAAAACTGGTGTGGTGCTTAGCAGAATTTTAATCTTTTGAAAACTTTCTTCGGCTTGCTCAGACCACTGAAATTTCCCCTTTTTAATGCAATCGGTTAGTGGAGCAATAATAATGCTAAAAGTCTTTATGAATTTCCTGTAAAATGATGCCAGACCATGAAATCTTCAAACTTCCCCTATTGATTTTGGAACTGGCTAGCTTCTGATTGCTTCCACTTTGCTTTCATCCACCTTTATGCCTTCCGCACTAACGACATATCCCAAAAATAAAAGAGAATCGGTTAAGAACTTACATTTCTTCATGACTTCAAGTATTGTCTTCAAATGCTGCAGATGACTGGCTTTAGAGTTTACTAGATAACAATTATTAGCAATAATTAAAACTTTGAATAAAAGACTCAAACATTTACTAAGGAATATTGACCATCACTTGCATCAATAACTAAAATAAAATTATATAAAGATAAATAACACATATTCTGCCATAATTGAATACTAGCAACATAACTTTTTCCATGAAATTTGATCATTTAGTTTGTCTGTGAACTGGAATTTCTAAGGGTATGTCTGATGCAATCTATATTCTTTATGATCCGTTCTATTGTTATCTAAAATATTAATTACTTAGCTGCCAATTCTTTGACTAGGGCTCGCCTGAAATATTTATCAGTAAAAACCGAGAGGCTCTTGAAAGTGAGTATGTTAGCTCAAATCTTCATCACTGGATCGATCTGGTATTTGGTTATAAGCAGCGTGGAAAACCATCTATTGAGGTACAATTGGTGAATGCTAATATGAGTGGGTTATGTTGATTTCTGCTGCTTGTGCTTATTCACTTTCCAATTGCTGAGCTATTTGGAACTGAATGTGTTACAGGCTGCAAATATATTTTATTACTTGACTTATGAAGGTGCTGTTGATTTGGAAGCAATGGAGGACGATCTGCAGAGGTCAGCAATAGAAGATCAAATTGCTAATTTTGGTCAGACACCAATCCAGATTTTCCGTAAAAAGCACCCACGAAGAGGGCCTCCAATACCAATTGCTCATCCTTTGTACTTTGCTCCGGGATCAATCAATCTGACGTCCATCATAAGTAATACAAATTATCAACCATCTGCAGTTGTGTATATTGGGGTGTTGGATTCAAACATTGTTCTAGTGAACCAGGAACTCACCTTATCAGTAAAGATGTGGTTGACAACCCAACTACAATTTGGTGGAAATTTCACCTTTTCTGCCTCTCAGGTATGGTTATCCTTTCTAGGAGAATCATTTTTCATATTTTATATATATGCAACTAATACGGAATAGGATTCATTATTTGAAATCTCATGGAGTTTTCTTCAGTTGAGATGTCTTTGCTAATTTGATATTCAGAAATGTGCATGAGATTTCACTTCCTGAAGTTAAGTTTATTTTGTTAGCGACTTGAACTCAACACACTCCTTGTTAGTGCTTAATAAACTTCCTACCCTAAATAATTCAAATTCGGTCTAGTAAGATACAAATCTAAAAACTATATGGACAAGTACAATCTATATTTTAATATATTATATTATCTTTTATCTAATACCTTAGTATCAAACAAGACAAATCTTGAAAAATAAATGGTCTTATTTATCCAATTTTGAGATCTCTTGATAACATCTTAAATTTAGATATGCAGTCAAATTTAAACATTTTAAATTTTGGACAAATACTATTTATAGTTTAATATATTATATTATCTTTTATTTAATACTTTACTTTAAAAAAAAAAACAACAAATCTTGAAAAATAAATCTTGCTTATTCAATTTTGAGATGTTATCATCATCTTAAATTTAGATGTGCATTCAAATTTAGACATTTTAAATTTTGGAAAATCACATTTTTCATACTAGTATTTGAACTACCTCATGGGAAAGGGAATAGAATTTAAGCATTTTAATTGTTTTTAAATTTGTTTTATTATTTCGTTAGTATATTAAGGCTATGTTTGGCTCATCTAGGCATTTTTCACATATAGGTTTTTAAAATAATAGCTATTTGAGGTTTTAAGTTTTTTTAATTAATGGCTACGTGGTGTTTTGAGCAAGTAATATTTGGTAAACTAAATGTTGAATTAGCTGAAAAATATTAAATTACCTACTCGGATGTAGCAGGTTTCATTATTATTTTTTATTACTATTAAATTATTTATTTAGAGAAATTAACTTAGAATATATTTTTTACTAAGTAAATTTATCGTACAAATAATAATAATAAGTTATACAAAATATCATTAATATCTATTAATAAAAATATATATATAAACTAATAATAAAGTTTAAATATTTGCATATTATGTAGGAAACTCTGTGTACAATTTGAAACTTTCAATGTTTAGACTTCATTAGAAATATTAAACACTATTTGAAAAAGTTGTTGCCGAACATAGTCTAGATCTTTTAGTAAGTTTAACATAGATTGGAGAAAATCTACAATGCTCCTAATTGTGTGGCTTGGATAATCACTTGAAAGTGCAATCAAGATTTTCTGTAGTCTCTGTAGTTGCATCAGTTCTTACAGCTTATTAAGCTTATTTCTCTTGTATTTTATCTTATTTTCCCATCATCATACAAACTATGAGGGTGAACCTCAGCACAAAATAAATGTTATATATATGGCCCCTTCCTTGAATTTTGTAGGCGGACAGACTTGGTGCTGTGGTTTTGCCTTGTAATCAGCAACAGTTTCTCAATTATTGGTTTAATTGCCATGTTAAATTTACCTAGAATTCTGAGTTTGTTCTAGGAAATCACCGTTGTTCTAATTGACTGAGTTTGTAGAGGATATAATGGAGACTCCTAAAGAAACCTGCTGTCGTAAGAGTATAAATAGGGATTTTGATATTGCTTCTAACTTCTTATTTTTTCCAAAAGCTATTGGTTCTAACTTCTTACATAAAATATTGACTCACTCATGGAAAGAGAATTGTTTATATAGAAAATAGACACCTTATTTTTGATGCAAGTGATGGTCAATATTCCTCAGTAAATGTTTGAGTCTTTTAAAGTTTTAATTATTAGTAATAATTAAAACTTTAAAAGACTCAAACATTTACTGAGGAATATTGACCATCACTTGCATCATTCTCCTCTCCTTTGAAGAACTTGTCCTCAAGTCTTAACAGTAGTTTATTCAACTTCTTCTCCACCTGCATAGGGATTTAAATCTGCCACATTAAATGTTGGATCAATTCCCATGTGCTTTGGCAGATCCACAACATAAGCATTCTCCCCAATCTTCTTGACTATCTTGTATGGCCCTATTTTCTTCTTGCTTAGCTTTGAATAGGTGCCAGCCGGAAATCTCTCCTTTCGCAAGTACACCATGACCATATCACCTTCCTTGAAGATCTTTGCACGCCTCTTCCGATCAGCATATTCCTTATACTTTGTATTGGACTTTTCAATTTTCGCCCTTATCTCTTCATGTAACTCTTTCATGGTGACAGCCATGTCTTCACCTTTCAAACTAGTCTTTCCATTATTTGGTAATGGCATAAGATCATAAAAATGCACAGGCTGCTTACCATAAACAATCTCAAATGGAGTTCTGCCAGTTGTTCGATTTTTGGTGTAATTATAGGCGAACTCTGCTTGTGCTACTACACCTTCCCACTGCTTTGGGTTGTCCCCAACCAAACACCTCAATAAATTGCCCAAACTCCTATTAACAACTTCTGTCTGCCCATCAGTTTGTGGATGATATGAAGTACTGTACTGTAGCTTTGTCCCCATCTTCTTCCATAATGTCCTCCAAAAATGTGATAAGAACTTTGAATCCCGATCTGAAGTGATTGATTTTGGTACTCCATGCAAGCGTACCACCTCTCGAAAATACAGATTTGCAATGTTTGATGCATCCATCGTCTTTCTACAGCAAATAAAATGTGCCATTTTTGAGAATCTATCCACAACTACAAAAATTGAATCCATACCTCTTTGGCTTCTTGGCAGTCCCACTATAAAGTCCATGCTCACATCCTCCCAAGGAGCTTTAGGAACTGGCAGCGGGGTGTACAAACCAGTATTTTGTACCTTCCCTTTTGATTCTTGACATACTTGACACCTTTTAACAAAGCGACATACATCCCTCCTCATCTTAGGCCAAAAGAATTTCTCTTCAATAACCGCATATGTCTTATCTTGTCCAAAGTGACCTCCCAAACCTCCGCCATGCATGTCTTGCATAATCTTTTCCTTCAGCGAACAGTCTGGAACACAAAGTTGATTTCCTTTAAAAAGGAAACCATTATGCAGTAAGTAGACTCCAACTGGGCTGTCAACACAACTCTTCCAAATGGAACCAAAGAAGGGATCATTTGGATAGAGATCCTTAAAAGCTTCAAAGCCTTCAATGGTAACTGACATGTTAGTCAATAACATGGTCCTTCGACTAAGAGCATCTGCAGCTTTATTGTTTATCCCCGACTTGTGCTTTATGACAAAGGTGAACCTCTGCAAGAACACGATCCATCGTGCATGCCTCCTATTGAGTTTCTGCTGGCTATTAATGTATTTTAACGCCTCATGATCCGAGTACAAAACAAACTCCCGATGTATCAAATAATGCTCCTAATGTTTTAGAGCTTGGACAATTGCATAAAACTCTTGATCATAAGTGCTGTACCTCCTCCTTGTATCATTCAATTTTTCACTGTAAAAAGATATTGGCTTACCATTTTGGCTGAGAACTGCTCCAATTCCAATTCCAGAAGCGTCACACTGCACTTCAAAGACCTTCTCAAAGTCTGGTAGTGCCAAAACTGTGGTGCTTAGCAGAATTTTAATCTTTTGAAAACTTTCTTCCGCTTGCTCAGTCCACTGAAATTTCCCCTTTTTAATGCAATCGGTTAGTGGAGCAATAATGGTGCTGAAATTCTTTATGAATCTCCTATAAAATGAAGCCAGACCATGAAAACTTCGAACTTCCCCTACTGTTTTTGGAACTGGCCAGCTTCTGATTGCTTCCACTTTGCTTTCATCCACCTTTATGCCTTCTGCACTAACAACATATCCCAAAAATAAAAGAGAATCAGTGAAGAACTTACATTTCTTCATGTTGGCATATAACTTTTCCTCCTTCAGAACTTCAAGTATCGTCTTCAAATGCTGCAAATGAGACTCCTTGGATGGGCTGTAGATAAGGATGTCGTCAAAGTACACGACCACGAATTTTGAGATGAATGGCTTTAGTACTTGGTTCATCAAACGCATAAATGTGCTTGGCGCATTTGATAAACCAAAAGGCATCACAGTCCATTCGTAAAGTCCTTCCTTCGTCTTGAAGGCAGTCTTCCACTCATCACCTTCACGAATTCTAATTTGGTGATATCCACTCCTGAGATCAATTTTTGAAAAGACTTTTGCACCATATAACATATCCAACATGTCATCAAGTCTTGGGATGGGATACCGATATTTTATGGTGATTCGATTAATTGCTCGACTATCAACACACATGCGCCACGATCCATCTTTCTTTGGAGTCAAAAGAGTTGGAACTGCACAAGGACTCATTGATTCTCTTATGAACCCCTTCCTCAATAAGTCATCAATTTGCCTCTGAAGCTCTTCATACTCTTTGGGATGCATTCGGTAATGTGGCAGATTTGGTAAGCTCGCTCCCGGTACAAGGTCTATGTGATGTTGAACATCCCTCTTTGGAGGTAATCCATTTGGTAATTCATTAAGAAATACCTCTTGAAAATCAGCTTTATTAAGTTCAGTCTTTATCTATTCCTAAAGGTGTTTTCTTGATTTCCCCTTAAAGAAATCTTGACTCCGACGGTGTTTGGAGTTATTTCTAAACCTTAGGGTTTATCCATTTACATCAATTTTGTACAAATGTTTATTTGGAGATTGAATATTTTAAAAGTGATTGTATGGTGGTGGAGTAAGATTTAATTATTGTGTTTCTTTTTAATTTTAAATTCGTTAGAATTAAAGTGTGCTTCTTTTTAATTTTAAATTCCTTAGAATTAAAGTGGCATATCCTATCAAATCCTATAAACTAAATATTTACTTAGTCAAATTTGAATCTCTAGGATTAGAAGGTATGATTTTTAAATTTATTTATTTTTAAATAGATATAGTGCTTTAATAGCCGTGGGAAAAATAACCATAGACGTGTCACTAGTGATGATCTTATGAGGAGTTTATCGCAACTTTAATGGTTAAAAATATCATAAAACACTAAGAAATAAATGTTAAGATTAATAATAAACCAGAACTTGTACCAGATTACCCTGGTAGGTTTTACTTTACTAAGCTAGCAGGCTCTTGCAGGATCCTTTCTTTGGAGTTGGTTCCGATGTTCTATCTCCACGTAATTTTGGGAGTCCTTTGGCTGAAAATTTTGAACTTGGATCTCAATGCTTTACAACAATGCAAACTCCATCTGAGAATTTCCTGATCTCATGTGGCAACTGGGAAAATAGTTTTCAAGTAATATCTCTGAATGATGGGAGAATGGTGCAAAGCATACGACAGCATAAAGATGTGGTCAGCTGTGTTGCAGGTTTCTACTATTTGCTTAGTAAAAGATGCATTTGTTTTAACTAGAATGTTTATATTATAATTCTGTTATTAATGACCAATGACTTTGCAACAGTTAGTGCTGACGGTAGTATACTTGCAACTGGAAGTTATGATACCACAGTGATGGTGTGGGAAGTTCTCCGCGCGAAAGCCTCAGAAAAAAGAGTTCGAAATACACAGACAGAACAACCACGTAAAGATTATGTCATTGTTGAAACTCCGTTTCATATTCTAAGTGGGCATGATGATGTAATTACATGCTTATATGTTAGTGTGGAGCTTGATATAGTCATTAGTGGGTCCAAAGATGGTACATGTGTATTCCATACTCTGAGGGAAGGAAGATATATAAGATCTATACGGCATCCATCTGGCAGTCCGTTGTCAAAGCTTGTTTGCTCCCGTCATGGACAGATTGTTATATACGCTGATGAAGATCTCAGTCTGAACCTGTTTTCAATTAATGGCAAACATCTTGCTGCTTCAGAGTCCAATGGCCGCCTCAATTGTGTTGAACTCAGTACTTGTGGTGAGTTCTTAGTTTGTGCTGGGGACCAAGGACAGGTCACTGTACGCTCTATGAATACGCTTGAGGTTGTGAAAAAATACAATGGAGTTGGAAAGTCAATAACATCTCTAGTTGTGACCCCAGAAGAATGCTTTTTAGCTGGAACCAAAGATGGGTTCCTCCTTGTTTATTCGATAGAAAATCCTCAACACCGGAAAACAAACCTTCCTAATAAGAATGTAAAAGCCAAAGCTTCTGCTACAGGATAGATTGTCATGACCACAGTCCATGTTAATCCAGGTATTACCTTGTAATATTTTCTTCCCATTGCGAGGGAGATGTGAATTTGTCTTCCACTTCTTCAGGACACAGTCTTGAGATTCTTAACCTGTGAATGCGCAGCTCTCAGGCTATAGTCTCTTAGCTTTTGAATGCTATTCCCTGTGATTTCTTCCATCTTGTTTATATGCTGATATGAAAATCCCTCTTGAAATTTGTTTCCATCTTCCTTCTTGACAGGAATTTGCTTCAGCTTCAAGTGGAGAAATTTCCATTTGCAGGCCTTGAAGAGATTTGCAAGGCACAACACAATATTTTGATAGCTAACATTATAAAGTTGATAAATGGTACAGCAGATGCCAATACAAGAAAGGACTCACACATGTACATTGTATTCTAATAAGTTTAGATTAGAAGAAATGTTGTGTATTAACTATAGTCTCATCTGTAATCTCTTTATTATATTAATTATTATTATTCAACAAATTTATTTGAGACCGAAAAAATATTATTGTGTACGTGAATTTGAAACGGGAGTACCCCCATCATCCTTGAGCACAATACGTATGTATATATGTGGCAAATCTTTGTTTTTCTGTTGGGTTAAAGACAACAGATTTAGTGAAACGTGGGCTTGGGTTTTTTTCCAGAATTAAATCCGTTCTTCTTTATTATTTTTATTTATTTAAATAAAAGGCTCTTTGCATAAAAGGACCTAAAATTAAAAAATTTAAATTTTAGTCCAACATTAAATTTCTTTTTAAAAATTAAAAAAAAAAATCACATTTTCTATATAATATAGCTAATGCGTCTTCTCATATTAAAAAATAAATAAAATAATTTTATTATCTTTTAAGAAGGGTGTAAAGTCCTATATGCCTTCATATTTAAATATTTGAATTCAAATCAAATATTCATAAAATGATCTTATTAAATTAATAAAAAGTCCCTACCGAAATAAATAATTAAAAATCAAAATTATTCCCAAATTGAAAGAATCCTAATTTTGCGTGAAACTCAAAAACTTACAAACTGTGAATTGCTTCCACTAAATTGAACGAATGTCAATCATAATTGAGAATTCCTTCTAGCGAGTAACTCAAAAATCTTTTTCAAGTGCTTCCCGGTCAGAAACCAGGAAGTAGATTTGATGCTTCATGGGCCATACCGGGAAGCAGGCTAGTTTTTGAATTATTTCCTGATGTAGGGATTAGGAAACCACTGGGTAGTCTTTTGCTTCCCAGCTGCCCAGACCGGGAAGCTAAAGATACTTTTTAATAGTAGAATATTTTTTTTGCTTCCAAGTTTCTAGACCGGGAAGCGAATCTGATTTATAACTGTTTTCCAGTCTTTAGGACCGGAAAGCTAGATTTTTTTTTCTTTTAATTCTGTTTCATATTTTATTGATTCAAATAATTTCTCTTATATTTGATTTTTGTGAACTTGACATAGGTTGATGAGGGTTCACCCACATACATTATGCCATGAGTATTACAGCAAAGAGTGGTGAAGAGCATTATATGAACAAACGATCAATCTCGTTCCTCACAAAAGATAGTCGCCATCTAGATGACTCTTTGTCTGATGAAGAACACTCAGATCCTAAAGCATTATCCGATGCTTCAGACCAATTTTAATGACATAAATTAATTGGTTGTTTTATTTTGTTTGATGAATCTCATTTACGCTGAAATTAATATGAGTATTCTATTTTGAAAGAATGATATTGCATTATGAATATGCAAAAGTTACGTTGGTCTTTTACAGGATTTGGGTTGTTGTAATAGAGAAATGTTAGTATTCCATGTCATCTACACTAGAAAGTAGTCAGATTTTTTTACTTGACTACTTCCCCGTGCAGGTGACCGGGAAGTAATATATATGCTGTCATATTATAAATAAATTTTCAGATTAAACTCAATTATTTGCAGAGTCATTATTTACTTACTTTGTGATTTTTTAAAATGAATTTGTAATTTTTAACATCACAAAAACATGCTTCTATAATACCTGGAAGCAGAAGACAATTTTGTCTGTTTCCAGGTGTTCATGACCTGGAAGCTAAGTAAATTAGCTTTCAGGTCATGAACACCTGGAAAGATGCAAAAAATGGCCTCCTACTTCCAGGTGTTCATGACATGAAAGCATATTTTTTTGTTCTCTTTATTCAACTTTTAGTATTGTATCAGCTATGGATTATGTAATAGGATCTAATAATTGTAGTGGGGCTTATTTTCAACTCTGTTTGAACGATTGAACTATCCACTTTATGTGTTCGTATAAAAAATGTGCTTCGATCGAGGGACCGGGGGTCGATTCAGAGTTTTTAAAACCATCCATTTATTATTCTTACAACATCATTAAGTAATATTTTCATTGCCTATTGAAAATCGAATAATATGATGTTTTCAAGTCTTACGTAGGAGTGTACTTTCTAGAATAAGTAACCAACACATTCCCAATGGTCTCACAATAGTTACTTATGAAACCCAATTGTTTGCAGGGTCATTATTTACTTTGTGATTTTTAAAATGAATTTGCAATTTTTAACATCACAAAAACATGCTTCTAAGTCCTAAACAGCTGGAAGCAGGAAGTAATTTTGCCTATTTCCAGGTGTTTTTGACCTAGAAGCTAGGTAAAATAGCTTCCAGGTTATGAACACCTGGAAACAGGCAAAAAGAGCCTCTTGCTTCCAGGTTTTCATGACCCAGAAGCATGTTTTTGGTTCTCTTTTTTCAACCTTTAATGTTGTATCAGCTAGGGATTATGTAATAGGATTTAATAATTGTTGTGAGACTCATTTTCAACTCTTTTTAAATGATTGAACTATCTGCTTTATGTGTTCATATCGAAAATGTACTCCGGGATGGAGGTCATTCGGAGTTGTTAAAACCATTAATTTATCAAGCATGCAATGTCTTAAACAATATTAGATAATAATATCATGGCATATTGAAAATCGAACAACATGATGTTTTCTAGTCCTACGTAGGAATATACTTTCTAGGATAAGTAACCAACACATTCCCAATGGTTTCACAACACTTATGATAATAAATTAATTGCAGGGTGATAACTTACTTATTTGGTGAATTTTAAGAATTAATTTGAACTTTTAACAACACAAAAACATGCTTCCAGGTGACCTAGAAGTAGGAGACATTTTTTTAAAGTTTCTAGGTGTTCATGACCTGGAAGCTACTTTACCCGGCTTCAAGGTATGAACACCTAGAAATAGGCAAAAAGTGCCTCATGTTTCCAGGTTTTCATGACCTGGAAACATATTTTTTGGCTCTTTATTCAACCATTAAAATTATAATAGTTATGGTATATGCAATGGGATCTTACAAATATTTTGGGGCTAATCTTCCACTTCATTTGAACAATTGAAATATAATGAATTATGTGTTCGTATAAAAAATGTGCTCCAATCGGGGGACGAGGGGTTCGGAGTTATTAAAACCATTCATTTATCATGTGTGCAATATCTTAAACAATATTAGATAATAATTTCATGGCATATTGAAAATCGAACAATATTAGATAATCGGGCTGACCAAGAAGAATGTTTTTGTGGTTGTTTATTCAACCATGAATAATGTTAAAATTGTGTAATATGTAAAAGGGACAGAGGTTGATTCAAGCTCATGATGTACTTACTCTATGATTGTTAAAAATCATTTGCACTTCTTAACAAATAAAAAAAAATGCTTCCAATCCAACAGGACCGGGAAATAAGAGCTTTTTTTCCTGCTTCCAGGTGTGTTGACCTAGAAGCTATGTAAACTAGCTTCTAGTTCACCAACACCTGGAAGCAGACAAAAAAATGCTCATGCTTCTAGGTGTTCATGACCTTGAAGCATGGTTATTTGATTGTTTATTCAACCGTAAATGTAAAATACCTTCTGCTTCCATGTTTATGACCTGTAGGATTTGCTTCACATATAAACAACACATTACCCTTGAGAAATGACAACTAACTTCATTAGAAACACTAATGTAAAATCTTATACAAACCGACATTAGTATAATTTACATATTACATAACAATCACTTGATGGCGGATCCGAACCTCTATCAACCTCCATCGAGTACTCGTAAATAGAATATGCAATTTTCTTCCTCATCCTTATTCCATCATCAACTATTTTCCCAAAATGGTTATTGAATCTTCATCCCTTCCCTTTCAACATCAAGGTTATGTTAAATTGGTGATCGCTTACTGATAATGAAACCATCCCTTAGTCCCTTTTTTTCATAATCTTAAGGCTCTTCCTCATTTACTGTCTCTTCAACTTCGACATCTCCATCATCTTCATCTTCATCTGAACCATTGTCTTCTTCTTCATTTGCAGTTGGCTCGTTTCTTGTTTTTTTTTCTAATCTCCCTCGCGTGCTCGTCACTATCACATTCATCTTTATCTTTATCTATATTGGACTAAAATAGGAAGTTAGAGAAGTAATAATTCGAAAAACACAAACAAAAATCAAAATGAAAATTCATCTTCATTAATGAAATAGGTGATTCCAAATCACCAGCACCTGGAAGCTATTGAAATTTCATTCCGGTTCCAGGTCACCAGCATCTGGAAATAGAATGAAATTCAACTGCTTCCAGATGTTAGTGACCTGGAAGCACATGTTTTAATGAACATTTTACTCAACTTCTCGATGATTAACACCGAAAGCATACTAAATAACATTAACAGAATACAACATTATAATAACTTCTGCTTCCCGGTATTACTGACCGGGAAGCATCCACAACTTTTATGGCTTCCAAGTGCACTAAATTGGGAAGCAGACTATAAAAATTACGCTTCTCAGTGTGTCACCCTGGGAAGCGTAATACATTTTCTTCAGCTTCCCCGTGGTGAAGACCAGGAAGCATACTAAACAAAGTTAACATATATCTACAAACCAATCAAACAAACCAATCAATAAATCAACCCAATCAAAACAAACAAAACAAAACATGTACGAACCAATCAAACTAAACAAAACCTACAAACCTACCTTTACTTAGAATGAATAAAACAAGAAAACTGAATACACAACAATCATTCTCACAAAATAAAACCAACAACATGAACTTGATCAACCAGATACAAAGCAATTAAAAGCCTAAAAACTTAATAACCAGAACACAAGATTCAAAGCAGGAGAAACTAACCTCGATTTTTGGTTTCGTCGTCGTCGTCACCTGGATAAGGGCCTTCTTCGTTGCCGTCGCTTCATTCCTATTCCTATCCACTGATTTTTCGGTAACGGTGGGCCTATTGGCGGAGCCACTTGTGGTTGTTTTCTTCTTCGCGAGGGTTTTCTTCGCCATATAATTAATTTGAATGATGGAGTATCAAATGTTTAAGTTGAATTAATTTTGACAAAGAGTGAGATTGAACTGATCTTGATAGTTGAATTGATTTTGAGAGAGAGAGTTAGATTGAAGTGAAGGTTAGAGTGAACGGTTGATTAAGAAGAACGTTTTGTGTTCAAATGGTTATAATCAAATGGTTAGGTTCAAACGGTCGATGAGTAAGCTAAAGGGTATGAGGGTGTTTTTGGTTTTTCATTAAAATTGTTTTTATAATTCTTTTTTTTTTAAAAATATTTTATTTTTATCAGTTAGGATGTTTTTGTCGTTTTTGGTTCGTAAAAATCTTTATAAAATGTTTAGTTTTGAAAAAATTATACTGATGGGCTAAAACAAAATTTTATTTTAATTAATTTTGATTTTCGTCTAATAATGAGAATTTTCACTTATTTATTTAATTGATTATAACACTAGTAAGGTGTTTAACAAGTGATAATTTGTTGATATTGGAATCGTTTAAAGATTTTATCTAGATTTTTTTAGTAAAATTTCGAGATAATGTTGGGAAATAATTGAAATAATATTTGGAAACAATTAAGATTGTATTAGAAAATATTAGAGATATGGATCTTACTTGCAGAAAAATACGGTAAAGAGAAATAGCTTTGAAATTAGGACCTGTAAATGGGGCAACTGAATTATTTATCCAAAAATTGAAATGTTATTTCCGATTTGTTTCACCCAAATGAAATGTGGAATTAGATTTATTGCTCCAAATTTGAAATTATTCTTTAAAAGTTGGTGGTTGAAATTATTCATTAGATTTGAAATAAAGCTTATCCATATGTAAGAATTATTGATTTTTCAAATACTACTTTTGATTATTCATTACTCAGATAAGGAATTTCGGTCCAGTCAATTGTAGTTATGTTTAATGTTATTATGATTGTTTGTTGTACTAATTGTTTTATTATTGTTGTTATTTAGTACTTTAGATATTACGATGTTGTTGCTATATTCTGATCATGAAAATTGTCGAGTATCATATTAATGGAAATTTGAAAATTGAATGTTAGTGATATATGTTTGGTTAATAGTGCAATCACACATTCATAGATGAAAAATATTTCCCGAATAAATAGGTCTAGTTGATATGATTAAGGGATATGGAAAAACAATTATATGGCTAGAAAGGGAACAAAAATGTGTATCCAAAATATTTTATATATAAGCAATTCGTAAAGAAACTACTAAATTCCAAAGATATCTAGACTAATGGATGTCATATTAAGACTGTGAATAAAAAAGATATGGAATGTTTGTATATAATGTAATGTTCGAAAATTGGGGTCAAAATTTTCATTTACCAATTTAAAAATTCATCCTCTTAAAATTTTATTTTAACTCTTATAACATTCCAATTAGTTTGAGTAGACTAGAAAATATTTTCCTTGATCAGTTTGTGGTGGTGTTCATTGACGATATTCTAGTCTCTTTTCAAGCACATTTGAATAGTTTTGCAAGTGTTGAGAGAGAAACAATTGTATGCAAAATTATCGAAGTTTGAGTTTTGGACGGAAAAAATCTCTTTTCTCAGGCATGTGGTTTGGAAGGAAGGTATAAGTGTAGACCCGAAGAAAATAGAGGCAATTTTGGCATGGAAACCACCTAGAAACGTTACAAAGGTTTCACTAGCAAATGGGTTAAGTTTGAGTAGACTAGAAAATGCCAAAAACATTTTGATTTGTAGAAGAAGTTGCTCAGGAAGGCACCGATCCTTGTTCAACTGATAGAAGGTTAGATTATGTGATCTATAGTGAGGCGTCTTTGCAAGGGTTGGGATGTGTGCTTATGCAATACAATAAAGTGGTAGCTTATGCCTCACGACAACTTAAGCCGCATGAGTGTAACTATTCGACTCATCATTTGGAGCTAGCCGCTATAATCTGTTTTTGTAATTTTATATCTAACCGTTATTTTTAACCACGGTAAAAATTACCGAACGATTATTATAACCGCTATTTTAATTATTATTTTAACCGTTACGACTATTTAAACCGCTATTTTTCAATGCAATCGGTGGAAGGGAGGTTTTATTTATCTGTTTAAATCAAAGCTTAAAATTCATTACTAGTAAATATAGGCCAGAGTTCAGAGGTGATAGTTGTTATTTGCTCAAAATATAAGGTTACTTTTGTCCTTTCGTGTACGATCCTACCCTGAGCTGTCCTTCACTCTCTGGTCTTACTCGCACACATAAATCTCTCACAAAACACAACACAATACAATACAAGCACTCGCTCATACATAAACATAAACACCTTCTTTTTATTTTCCTTCTTCTCATTCAACTGAGACTTTAAATTCTCCCTCCTCAATATAAAAACCAATTCTTCTTAATCTTATTTTCAAATATTTCACCCTCCACTCCTATACTCGACTCTATTTTAGGGTTAGGGTTTCGGAGAAACATCCCCAATTCCTGATCTCCTACTCGCTAATGCTTCTAATCTCGGTTGCTTTGACCCTCAATCAGCAATGTACGGTCACTCTCAACAAATGAATGTCCCCGGCCAGATTTCCTCCGGTGCCGATGACGATGACGTCTCTGTCGGTCCGGATAACCATCATCACCACCACCACCTCGGTTATGACCCCCACACCGCCATTGAAAATGGGGTCGTTGTTGAAGACGTCGCTGCCGATTCCGTTTATGTTCCTGCGGGCGCCGACCTTTCTAATTCTAGCCAGCTCACCCTTTCCTTCCGCGGACAGGTTTATGTTTTTGACGCCGTGACTCCTGATAAGGTATTCTATTTGTTATGATTGAATAAGGGTTTGTATTGGATTGTTGTTATTTTTTTGTTTTGGGACTTATTTGAACTTCTGAGGTGTTTGTTTCAACTATGTTGTACTTGAAATGTTTCAGTTTTTAAGATTTAGGATGATACACTGCTGGTCTAACGCAACTTGTATATGCAGGTTCAAGCAGTGTTGTTATTGTTGGGAGGATGCGAGCTGTCTGCCGGCACTCAAGGAATGGAGATGATTTCTCAGAGCCAGAAGGTATTTTTGTTCTTGACCATTTAATTTTTATGCTGGGTAGATGTCATCTATTGCTTTTGCTTTTTTGCGGTTTTAATATTCAATTAAATTTTGTTCAGGGTGTTGTGGAATTGCCTGGAAGATGTACACAACCACAAAGGGCAGCTTCATTGGATAGATTTCGACAGAAAAGGAAAGAACGGTGCTATGATAAGAAAGTTAGATATAGTGTCCGTCAAGAAGTTGCCCTCAGGTATTATGTTGTCTCTGTCATTTCTTGAAGTTATATAAATCTTGTGAAGAAACTTCTCTAAGAGGAATTAGTTAATAATGAGGAATTTTTAGGCATTAGTGGTTAGTCTAGCTGGTTTCTTATGGTTAGATTTTGCTGTGTTTTTCGACTGGCTATTTATTACTATTAGTTATTTTGACTGAGCAGATATTATTGGCTTATGGTCTGGATTGGTGGCAGACCATTGTTAGCTAATGGGAAACTGTAGCAAACATATGTCACCTAATGCCGTGGGATTGAAGCTTTATACTTTTAGCTTGTTGAGTCCTTGAAAACCATTCCTGGTTTGCTGCATATTAATTACCAATATGGATTTAATTAGAGATATTACATAAGACAGGCATTCTTGGGTTTGGGTAGCCATTGCTCTAATTCTTTAATTTCTTATTTTGGACTAGAACCATGTGGCTAAATTGTGGGAACATACTTATACAAGTTTTAGAATGCTCTGATACTAGTATCATTCTCTTTCTTTGAACTTTAGCTTATTTAGCTCCCCTCATATCCTATCTATACCTTTACCAGTGATTCCGGACTAGTAGATCATTAGTGGCTACTGCTGCCCTTATTCAGAATGAAAAACATTGATTCAATCATTTCAATGGGTTGTATTGAAGACTTGGATTTCTGTCAGTTTATGTATATTATATTTTACGCAAAATTAGGATATTGTTTATCGGGAAGCAAAGATGGCATTATATTATTTGCTAACTAATTAACTTGTATTTGGCTTCACTTAACCCTCTAATTTTTGTCTTGATAACTTTATTTGATTTGAGTTTATTGTCATCTGATGCTGGATGTTTGGGTATACCTTGATGTTTCATTGGTTGTTGGGAATCTTTGTGCTTTTTATTTATTTATAATTTAAATCACCCATTGAAAATCAGATCTGTTGTATAAAAAACAAACCATGTCAAAATTCAGTCCTATGTTTGAACATCTTTTTTTTTTTTTTTTTTTTTTTTTTTTTTTTTAGGGTAGTTATTTTGGAAGTTTTAAGTTAAGGTACATTGGTATTACCATCA
This sequence comes from Cardiospermum halicacabum, assembly GCA_031304145.1. NCBI lineage: Eukaryota > Viridiplantae > Streptophyta > Magnoliopsida > Sapindales > Sapindaceae > Cardiospermum > Cardiospermum halicacabum. The sequence continues at coordinate 6,230,074 of CM062394.1, forward strand.
AGAACAAATTAAATCACTGTCTTATGAGGCTGGTGCAGTATGATCCTCAAACTCAATTATCGTGAAATGCGCAATTGCTTTAATGATTTTCTGGACAATATTAAATTAGGATCTCAAATTCTGTGTAGTTTATGATTTGAAACTGGCTTGGTTATTTTTCAGTAACCTTAGGAATTAAAGAAATTTTCTTTTATTCATAAAATGAGCAGATCTTGATGAGGTCAATTTTACTAGATGATTTGGTATCTTGTAGACCATGACACAATTTGAAGATAATAAATAAACAAAAATTATCCCATAAATTGAAGTTTTCGCAATTCTAGTGAATCTATGATTGAGTGCCACCTCTTTTGAAATTTAAAATCTGAGATAGTATGCTAAATGAAAAGAGTAATGGGAATGAATATGTTGTTTGTACAGAGACCTTTTAATGTGTTAATATTTTAGCAAATGATTTATGGGTGTGTAAAGTTTGTTTGTGCTAATGTCGGAGTGCAATATACATTAGATGACACATTATTTCAGATGTTATATCCATATGGATTCACTTAATTGTGCCTTAAAGGTTTCTTGTTAGGTGCACTTGCTTTATAGTTATAAAATTGAATTTGTTTGCATGATTTTGGTATCCATGGAAAGTGAATATGTGAGGTGGTATGGGGGACTGGGACAGTTCATGTGTAGTTAACACTAGTTTGTGATTTGTTTTAAACGCATTGGCAGATTCTTTCCTTGCATGATAGGTTATTTCTTGCATCCATCATGTCATGTTAGTAGGTGTTCATTTGACTGTATTATTGTCAATCCGACAATTAAAGTTGCATGATTTGATGGACTATGTCGTAGAATTCCAATTGTTCATTGTGGTTACATGTGCAACGACATTTCTAGCTATTGAGATTCATTTGATTTTTCTCAGGATGCAGCGAAATAAGGGGCAATTTACTTCTGCTAAGAAGTCTGATGGTGGAGCTTTAGTTTGGGGTTCTGCTCAGGAGGCAGGGCAGGAGGAAAATCCATCAGAAACATCGTGAGTATACCTTTATTTTTATTGCTTCATCACCTCATGTATACATTCAATAAACCTTAACTTAATTCGTTGTATCTTTATTTTTCCTTGTCTCTATTTTGAGGGTAACTTTCTATCATCTTACTAATGTTTTATCGGCTTAATAGCTGTAATGAGCTTAACCATTTTTGACTCACTTGTTCAGATGTACACATTGCGGTACTAGTTCAAAATCCACTCCAATGATGCGGCGAGGTCCATCTGGCCCAAGGTCCCTCTGTAATGCCTGTGGTCTTTTTTGGGCAAACAGGGTAAGCATATTTCAAGTCTTATTATTATTCATATCTCTGCTCATCTTTATGTGTGCCTTCTTTACTTCTCTTTTCGTAAATAGATCTCAGATTTGCTATTGCTTCTACAGTTTGGTGTATGTTAGCTGCTGTTAAATTTTATCAGTCAATTAAGCATCCAGTAGATTAAGAACTTTATTTGTTGGTGGCCCAAACAATGGGGACTTAACTGGCCACCAGCTAAGGTGTGAGTGTACCAGTTCAGTTGGTTTTAATGTGTTACTGACATATTCAAAATAAAGTGGGTTCAAGCCTCACTTTGGCTTGTATTCCTTGTTATTATCTGGGTTTGGGCTGGCTACAATACATTTCTTGGTAAATCTTGCATGTAATAGAGTTTTATTTGTTGGATATGTTTAGCGTTTTCAAGTTTTAAAGCTTTTAGATGAGGGGTCATTAAAAGTTACTTTTTATTTATCTAGGTTATTGTTATGACTACATGATTTGCCTGTGATCTATGGATTAAACATGTCTCCATTTCCTTTTGGCAAAGATTGTTTGTTAGTGTCAATTTGTTACCTGGTAAGTGTACTCTGGACATTCCACAGGCTTATTAATTCCTTCAGGACCTGTATTCTTCTTGTTGAGGTTGATGATTGCATTAAAACCAAATTGTATTTGATATACATGTAGTATGAGGTTTGCCTCACTTGCATTAAATTTCTCACCTCATATCTGCTTAAATCTCTCATTGTATCATCAACTGGATAGTTATAAGATTCTTGCATCTATCTAAGACGCTCCTATTGGTTATCAATCACTTTGACATCTTCAATGTTGCTATTCTGCAGGGAACTCTGCGAGACCTTTCGAAGAAATCCCAAGAACATTCTCTTGCACCAGTAGAGCAGGTATATCCTAAACAGGAAACAGAAAACTCTGCTTAAGCTATATTCTGTAATAGTAAATCTCAATGGTATATATTTTGCTGTAGGCTGAAAGTGAGGCAACTGATTCAGATTATGGAACAGGTGTCCACGCAGACAACGAAAGAGTTCCATTCACAAATGAAGAAAAATCAGCTTTAATATCTCAGCATTAAACCTTCTTACAATAAAAAAAATGGTTACAGTGGTTTGACTCAATCAATCATCAATTCAAGTAGATTATTTTCTAGTAATTTTCTCTTAGGTTGTGTTATATGTACAGATTTTATAGTTTCCCACCTTGATCAATATATGAGGCTGTCTTTTTCTTTCAATGCTAGTTTACATTATTACATCACCACCACCACCACCTCCACCTATGTACCCATTTAAGGTTTACAATGAAATAGATGTATCTTGGTAAACTTTATATGCCAGTTCTTCATTCTCTCTCTCTGCATTTGCCATATTCATTTATGAAACTGATATCTGCTCTGCCGTGCATGTGAATCTGTCTGTATATTTAATTGTATGAGAACATGTATTGATCTGTTGGATATCTGGGGAAATGTTGCTTAAATTGAAGTCTGTCCCCTAGTTGTACCTGCATCGGAACTTGGTCAACAGTCTTTGAATTTTTTAATGTCAGCAGCATCTTCTACTGTAGTTACGACATCAACTCTCTGACTCTGACAACCTACTTGGTATTGTATTGTGTACCCACCCTGATTATTCCCTTTTGACTGCACTTGACTTCCTTCTCTTCACTTTTTTGTAAAATTAATGAAGAATTTGATACTTATTCATCTTTTGTAAAGCAAATTGTCTTGACTGTTTTTGAGCAAACCAACTTATGTTTTATGTATAATATTATTAGTGAGACAGAATTGAATTGTTGTGGGATGTGGTGGACTCCAATTTACAACAAACAAAAGAACGACTTCATTATCCACATCCAAGACCCAGTCACAGCAATTATTAATCTACACCGTACATCTGTATCCAATAAACCAGCCGTCAGATCCAGTCCGTTCAATCAGAAACCACCTGGACCCACAACACAACTTCTACTACCATCATTAACCCATGTGAACCCATGGACTCTCTCTGGGACACACCTCTTCTACTCTGCTTCATGTGTCCAATCATTTGCCGACAAGTCGACCTATTATTCTCTTTCAATTTCCAAAAATAAAATTAATATTAAAATCATAAATAAAAAGCAAATGTATTTCTAATTTGGGTCTCTTCAAGGAGACACGAACTCACTTGCACTTACGCATAGTGGTAACCTTCTTCTTTTCTTCACAATTATCTGATTATATGTTTTATTTTAGTAATATATGCATATACAGTATATAATAGTATAAAATAAAAAATTCGTCTTAGCTTTAATTTTTTTAAACGTTTTGTCTCTTCATATCTACGTCTCCATTTCCGAAGGTTCTCCGAGCTCGAAGAAAGGACAAAGGAATTGGAGAGTTTAGGGTTTTTCGTTAGAACAGAGATGATGATGACAAGATATTTTGGATAAGAGCGAGCAGGTGGTTGAGAATCGGTTAGTGTTTTTTTTGTACTTGATGGCGGCGGCGAATCCACAGCCACTACAGGCACGGCCGTTTGATGAGCAGTCGCGAGTAGCTATACAGATCGAAGACGAGGACGGCGAGTATGAAGATGGTGAGGGAATCGACGACTTGGAAGAAGGAAATGTCAATTCAATGAATATTATGAATGAGAATATGAGTAATACTAAAAATAGTGGTTCGGTGGTTAACGTGGCGGAGCATGGAGTAGTGGTTGCAGCATCAGCTCCTGTTTCTAGGACGAGTGAGCTTACTTTGTCTTTTGAAGGCGAGGTTTATGTGTTTCCTGCTGTCACTCCTGAAAAGGTACTTTCCTTTTTCTTCTTTTTATAATCGCTTTGTTGTTTTTGCTATTTTTGTTTCTGCTCTGTACTTGTTAGTTGTTAATTTGTTAGGTAAGAATGGTGATATTAGTTGCAGATTATTGATAGCATAAGTGTATGTACTTTGAGGTCATTTGGGGATTTTTTTGGTGATTATCTGAAGTTATCTTAGCCGTTATTTATTTATTTATTTTAGTATTAATAATAAAATAATATTGATTTTACTATTACTACTAGTTTTATAGATTAAGAACAGTATTTCTTGTTGAAATCTGAATTGTAAAATTAAATTCAACTTTTGTTGTGTTTGCACACTGTTTTAACTGTTCTAAGTAGAGTTAGTTCAATAGGTTATTTCGTTTATAAATGAATTGCTGTAGGCCTACTGCGTTTTTAAGCTTGAGGTTTTTGTTCTGGATCTACTCGCTGAGATAACTGCAGTTGTGGGATATCATCAATGACTATGTTTCAGGCATAATAGTAGATCATTGTAATAGTTCTTAAGAGTGACAATTTGTTACAGTTGGTTGAGCTGTTATCTCATTTTTTATATTTTCCATTAGTTTTAGCATATTCCAATTTTTTTCTTAAACGCTAGTTACGTTTGAAGTTATGAATTTGGTGTATTTTTCCTCATTGTATCACTGATGACGCGAAACTGAATGCTTCAATCATCATACTTTCTGGCTGTAATTTCAAATTTTGAAAGTTACCATTAAGTATATTTGTTGTGTTTGATGTCAGTATCATGCAAGTAGACACTGATTTTACCAATTTGGAAGTCAGGATGTCAACTGACAAATAATTTTTCTCTTTTTGCCTTTTTCTTGTAAAGTGAAATCTGTTTTTTCATCTCCTGTTCTTGTAATATTCCTCAAAGAGTTGGACCATTGCGATCATGTTTATTTTTGTTAGCTTTCTCATTTCTTCCTACTTCTAGTCTTGTGCTCTTTAGTCCTCTGTTCCCAACTGATCAGACACCAGTTCTCTGCAAATAACATACTTTTGACTTATCATCATCTTGTTCCTAAAACAAGTATTCAAATTTAGGAACTGTAGTGAATATCTCTCTATCTCGAAGGAAGTTCTGAAATTTTGATATAATTGTTTTATTTTTATTTTATTTTTTTAACTGTAACAATAGGTGCAAGCAGTTCTCTTGCTTTTGGGAGGACGCGATATTCCTACTGGTGTACCTACAGTTGAACTATCTTTCGATCAAAATGACAGGGTAAATGAATACAGAAATTGAATTATGGAAAGAGTTGAATCCTTGGCTTCTTTTAACCAATATTACATTCTGTAGGGTGTTGGGGACACCCTAAGGCGCTCAAATCTATCACGGCGAATAGCTTCTCTTGTAAGGTTCAGGGAAAAAAGGAAGGAAAGGTGTTTCGACAAGAAAATTCGATACAGTGTTCGGAAAGAAGTTGCTCAGAGGTAAACCAATCTCAAATACCTTGTTTACATTCTCAGTACTAATAGTCTGATATCAACTATGGATAGTGCCCAAACATTTAGAGAACTTTAGCTTGCAATTTCTTACTGCAGTTTGGTGATGAGTTTTTATGTGTAGTGTTACATATCTGTCTAAATGTACCTATATCTGAGGTTGTTCTTTATTCTAAAGTGGCTGTAATTACCATCTAAAAATTAGCTGAAATAATGTGTGTAATTTAACTTAAAGTGCCGTGTCCTTGTTTAGGCGCTTTGATTATCAGGCACTGTCAAGTTATTTTTTCTCAGTTTCATCTTTAAATAATAAATATATGTAGTTGCATCAAATATGTTTGTGTGTTTATGCAATATTTATACCTTACTCTTTTAGTTCATAAAATCTTGCCTCTTAATTAGTGATTGTTTACATCAGATTCTAAACTTAATTTTGAAGCTGAGAAGGGTCTTCTACATTTTATTATCATTGATCCTATTCAAATTGCTAGTCTTCTGGAAAACCTTCTTGATATTCAATAAAGATTTATATTTCTTTTTCTTGCTTTGGACAGGTTACATGACATAATGCATGGATCTATCTCTAGAATCTAGATGAGAAAACGTTTGTCTTTGAATTTTACTGAATCTTACACTTCATGTTTATGGAATGACTGATGCATGGACATGCCTGTGCTTCATTATTCTTCTGTTTGATGTGTCAAAAGATGATGGGTTAAGTCTCTTATCTTTTTATTTCTGTAGGATGCATCGTAAGAATGGGCAATTTGCATCTTTAAAAGAAAGTTCAGGTGCCTCCAATTGGGACTCTTCACAGAGTGGCCTTCAAGATGGCACAGCTTGTCAAGAAACTGTGTGAGTTCTAGAAGTTCTCTGAGTTTATCAATTTGAGCATTTGGATATAATATCTCGCTTACCTGTTATGTGATATTTTTATACTGACACAGTGCTCAGTTATATTTATTTTTGCTGTTTTGTTATGCTCCATAGAATACGTAGATGTCAACATTGTGGAGTTAGTGAAAACAATACTCCCGCAATGCGTCGGGGACCAGCTGGTCCAAGGACTCTGTGCAATGCATGTGGGCTAATGTGGGCCAATAAGGTTCGTCTGGCTTTATTGGCTAACTAATGTTATCTTTGTTTGATTGCGATATGTCTGTAGTGATAATGTTATGTTATCCTATTCTCCTATCAGGTTAATTATATTACATGATATGCACTGTGCAGCGTTTCTTATTGCTGTGTCTGGAACTCTCTTGTAGTCTTGATTGCTTCTTATCTCCTCTTTTGTGCTTTTACACACACAGTTAGCAAAGCATCAGCTAATGTAATATTTTGTTTGTAAGCTTTTGATGAATTTTAGTTTTGCTATGCGGGTTCTTCTTGTATGAGGCCTTCATATTTGTTACATATAAAATGGTTTACCTTGACTTTTAATTACAGACTTAATAATACAAGTCAGGCCAGTTGCAGTTTAGTAAGCAGTTTCTCTGGCTACAATAGTATTTGCTTAAAATTACACATACTACCAGTCAAATCTTGAAGCATATTGGGATTTCAGATAAAAGTTTGATTTTCAATTTTTCTTGAAGTCATAGTTGGAAGGTAACAAGTGCGCTTCGGTCGCACCTCATAATCATGTGGTCAGTTCCTATAATCAGTCTAACATGTGGTTGTAAACACCTAAATCTACTTTTTGGTTTTTCCTTTTTGTCACAAAATGTCAGGAGGTTGTTCTTTTTCATTTATTGTCATATACCATAGGGTCCGTTGCACTTTTGGACATATGAAACCAAGCTTACAGGACTACTAGATTCAATGGTGGTTTTTAAGTTTCTACAAGTTCCATTTTCATGAACTAATTTCTACCAAATGTACATTTAATCTAACATGGTATTCTTAATTTTTCTATTGGTTTGCACAATTTTTGTAAAAATAAAAATAAATAAATAAATAAATAAAATTGTTGATATTTTGAGTTTGTAGAGATGTTCCTAACTGTATATTATTGTTCTCACTTCTGTCTCACCTCTACGTTATTTCTTTATAATTTTAATAATTTCCAATTCCATTTTCTTTACTAGTATATTGTCTTGCAGGGAACACTACGAGATCTCAGTAAGGGTGGAAGGAATATTTCTATGGACCAGATTGAACCTGTAAGTATCTAAATGGAGATCTAGAAATCCTTTGTACCTTAAAATTATGTAAAGGAGTCCTTGAAATCGTCAAACCGCTTGATGTTGTGATCTGTTTTGATGACCTTTTGAATAATTTGTGACTTTTCACAATTAGTTGGCCTTAAACTTCCCATTATTATATCATCATGGGGCTTAGATTTTACTAGTTGACTCAAATTTGGGATGATGGATCTTTGTGTGATCAAGGAGGTCATGCATGGTTTTGAAAAATGTTCCTATAACTGTATCCTTGGCTTTTGTTGTTACTTTCTGCTACAACTGGTGATAATGATAATTTAATATTAAAATTTATATACAGGAAACCCCAGTGGATGTCAAGCCATCAATTATGGACGGAAAATTGTCAGGCAACCAGGATGTGAATGTACTATTTTCTTGCGCTAATTGAACTAGTGATATAACAGGTCTGCTTCATCATTATAAGTTGTTCCATCATGGTTTATACAGGGAATCGCTGAAGATCCTTCTATGGTTGTGGGTGAAGGAACTAGTAATCATCACATGGACCCAGATGAAGAAGTATGTGCTACTTTTAGCTTTGAAACAGCTTTCTGTGGCTTGATGATGCGTCATATGTGCTCTGAGCTCTTGCAATGTTGAGAAAAGTTTAGAACCAAATATTGCTTTTTTTTACCATATATTCTAAATCTGTAGTCGATCTTACTAAGGCTATTTAAGTATAAAAAATGATCGGTGGATAAATATTAAATAGTCTATTGTGGACAAGATAAATGAAACTGCAATTGGAGACTTTAATCAAATTGACAGTGTGCCCAGTAATGTAGGATTTGGAGAACTGCTCCTCTAGTGTGTGTATTCGGCTTAGGTGTAATTCAATGTAGAATTGAAGTTCATGGGTAAAATAACTGTCCACCCTATTTAAACCAAGTTGTTATTGATCTCTTGATGTCGACCAAACTTGAATAGAATATAGTGTTAGTTTTACTGCTTTGTCCAGAGCTGCGAATTCGGATTCCGGGTCTCACAGGGCTGATGCTCAATTTGTCATCATTCTGTGTATGGTGGGCAATGAGGAAGTCTTTGGAGACAAAATGCTAACTTCTTATCTTTTAGAATTCATTTGTTCTGTAAGATGGTGGATCTTTAAATTTCATATTTAATCTCCATTTGGAGATGTCTTCTGGTAATTTACTAGGCTTTAGGTCATGATTCCAGATGGTTGCTGCTGTCTGTTATGAATATATTGCCAGCTTTTGATTTGAAGAGTCAAGAATAAATGTATGTATTCAGAATATTTGAGAAGTAATTAAATTCTGTGGGAGTTAAAAGTTGCTTTTCTGCATGGCTTAGGATATGCATGAAACTGCTGAAGATCTGAGGAACACTGTGCCAATGGGAATGGTCCATTCCTCAGCTGATGATGACGAGCAGGTAAAGCATCTATGTGATCTATACTTAAACCTTATTAAGATATCTCACTAATAATATCATATTGAATAAGTCTATGGTCTTCCCCATATGTCAATACACTCCACCTTCGAACTATTATACTTTTACCCCTCGCCTCTTATATATAGTGAATTCTTCACTATTGCCTTTCTTCCCAATGAAAGAGAAATGTAAAACTCTATTTGTAATCAAATTATCATCCTAATTATTTGAATTGATAAAGAATATCTAATGCTAGTAGTTTTGGGCTATGCAGGAAGCTTTGGTTGAGCTTGCCAATCCTTCAGATACCGATGTTGAGATACCTTCCAACTTTGATTAGAAGGTGATGATTTCCGGAAATCCTGACCTCCAATTGATGTACATTATCATGCCACAGGTCAACAATATAATTGCCACTGGGAAACCCAAGATAGCAAATTGTGAGTTGTTATAACTTAAAACAGCCTCTTAACAATTAAATCATAAGTACAGAATAGTTCTGTTGACCATACAAATTTAACTGAGATTTCCAGCTGACATTAGATAATCCGGCCCATGCTTGTTAATATAAGTGCTGGAAATCAGTCTGTGTACAAGTTGTGATTAGATCTGTCCGAGTGCCTATGTAATGTGTGATTTATTAGCATTGTCTGATTGAGAGTGCAATTTACTCCAGTCTGTCAAAATCTCATTTGAGTGTTTAAATTGTTACTTGCAAGTACATCAAATATATTTGTTCTTGTTAATGTGTATACTGTTTTACTTATCTTCTTCTATAGATACGCATCTGGTTTGGGCGATAGATTTTGGCAATCTGTTTTTGTGGTGGTTTGTTGCAGCTCATCAACCTCAACCAGTGTCTTTTATTAATGATTTTTGCTGCCAGCCTTTGTCTTGTAAAAATACAGAAAATGGTCACACGTATTTTAAGAGGATATATTAAATTGCACATGACAAGGAGCTGGTGTGTGCACAAAAAGTTGATGTGAACATTTTGATTGGTGTTTATTTTGACCATAGAGCTATTGTACATGTTAAATGTTGATACGAACCCAATTTGTAATGCCTTGTCCTCCTATGATCACAGAATTACAAGAGTAGGTAAGTGAATAAGGAGCGCACAGCGCCATTCTCATTTATTTTATCTTTAAATATACTTACTTTGAATGTCTGTACAAAAATTATGGAACCTTGTAGGTTCGGTCCGAGTCCATATATTCTACAAAAAAACTATACAATCAAATTGTTTAGAAGCTATTTCATTAGAGAATGACCAGGTTAGGCCAGACCAGGCCACTTCAACTTTTTTCTCCCATCTGCCAGCCAATTTCAAGCATAAATTAATAAATTTTCTAGTCATGAAAATCCTCATAAGGTGATGATCCACTGGAGGAATCGCTTTCATATGGAGTGGTTTCTCTTGGAGACGATGGAAGGGAGTCTCTCCGGGATGAACCACCTGATTTTAAAACAATTATATTCTTAAGGTGAGCTCTCTCTCAGTAAAGTTAAGGGATGATTATTAACAGAAGTGGGTTGTTACTTACCTTTCGACCGGAATTTTTTGGTGTGCCTCCTAATGAGTTTCTTAGCTTTGTTTATTGTAAGTTGTCTAGCAAAGGGAGAGAATTCTGCCTCACTTTCACTCCAATCCCCACTTCCTTGGAAATCATTTTCGGCTTCGCCTCTCATAGTTCGCAGGACAAAGGCTGTGGCCTTGCGACGTTGAGTACTAAACAGGCCTTTAACTGAAGTTACAAATCCATCGCCTGCACCATCAGCTGGCCTCTTCAGAAAAGTTACTGGAAACTGATCATCTTTTAGTGTAGGACCTTGACCTTGCTCATTATCATCGCTCAGATTCAGGTCAGCAACTCCAACTCCAGATGGAGTAGGTTCCTTCTGACTATGTAATTTATCTTTAAACTTCTTACCCTACATAAAGAATATAAAACAGTGGTTAACATTAACATCAGCTTTGGAGACATCATCCTTCTAATTCAGACTCAGAGGGGGAGTAAATGAACTCTTCATAGTTGGAAACTTTAAATAACACTTTCTTTTTTCGCCTTAACACAACTAAAATAATAGTTCTTAAATCTAATTCTCCTTGGAAGCTAGTGAAAAAATTCCCAAACTTAAGATGTAAAATGAGCCACAATGTAAGTCTAGAATATAACTTAATAGTTTCAATACCTGCATCCCAGTGACAGATTTTAGTACTCCCCAAATAATGTGTTTTTTAACTCTTGAAAAGAGTCTCCTCCAAGTTCCAGTAAATTCAACACGATGAAAAGTATCCATCAGCAACTTAAGATCATTTACAACAAATCTGGATCCTTCGTAAGTAACCAGTAGTTCCACCTACACCGGAATTAAAAATTTATAATAATAATAATAACAGTAAATAATAATACAATCTACTGATGAAAAAAAAAAAAAAGCAATAACTTGGATGAAGGGGAAAAACCTGGCTTATCTTGATATTGTGGAACTCCCTCAATTTTCTGGGTGTTTTTCCAACCTTTTTGTCGTCTTGAGATGTTCGTGCTCCAGGCTTTACTGCCTTCAATTTGTTTTTAGAAATTTCATCTTGTTGCTCAAGAGAAGACTGAAGCTGCAAGACAAGTTCGTTAGCAACAGATTCTGCAACAGTTTCCTCCCAAGTTCTGTCAAAGGAAGATGTTCTTCTTAATTCTGGGCCTGCACCGTGGGCAACATTTGCTTTTGTGCCTTTTGCCTTTGATTTCTGCACATGGCGCAGATTAAGGTTGAGAAAGAATGCTTCAATTTAGAATATAAAGATGTTTTGATCTAAAGATTTTGAGAGAGAGAGAGAGAATAATCTTCAAACTTTGTCAATAAGAGGTAGCATGTTAATGAATTAAATCAAGAGTCAGATAATAGAAAGAATTTCTTGAAACTCACTTGTGGAGAATCAGAAGGCTGACTAGCATTCATAGTAAACAGTCCTGCAGAAGCACTCGGTTTGGACGAAGCATCGGACTCTTTTGAAAGAAGGCTAGCTGCTCCAGCAACATCAAGGAATGGCAAGCCTTTCTTCACACCACGCTTGTTGCCAAGGGTAGTTGAAACCTTCCAAACTTCCTGCATGTTAAGATTGTAGAAGGTCACCACCATTATTATATAAATGAACAACTACTGTTTTGTCTTGGCCTATAGTGAAAGTTGTCTGCAATTCAAAATTATTTTCACCCCATAGTACCTGCCGCCGTTGTGAATCTTGATCTTCTTCATTAAAAAAGTATCCCCACATCATTCTGTACATCGTCTCGGTTAAATGAATCTTCAGCGGATATATTTCAACCTGGACCATCAGCAGATCACTGATGTTAACACAAATTCAAGATCAAACCAACATCTAATGAAGATGTGAAAATAATGTCTTCAAAAAGATATTTGGCAGTAGGTGAAATTAAACTGATACTGTAAACAGTTGCTGGTGAACAGCTGTGCATCAACTGAAGAAGTGATTTTTAATAATAATGGTTAGGAAAGCTTTTTATGCATTGAAATTTGCGAGTTTTCTTGAACAATTTTGTTAGCATCAGTTTTTGTTATCAAAGGCAATATTTCACAAACAAAATATTCACAATTAAAATAATAATAATAATAATCAATTATCCTTTGTATACATTACCTTATCATGAACATAAAAAATGCTTAAGAACCCTAAGCCTAAAAATTTTGAGTTAATTCCATTCCAAACTTCATGGTACTTCCAGGATTTAATTGCTTCAGCTAACCTCATTTCCATTCATCTAAATAGAACTGATGGATAGGAAGGATTCCTACTTTGTGAATATTTATGATTAAACAAAATAGTTAAATTACCAGTAAATGTTCAAGAGGGGATTTTCCATCCTTTGGAGCTCCTTGCCTTGCATCTACACGAAGCATGACTTTTCTGTGTACATATAACATATCAAACAAATAATATAGTTTGTTAACTCAAAATATCTTCCATCTTTACAACTGAAAACAAATCTCCATTCCTTTAAATAAGACATAATGGATAAAGAGTATTGTCTTCAGTTTACGAAAATTGTCATAAACTTAATAAAAATAAGATAAATAAAATAAATTTAACATAAAAGAAAGAATGAAAAAAGTGTGTTACATCAGAACAGTGCTACCTTATATATGACTACTCATGTATGACGGCAAAAGGTCTAAATGTTTCCATGGTCATATGAGACGCAATGTGTCATAGCATCTCATAGCGACCACAGTCAAAGTTTCCATTTATGTACTTTAAAAGGACCAATACATTACCTATTATGGTTGACTAATTTGAAATTTAACATTAATAATAATGATTAAAAAAGAGAGAGAGAGAGAAGAAAAAAAAAATTGCATAGTCAAATTGTCATTTGCTAAGGGGAAATCCTACTAAAACATTTTCCCTTTCATTAGAAAAGAAAGTCCAGCATTTTAGTCAATAATCCCCAATGAGGGAAAAGTATTATAATTATAGAGTTAGTAAATGAGAAAGATTCACACTCAGTCAAACTTATTTGAAAAAAAATAAATGTTAATAACAGTTGCATAGTTGGGAAGCACAGCCATCAGAAAAGAAAAACTAAGGGGGAAAAAAAGGCTTACTTTCCCCATTCAGGAGGTGGATTCCACGGTGCTAGGAGTGTGTCAGACTTGGCATTTTGCTGGCAGTTCCTTACAACAACGTATTTTGTTGTAAACTGAGCAATGCCAACATCTTTGTAATCCCGATCAAAATCATAGATCTGTTAGATAGTTGACAATTAGAACACCTATCAATTTCTAACAATAAGCAGTTTTTCAATGTGGTTGAAGCATATAATCTAGAGCAGTATGTACAGTTTGTCATGAATCTATATTGAAAATAATATAGAAACATGACAGTAAAGCAATTCCTTGATCATTATGACATTTACCAAGTCATTTATCTCAGCCTCAGCAAAGGATTTCCCGTCAATAAGCATGCTCCAAACAACCTTTTTAATTTGCAAGGAAATACGCATAGCGCATGATGGACCCTTGTTCTTCTCCTTTTCCATTAATCTTGTCTGAGCAGCTGTTTGTAGAGCTGACCTTAAAGATGCAGATGCTGCCTTCCTAGACTTCTGTGCATTTACTAGCTCTTCCTTAAGTCTTTTCACCTGGGAGTTAAATCTTGTCACTTCAGATATTATCATAATAATAATGTATAACAAACGCGTATAATATGTAAATAGCAACATACACAAGTAGACACATGCTAAACATTTACAAGCAGTTACATGGCTCCCATTCCTTCTACTTTAAAAATAAACAGTAAGATGAATACTACATTAAACAACTTGCCTTCATAATCCAATATATGATAAGAAACAATGTGCAAGAAGTACATAGATCATCTTTCAATGTTAAGGAGTTCATCTGGAAGAAGTCAAATTAAATAAGGCTGCTCAAAACTTCTATTATGATCCTAGTGGTAAGGTATGTGATTTTGAAATTCTAGATCGACTAAATATAGGGGTGGTGTGGGGTTTATAAAAGCTTTGAATCCTCTTTATAAATTTGCTTTTTGAGGGGTGGTTCTCCCGAGGTACATTTTATTTGATATCAGCCAAACCCATGTGCCTCCGCATATGAGCACAGAATGGGTTGTCTAGGAAGATTGCGACCGGCCAAAGAAGTTGAGTAAACTGCCTAGTGTGAAGCAGCTCTTAACATGGAAAGGTCTACCTACTAGTGCGACCGGCTAAAGGTGGCGCTAACATGATTATATTATGATCCATGTGGCAAGGGATGGGGTTTTTAATCTCACATTGATAAGTACAAAGTGGGTGTAGAGTTTATAATGGTTTTTTTGTGTTCTCCCTCCCTAAATTGGCTTTTGACTGGAAGGATGGTTCTTCCGTGGTACCTATACTTCTGGTATGGGAAGAATCCCATATAATTATTACAGAGCACTAATTGACACAGGAGTAGACTGGAACAAAATCCACATAAACTGAAAAAAGAGGCAAAACCAACAGGCTAGTGCATATAAGATTGACGAAGAAGTGTAGACCGGAACATGATGCACAGAAACAGAAAAAGGGAGCCAAAACCAAATGGTAGTGTAGACTGGAACATAATCCAGAGAAACTGAAAAACAGAGCCTCAACCAACAAACTAGTGCCGATAAGATTTCTCAAACTGGAGTAAGTGGGAATAAAGAATTGAACCAAGAGATTCACACAAAAACTACTATCATAAATAAGGAAACTTATAATGGATAAACTGATTGATATACTCCTTTAGATGCTCACAGTTAATGAGAGTGCCAAAATTGATTAATTGATTAACCACTGATATATTCAAGTATGCTACCAACACACTATGATTCATTCAGGCCAATGTTCACTCATTGTAAGAAAACAAAATAGATTAACTGATCGATATCCTCAAGTATCCTCAAGTATGCCATCCACTGCATAATATCAAAAAGTGACTAATTCCACAATATCAAAACATCCTGACATCTATCTCAATGCATCAATCTTCAATAACAAATTTCTTCTGGTAGTGAAGATCTCACCAAGAATTGGAGTACTTTTTCCACAACTATCCATAACAGCATCACAGCATGCTTAAATTATCATCTTGTGCAATGCAATTTCAGAGAGAAAGCAAACTCAAGGACACGGTAACAATAATGAGACAAAGTTCCTATAAAAAGTATACCATCAATCTGCTACACTGGAACTGGATGATGTCATTTAAATGTCTCAAACAACAGTAACAAAAATAACCAGAATGCCAAAAAGTGTACAGAAAAAATGACACCAATATAAAGTAAATAGGATGAAAATTGGTATTGTGATAAAAATTAGACAGAAAGAGGAGATATACAGAGATTGGACAAGAAATCAAAAGAAGAAATGTAAAGAATGGAAGTGTAGAAAATATGATAGATTACAAAACAATTCTGAAAAAATCATAAATACAAAGGCAATGAACACGTGTATACCTACTCATAGCTATAGTGGAGATCCTACTATGTGGTGTTTCCTAAACTAGCATCACAATCATTATTTTCTTTTTTCTTTTTTGGGGTGGGATTTAGTTTCCCAACTCACAAAAACAGATGAAATCAATTCCCAGGGGTCCAGATATAACATAGGATACCTAAAAATCCGAAAATAATTTTAAAAATAAAATCAACATCAGCAAAGCCTAAATCCCAAACCAGTTATGGTCGGCTGGTTTTAAAAATAAAATAAAATAAAATAATGAAATTAATTGTCTAAGCGATCTAAGTCTAATGTAATGAAAGAATAACTATTACAACTTCTACATAAGGTACGCATACATAACATTTCAAATTCAGTTCCACCCTATTGACATCGCAACACATCTATTAAAAGCAGCCTCGAGGAGGAATCCAAAACGGGCAATATGTTCTAGACATATTTGTTTATGTGATTCAGCAGGCAAAACTCAACCTTTTGGAGTTTAAGGCTCATACTGCTCGTTAGTGATCAGGCAAGTCACTGCTCAATGAGTAAACCTTGAAAGTTTAGAATTTAAGGGGCTCTAAAATCAAGAAGAATATACTTTGCAAACCACATTCAAAAGAGATCACAACTTTCCAAGTGCAGAAAACCATTTATAAATTTATATATGAGTAAGAGTCATAATCAAGAGATATTAAGAAAAGCAAATGCAGCTATTGCTCAAAAAAGTATTGTTCCTTACCAACATAGGTTTCCCACTGGGTATCGTCCATAAGTCACCATCGTTTTCTGTAAATTGATCTTCATTGCTGTCATCATGCTGAGACATTTTTCTGATATCATTTAGAATCAATCTTCTCTCCCTCTCTTTTTGTTCTAGTTCAATTTTTGCCAGTTCTACTTCTTCAACACCATCGGGTACTACCTCATCTGCCTCCTCCTCTATGTCTTCATCATCTTCAACAGCAAATGAGAGACTGCTTTGTCGGGGCCTGTTTCGAGGTATATTGTATTAAATGCTAGAGTATTACATATTCGGTCTATTCCATGTATTCCATGCTAGAGAAGTAGCTGGGTTGAATTGATGTATGCACATTCGACATCCAGTATGACATTTGACAGTGACAAAACCACAAGCAAATATATAAAGAACAAAATCTATCTGCCTGGACAATACTTTCATCAAAAAGAAAGTCTTTACCAAATAATTCCAAATACCATCAAAATAAACCATAAGTATTTCATTGCTGACATATAATAGATATAGAGAGACCAGGCAGAGAAAAGGTGTGATTGTCATATTGCAGCAGACACAGGAACCACAGACTCTAAGCACTATTGAAACAAAAGCAAACATATGTAATTATTAATGTAAACCTATAATATACCTTCCAACAACAAAAAGTAAACAGAAAATTGGTAAAGAAGGTAAGCAACACAAATCCTTACTTGGGAGGCCGTGCAAAGAGAAGATTTGTCAAAACATCAAGCATAACCTGGAACTGGCGAGACGTCATTGTTGCCATTATATTATCAGAATTGAATGCAAGCTCTTTCAAGGGCTTCATCTGCAGCAAAATAAATCATTACTAATTAACTTCAAGTACAAGTATGGTGCAATGTATGATTTTATGCCTGTATCAACACCATGTATTCCTGAAAGGATGAATAAATTTAACAAATCCCAACAGCCATACAACGCAGAAGTGTAAACAGATATGTAAAGTTTATAACAATGAAATATAGATGATAATGTTTAATTTATGCTGTATATGACGAACTAAATGGGATGTCTGCAATGTGTTTATGTGTGAGCATACAAAATTATATCCCTATCTGAAAATGAAAATAATCAAGTGAGAGCATGACTTTTGGATCATTGATCCAACATAAACTAATATAGATCAACTCAAAAGTATATAAAGTGAATTTAATGATCGATAATCAAGAAACTTTTTCTTTTCTTTTCTAGTTTTATTTTTTTTATTTTGTATATATATATATATATATATATATATTAATAATGTGGCACAGATAGAAAATTGAGTGTGGTTGTGGTGCCTAGCTTACTGTACACAAATTTTTTGTATCACCTTTAAGTCTGAAGTCCCTCCTTTATGCCTTGTGTATCGAAAATACATGTCGCAAGGCATAAAAACTCTTTCAAGCAGGGCACCAGTGCGCTTCACTTTTGGAGAACTTCTACGTATTTTGGGAAGCCATTGTAATCCAGCTCCAGGATCAACATCAGTTGGTGCAACATGAGCCTGAACATGTTCCAACATCACTGACAGTTCCATGCGTTTCCACGTCATTTCAGGGCCAGATTCAGGGATATGAACATTTTCGGTGACAAGAGCTTGTTCGATCATTTCATAACCAACACGAAGGACCGAATGAAATGATCGAGCTAAAACACGGCCCCTAACAGCAGCAAGAAGAAATCTTCCCTGATGTGGACGAAATGTCATAACTAATGAGTACTATTTCTTACACACAGCTTATGAACAGAAAATGCCAGCATATTTTTTAAAGCATTCATATAAAGATCTTATTAACAGGAAAAAAAAGAAGCCAACATACTTCAAAGCATTCATATACAGAGTTTATTATCAGTAAAAGTCAACATATTTAAAACATTCACATATAGAGCTTATTAACCATAAAAGCGCACCAAATTCTAAAGCATTCATATAGAGAGTTTATTAACGGTAAAAAGGCCAACATACCTTTCTTTTTTTTAAATTTAAATTAAGGCCAACATATTTTAAATCATGCATATCCAGATTGTTCAATACAAGTTACCAATAAATTATTTCATCAACTTCTATTCAAAAATCACCAATTAGTCACAAAGTACATATAAAATATCTAGATAAAGAACCATTAGAGATAATAATAGCCACAGGCTAAAAGTTAATCTCAATTAACACCAAGGATACCTACTTCATTCCATTAAATGACAAATAAATTAGTGGTTGTTCACAATTAAACTAAAATGAAGGCAATTAATAAGGCAAATAACTGATAACACTCTTCAAACGTTTGGCGAGTTCCATACATTTCGGGAACTACTAATTGCAAACGGAAGCACAAAAAATCCATTTGAAGAATGAGTAGATAGGTATGCATAACTTTTACATTCACATTATCAAATGGATTTGGGGAACTACTAATTGCAAACTTATATGAAATGAATCCACTAATCTCTTTAAAATTATGAAAACATTTTCAATACATTCCACATGTAATATGCAGAAAACATAAAAGTGGCTATTCCACTCAGGATGTCCAATTCAAATTGTTTTTCACTGGGCGTGGAAGAACAGTAGTAAAGTGCCTGTGTTCGGAGTTTTATTTTCATACAAATTCAGTTAAACAATAGAAACAAATAGTTAAAATAAGAAACATTAAGAGTACTCAAAACAATCTTTAACTCATTTTTTTTCCCTGAAAAAAAAAACAAAAACAAAAACAAAAACAAAATGAAACAAAACAAAACAAAACAAAACACACTAAAATCAGGTTGGTTTGAACTGAAAGGCCAAATGTTGCAAAATATTGATGATTAAGTTTTAAGGTCAAATAGACCTCAAACAGCAGTCTTGCCCACTTTAGCAATGGTAATAATAGATTATTTTTTCCTAATTTGAAAGTCTGAAAAAGAAGTTATGTTTGAAAGTATCCAATCAAAACTTACATTGGCTTCTTCAGAGTGAAGATTGAACTGTGGCTCTATAACATTAACCATGAATTGACGTGTCCCCTCCTCCTCGTCATCATTGCTTTCGCTTTTTGCTGGTAATAAAGCAAAAGAGATGCATCTAAACTAAAATCATTTGTAATAGAAAAAAGCATGTATGCAGACAATAGACATTGTTACTAGAAGAGTGGGTTAACTTATGCCTTGCAGGACTCACGACAGACCTCTGTATGTATACCTTAGAAAAGCTTTTCTGAAACTATTAGGCAGAATTGTTTACGTAAACTTTTCTGCATTGCCAAAGTAAAGTATACATATAAAGGAGATTTTATTAAGAAAAAATTGTGGAACAAAAAATTCATAAAGCTGACCCAGTTATATTAGTACTGCTAAGACTGGTTTTTTTTTTTTTTGTTAATGTTCCTGAAACAAATATTTAAGAGACTATTGTTTTCTTAAAATTTTTTCTTTAAAAGAAATTTAAAATTATATATAAAAAAATTAAATGACAAATAAATAAATAAGAGGTGGTAGCAGGACATACATATCAAAGTAGAGGGTGGATTTTCCATTCTGGCTGATGGTGTTGGAGACAAATTTTGTTCTTTAGTCTCCCCTTGTTGAGAGGAGGAAGCTGCAGATGAAGATGTGGAAATATCATCCTTCAGTGTTTCCGCTCCATCCTGTTTCTGTTTCTCTTCAAGTAACTTCCTCTGTGCATACTGCCGAGAAGGAGAAGGCTTGGCAGGTTCAAAGGCTTTGGATAGTCCACCAACAAAAGACCAAACCGCATCTCTGTTCTCTATATTCCACATGAGCTTGAGTCCATAAACAGAAACGCGCTGACAATTGTCAGCTTCATCATCACTTGGGTCAGATCGAGTCTGCTCATCACTCTCACTACCATTGTCAAACTCTGACCTCACATAAGTCACCTCCAGGTTTCTTCTTCCAGCCTCTTGCCATGCAAGTAACCTGGCAGGGTCAGCTTTTGGGGCCTGCCTTCTAACTGTAAAGTAGTCTGATGATAATAGAAATCCATCATCCCGCTGTTTCTCTGTGGAACTATTCATATCATTACATTTTTCACTGGGAACTGTATCCATTGTCGCAGATTTGGAATTTTTCCTAGTCATTTTAAATACTTTAGCTACACTGGTGCAATCTTCTTTATTTAAAAAAACTTTAGGCACATGAAGGTCGACATTCTGGTAAACAAGATCAAGAGGATCACGATTGCATTCAAAAGTATATTTTGGCTGGCCCCGAGTCAAATATACTTCAGCCTTCAGCTTTGACATGTTAAAAGTCAGTCCTTTTGCTGGATCATCATCATCTAATGGCATATGCTTTATACAAAAAGGAGCAACATCTAAACGGAGCAAGAACTCAGTAATAACCTTGTCTAATGGCAGATTACCAGATCTCAGAATTCTTGGAACCCCATATCGAGGGAACCTTGAGAAAAGTCGCAGTTTGTGAGGAGGAAGATTATTCAAGCTATAGAATTTTTTTAACCAAGCTAAATCATGGGCACCAACTTTCACAGCTGGCGAAACAAGTGCACCATTCTCACACTTATAAGGTGGATCATATACAGTTCCCTCAACAGCACCATCTCCCACGCAGCCAGAAGAGATTGCTTTTCCAGATGCATGAAGAGGGGGCCCAAAAGAAATGTTCCACTGGAAGGAGAGAGAAGTAGATCTGAAGGGATCAAACACAATTTCTCGCGATTGTTCTTCAGTAGGAAAAGCAAATAAGTAATGATTCAAAGGATTTCCAGAATCACAACCCCATTCCATGATAACTTCAAGAGTAAAGACCGGAGCTTCAAGGAAAGCATAAGATGTGCCGCTTGGAAGCGTTAAATTATGACTCTTAAACATACTCTCCAAGCTGCTGAGGAAAATCTTAAAATCTTCAGCAGAGGCATAGATGCGACCATCTGACTGCTGAACCTCAATCAATTTTGTCGTTATCTCAAGTTTGTCTAGATTTTCATATGGATCAGGGGTGGCAAGAATGTAAATTTGACTTTCAGAGAAGCGCAAGGAATTATTTCCATGAATGTAGTTCCTCATGTCATCCCACCACGGTAAGCTCTTTTCTTTCTTTGGAGGCAAAATTAGTGGACCTGGATTCATAACACTTAAATTAGCCCTTCGAAGAGCTACAGTAAATGCATAGCTCACATCGGCAAAGACAGGTTCAAATCCTACTCCAAAACACACTTCTCCTTTCTGAAAGCACAAAGGTAACTCCATGTATGTTTTCATGGGAGGAGTTGTGCCAGTTGCCGAACGAAGCATTCGTACTTTTCTCCATCTTCCAATGAAGACTTCTTGGTACACTTGGGGTTGAAAGCATGTTGCCTAAGCACAGTAATGAATAGTAACAATTATTAGAACAATATATACACCCATAGGTTCACTAATTGTTTCATCCAGTGCAAGAGGTATTATCATATGCAAACTCAAACAGAGAGAACATTCACAAAAGTTATTAAATTATCCATCTGCAGAATATCTGTCACACAATTTATATGAATAAGTGCAATAAAAATGCGAAATCACATCTGTTAAGATAAATGGTATATTAACTTCGTGCAATGAAAAAAACTATCAGATTTTAAAGAGAAATCCAAAAAGTAAGCTTCATAGGAATAGGAGTTTGTTCAGATAAAGGGTATTAACTTCAACAATATGAGAACCAGTATATCTAACTTTAGAATATATGAATGGCAAACTCAGAAAGTAACCCCCAGAATTTAGAAGATGAATCTCTTCCTAATGATAAAAATGGTTTGCCTAAGTGCAGGAGGGGTTGAACTTCAATTTCATTGTGGGAAATTTAAGATCAACTGATGCATCTTCACAAAGCAAATTAGCATATATCCCTATTTAGAAAAGTAAAATAAAATAACATAATATATTTTTTATTCCTTAAAAATAAAGTAAAACAAAAATAAAACTACTGGCACAAGGAATGAGGAGAGGGAATGGAAAAAAGCAGCCATAAACCTCACCTGTTGAGCAAGCACGAGACGACCATCACATTTACCAGAACTTGCAGAAAGAAGAGGTAATGTGTAGTCTCTTAACTGGACAACCAAGGTGCCTGTATGCAGTAAAAATTTACCTCCATATAGCCGGCTGAATGGTATATCATTTTCTCTAATAACAGGATCCAGTTTCTTTAGAAGCTCAATCATCCCCTCATCTCCACCATCAATTCCAGTCAAGCTCACATCAAAATCAGTAGCAGATATCGAAAGAACAGAAGTTCTGGAAATACTAGGCTTAAAACCTGCTTGAAACCCTTTTTGACAGGCACCAGAACCTTGTCCTGGTATTAGCTTTTGACATGCCTTATAATAGGACCGAAAGGACTGCTGGTGAATTTCTTCTTGCACTTTCTGAATAGAAGTAGGATCATTTATATCTACCTCAAGCCCATTATAGCAAATATTTTTTTCATGCACAGAATCATTAACTTCGGCAGATTTAGGACTTTTCTTTTTGGAAATCAATTCATCAAGAATATTTAATTTGACAGCTAACTCACTAGCTTCATGCTTCATCAACCTATAATGTTCATCAAGCCACCCTTGCATTGGTTCTTCCTCAATATCAACAAATAGCTTACGTATACAGAACTTAACACAGCCAAACTTGACAGAGCTAGGCTTTTTAGGTTTTGAGCTTTCAACCTTACTGGGAAACATGAGTTTTGATTTGGCAGCAGTAACAAGCTTTAATCCACGCAGCATTTCCTCAAAAGCATCGTCAATAGCACGCAACTCCAACCTGTATGGCATGCAAATATGAATATCAAGTCCTTGTATCACCCAATCCCAGGTGGTTACTGCTGGTGCCTTTCCATCAGATGAACACTTAGAAGAACGGGGAATATGAGATATTTGCATCCTACTACTTTTGAATAGTCTACACCCACTTAGACAAAGAATCAGTCCCTCAAGAAGAACTCCTATACGAGCATTCTCCGAGAAAATTGACTGAACCTGCAATGTTGTATCAACTCCATCACCGATGTCAGCAGATATACTCAGCATTTCTATGTCCACAGCAAAGATAGACTCTTTCTTTTTATTTTTCTCAGTATGACCAGATTCCATATCTTTCTTCTGCTCGGGCTCTCTTATGCCCGAAACATGTTCTGTGCTCTCAGTAACTTCCTGAAGTTTCTGATTCTGCACAAGTAACTTTGCTTGCAAGGCAAGTTCAACTAGTGCCAAATGAACATCGGGTTCCCAATGGACTGCAATGTCAGTGGCACTAAAAAGAGAGCAGACTGAAATCTCCTTAAGTCCACCAGAACGCCGTACAAATTTTGCATTTTGTATATCAAACAGTGATACTTTTGTACCAGGTCTGCAGTCCTCTGGATGTTCTTCATATATAGATCTGGCTCTTTCAAGATCAACCTGAGTGGACTGCTTTTCCTTGTTCACACACAAACTGAAATGGAAAATGTCCAGAGAAACTGAGTACCTCAACCTTTTGGACTCATCAGAAAATGTAGACATCACATCTGCTGTTCGAGGTGTGCCATCAGCTGAGACACTAATGACCACTCGACCACCCTGTGATCCATAATTTACACGTTTGGGGTCAGCAACAACAGTATTATCCAAGCCAGCCTCACCACAAAAGGTTACAGTACACCTTTCAAGATTAAACTTCAAAAGCCGAGTCCCTTTCACAGATGATTTAGACACATGTCCTCCATGACTCTGTGTTGCTCTTTTACTTGGAGATAGTTTCTTAAAGAGAGCTTTGAAGGACATAGCAGTCACAATAAGTGACTCAACATGCTTGAAAGCAAAATAAACACTCATGCCAGTCACATCAACACAGAGAACCAATTTAGACTTATGACCATCTCCTTCAGATGGTTCAATGTCCTTCTTACCCCAATCCAGACTAAGTTTTGCTATATGCAACAGAGACCCAGAATTTGACTCCACACCGAATAGGCTTTCTTTCACGGATTCTTGATATTCATCTGCCATATGCAAATTCAGTTCTCCAAGCTCCAAGTGTACAGAAGTTCCCGAGCTAGAAATGTTATTTGCAAAAACATGTGATGATTGGGAGCAACCCTAAAATAGGTTGTAAAAAAGTAAATAAATTGTCATAACTTTTGTTTAACAATCAGACAAGAAACATAAGGTCATAAGATGTACTAATACGACAGGTTGAGTAGAGAGAGGGAAAAAAAAAGTATTAGATATGAGGGCACTTCAAATAGTGCATAATGATAGTAATACAGTCATTATGCATACATCTTTCTCACAACATAGCAGCTCCTTCAAAAAGCTAAGGAAAATTTGTCCCCAATAAAAATTATACCTCAGGTTTGTTGTGTTAAAGATAGGTTTGTTGACCCAACAAATAATTTACGATCCTTACTATTGTAGCACTGTCCCTTCAGTCTTATAATATCTTCACCTACTCCATCATAAATTTATGGCCTCTTTTGATAAAAGAAATTAGTTCCAAGCAAAGTTCTATAATAATGTTAAACATAATCTAATAAACAAGTTATCATACATTCTTGAGAGAAAAAAAAAAACATTTTAATATTTAATTGTGCCAGTTCATGACCTTAACAGAATTGGCAACCACAAGATAGTTCATCCTCTTCCAAGACAGACAGAAACGAGATGATCAATCCTAAAGTGCTAGAAACATGATTCAAGGGGAAAAAACAAAAAAAAAAAAACAAAAAAAAACAAAAAAAAACAAAACCAAAACAAACAAACAAACAAACCAATTAGGTAACATGTAGAAAAAATTTTATGTCCTTTGCAATCACACTCATAAAACAAAACAAATAAAAGATCTAGTGACCATGCACTGGTAAAACATAATATGTTATTATAAACATCCCCCTCAATTGCTACCTTGGCAGAAATGCAGGAGTTTTAGCTGCTGTTTCATGAGTGTATCCATATCTATTTTTTGTTTTCAAAATCTGAAGACAGAGTAAAGTGTGTTCGTGTGACATTTCCATTAACACTGAGACAAAAAGAAGATCTATCTTTTCAAATTGGAAAGTCGATCATTTTCAATGATTAGTAGTTAATCCTTTTATAGGGATAAAATAGCAATAACCATATTTTCTTAATCTCAGTGAAATTCATGGTGAGCCTATCAATTTGGGATGGCAGGAGCCAGAACATTGCTTTTGATTTTTATTTTTTTTTTCACTATTAATAAAATATTGCAATTGTTAAATAATATTTATGGATCTCTATGAAATAAAATATTCTATTTCCTATAAATAAAAAAATTTTAAAAAAAATCTCTTATAAAATTAAAAGTTTTCAACCTAATCATCTTCTCCACACATGATCTAGTACAAGATCAAAGGATAGTCAATTATATACAAAATGTCCTCTCTATATGTTCATTTTAAGTTGTATTATATTTATATTATGAATATAATACAAATTTCTTAAGCATGCAAACTTTTTTACATAAATACATTTTCTTAAATGCAAAGAATAATTATTTGTATATCATTAATCAAAAGTTATAATTTCAATTAAGAAGAAGATAAATATTACATGTTATAGAATAGACCAGCTAATCTTTTTTACATTTTTAATACTCTAAACATTTTTTTCTTTTCAATTTCATAACATAATTTTCAATATAAGATAGCACACTCATTCTATGGAATTAAAAATAACTCTAAAAACATTGTTTTTTATTTACATTTTAATTCATGTGTGCATATATATATTTAAAATATTTTTAAAAAATGTAAAACTAGAAAACAGCTAGTAGGTGGGCCCTTACATTCTATAAATATACTGCAAAAGAAAAATGCCTGAGACTTGACCCCTTCATGAAGATATAAAATAGCAGAAACAGCAATGGCAAACACAATACTTACATGATATAGGGGCAAACCATTGATACTATATAGCACAATAGTCATTTCAGGAGCTGACACAGTGCACGTCCACATAAAAGCTTTGGATCCAGTTGATTGTGGCCTTTCAACAGTTGATTTTTCATTTCCTAAGACCATTTTTTTCTTTTTTGACTGTTGAAGTTGTAACCACGGTGTTAATCTACTCACTATAATGTTGCACTGCGTTCCTCCAAGCTTAACATCAGTTTCAACCCTCACAGGTAAGCTCAGCTGAAAGACAGACACCCTCAGTAAAATGAAAATCAATTAAACAACAACCTACCATAACATGTCAATGTCCAGCCCAACAATAAATAGACAAGTCCAGGAGGATTTAGAAATGCACTGCAGTAAAATAACTAAAAAACAAGATAAGCCAGTAAATTGTAAGTTCAATTAAAATCAACCAAAAATAAACATTACCAATATATCATAAACAGATAACTGCACTCCTCAAGTTCTACTTTGACATGAATTTCTAAAATGTGACCGTGTGAACAAAAGAAAGGAGAACGGACAAAAGAAAGGAAAACAAGCAGTCCACTGGCTAAACATCAATTACCTAAACTCTTTCTAACAGATAAGCTATACAGTGATTTGCTCACCAAAAGACATGCATCAGGATTAAGGCAACAAATTCCAACAAAACCTTGACTTCTTCTCTTTCAGAATTAATGGTTATAGTTAGTAAAGCAGATACTATAGCTAAAAGACTGCCAATCCCTCTTTAAACAGTTGTGTTTATATCTGTCCTCTATCATTCAACTAAGCAATAAATAACTATACAAAATTTAATTGGTAAAGGTGAGTAGACCCCCTAACTTAACTTGAAAGAACCATGGTCAATTGCAAGAGCAACAACCTTAATCATACGCATTCCCAACACAAGCAGAACCTTTGAAGAAAGGCAACTTTAACAACTTGTACAGGACGAATACACATAAACAACTGAGCTATGCCAAACTAAACTCAATATTTAATCTTGTACTCCATTACACACTTTTTGATCTATGTCAAAGGCATTCATCTACTACGTCATTTTCCAGTTTACTAGGTCAAGACAAAAATTTCAATTTTCCCATCAATAAGCAATGTTCATCTATGCTTAATGCATAGCAGACTGAATAGCATACAAGAAAGTGAACGAAATTTAATAACAGAAACATCATGGTAACTTTGAGTTATTGGCAAAAAGACAGTGCTAAAAATAAAAATAAAAAAAGGTATTACTATAACTCTAATTCGGCATTTTCTTGTACAAATTAATGGAATTAATTGTTAAAAATAATAATCAGCCATGGCTTAGAGCACTAAATAAATAAAAGAAAAGACAAAAAGGTCAAAAGGCTCACCTCTACAGGAACGTAGACAAAAGAGATAACATCAACTTTCATTATCTCCAGGATGGAAGTGCCAGCTTCTCTAAAAAGCTAAAATATAAATAAATATCTTAATTAAGAGGAAACAACACAGAAACATTAAAGAACAGTGCACAAGAGAAGAGCTTTAACGACACAATTATTTTGAATCTTACATGTATCTCACTAAATTCCAATTGAATGTCAAGGCGTGTGCTCTCCCCCACATCTTCTGTAGACCGTGATTTGCCACTTTTCAACTGGATGCCCATGATGTTATTCTCGACAACAAGACCATGTTCATGGTTCACAAACCTCACATCCAGTTTGGGTAAACTGAAGCTTACCTAATTACCACCATATATATCTCAAGTTAACAATTAGGCCAGCACAAAGCCTTTCACAATCAGGAACAAAGTAACATGTCGATGATGACATCATACGGGAAAAAATTATATATATATATATATATATATATATATATATATATAACAATGTTTGTTTTGATTTCTTAATACTAGCCACACCTGATTAATGAACAATTATAGGAACTGAAGCATAAGGCAACTCCAATTTCTCAATACTAGCCACACTGATTACATCATCATTATAAAAACTGAAGCAAAGAGCAAACCAAGTGGAAAGAAGAAGACAGAACTGCCAAAATATAATAAACAGAACACTACAATCTTTATTTTTAATTCTCTTCAATTTGGTAAAGTTGACCCGTTTATTGTATGTACAGGTCTTTCAGGGACGGCTACCCATCTTTTGTATTTAATTTGCTTTAAATTTTAAGTTGTTATTATTATTTTTTACTTTTCTAAAGGAAAAATCAGGGGAGGAAAAGAAGCAAAGGAAGCATCCTGAATAATAGGTAAAAGCTCACTAACCTTTTCTGGTAATATGGCAGTATACTTTGCAAGTGCAGCTTGCTTTGTTTGAGGTTTTTTGGTAGCCACAGCATCAACAGTTGATCCCACATCTTGATCTTTGTGTTTGGAGCCATCAGACGAGTTTTTCTTTTTCACAAGCATTTCTTCATTCAGGCAAACAGCAACCTCTCCAAAGCTAATATCCAGTTTATGGATCATCACACCTGCTTCCCTACATCCAAAGGAGATTTTACAGAACTATTGTTAAAAAACTAGGTGATTTACATCACAAACACAATATATCTCAACAAATGAGAGGCTGAAAAGGTGAAACTATAGTGAGGAAACCATGCAAGTCTAGAGCCACTGGTTTCAAAGTAACTATAATTTAAAAGAGGAAAAGGAATACCTGTGATGGCCAAATTCACATGAGAGAGAAAATTCTTCACAGCTAAAAGGAGCAGATGACTTCTCCATCATCATGAGAGATGCTTCACTGCCAGAACTACATCCTCCAGAATTAAAGCTAGATGATAGATCATAGCTGACATGTGGCTCATTTATGTGCAAAAGTATAGGTAATATATGAAGCTTAACTACAAGATCCAGCTTTGATCCACCATCTCTAGATATATCAACTGTAAGTTCCTTAACTTCAACGGTAGCTTTGGGAGTCTGCAATGTTTCAAAAGGCAGTTATACAGGCAAGAGTGACTTTGAACCGATAAGTAACAGCTGCAGATTTAATAAATCATGTTTTCATAAACAAAGAAAGCCCTAAATTATATTATTTATTCATTCATTTTTGGATAACTTGGATTTTATTTTTTTTTTTATCTATCCAACCTTCAATAGACAAAATTACACCACAAGATGCCGACTTGCCGATGACATGATATACAAGGCATCACAGGTTCAGAGCAATTTTAACACTATCGGCACCATGTATAACTAATTAAGTTAATTGAGCACAAGAAAGTGCAGATCGATAATTTAAGAGGCACCAATGTGTGCACACTTGCATGTCTGTATAATATGAACTCATTAATCCCAGTCAAGTTGCAAACTTGTACAAGCAACAAACTGTCTCTGTACCCATATCAACCTGCCCTGGGAAATCAGGATCTTCATATTAACGTATTTAAATTTAAAATGAGTTTTTACTAGTTCAGCTACGTGTAAAGGTGACAATTTTAAATAGAAAAGAGCTTAAGAGCATAAAGAAAATGGTAAAATGTTACTAACAAGGGAAAAAAAACAAACAAACAAACAAACTTAGAGCATTCCATTCACAACTTACCCTTACAACCAAATCTGTCACAGAAATGGACAGAAATCTTGCAATGTTAGCACCAACCGTCCACTTTCCCCTGCTGGAAGAGCTGGAAGAGCCTGAAGAACGGGATTTTCGAGGTTTGGATGTCTGTGAGCTTTTACTTGATTGTCTCGTTACAATTTCTAAGTCACATATTAAAATTTGCAGCTTTGGATCTTTGGATATGATACCAACCCCAAGTTTGACCAAGGACTGACGCAAGCTGAGTTTCACTTCACCAACAGATATAGATTCAATAGCACCCTGCAAATAATTGAGTCAAACCAACAAAACCTATGACACAACTTATCTAGTATCAGAGAAAGACACCTCTAAAAAAACAGACACTAATTTGTTTCCTTCTTTTCTTGTACACTCATAAATAACACAGTCTCTTAAGCCTTATAATGAGCTTTGACTACAGACTAATAGCAAGGGAATCATAAATTCAATGTCCAACAAACTAATAACAAAGTTATAGCTACTTTCGCATTCCATGAACATGCAAGGTAAACTATCCTGGTTTTCCCCTTCTAGACAATTTAGATACTAACCTAAACTTAAACACTAGCAATCCAACAGTGAAGAAGAGAAAATGAACACTTAGATTGCAAATGGATGAATTGATTATATTCAGAACCATGTCAGTGACAATTTTTGTGGCAGCTATATTATATATGATATAAACACATTTTTTCAACAATATGAAAAGGAAAGAAAAAAAAAAAAGTTAAGACCATGCAACTGGTATTACTGATAACAATCAGGCATGCATCAGTAGTTCAACTCCAGAAATTAAATAACAGAACTAGAGTTGTGGTTAAAGAAAAACCTTTTTGAACTTCACCACTACATCCCTTATGCATTTCCAACCACCAAATCGGAATCCAATTGACGCTCCAACTACCCTACTCAGAATCCATGCCAGCAACCTAGACGTAAATCTGAGGGGAAGGAAGATGGGAAATTAATATTTTGAAACAAAGATGGAACATTCAAAAGTGCAAAAAAATGATAATAAATAACATTGACAGAGGGCTCTAAGTAGCGAAATTGTCAATATATATATATAGCTATCATCGCTCCAGCTAGGTCCAATCAATCTCCAGAATCATTCGCACAAATCCTATATAAAAATATGGTTGCAATACAAAGTATCCATTTACGACAATGTGGCCTCTCCTGTGATTATGCACATGATTGTTCAACATATTTATCCTAATTAAAGACAGTATTCATTCCTGTTTTCTAACTTAGCATCAACAGACAATATCAAACGATCACAACATTAAAAAATCCATAATTGAGCACACGAATATAAATCGAAACAGAGTAACTTACATGAAGAGAATCCACAAGGTGACACAAAGCATCAAAAATCCAAAGAGGAATTTGACAGGCGAAGCTGCCATCTTCACTACTGGAGAATCAGCGAGTCTCCAAAATCTCAGAGTGCAGCGGAATCAACCTCAGAAAAGGAGGCATAGGCGTTGTTGAAATTTCATTTCGGCAAAATAATAAAATGCAGAGGAAGAAGTGATAGGTGAAAGAAGAGCAAAACCCAAGGAAGGGAGGAAGAAATGAGAATTGAGTGGGTGTCTCGTAAGCCAATGAGACTGAGTCATCAAGGCGTAGGCGTTGCGATCGGAGACGATGTTTTGTAGTGAGAAAAGATCGGATCAGAGAGAAAGAGACGGATGGGTGATTGAAGATGACCAACGGGGGTTTGGATCTGGTACGTTGAGGGTGCAGGGAGAGGTCTCGATGAATGTGCATGAGATGTCTCTATCTTGTCAGTAAATGGCGACGTGTCCTCGGGAGTGGAGACTGTGAGGGAATTTGTCAACGGGCTGTCTCTCCATTTTCGCTTTAATACCATTTTTTTTGTGTCACTCCACCATTTTATTGGTCCAGTCACCGATTTTTCTATGCCGTTCTTGTAAATTTGTTTTATATTTATTTTTCTCAAATAAATATTTTTTTTTTTTTTTCAATGCCGGAATCAATATTCAGGAATATAATCTCATACTGACTATTTTAATTATTTTAATTACTCTATTAAACTGAATAAAATAATGTAATTTAATTTTGAGAAAAATAAATAATTAAAATTAATAAAATAAAAATAAATTTATGTAATAAAATATAATGTAAAATTATAATTTTATACTCCTCCATTTCATGATAAGTGTCGTTTTAAAAAGCTTTAAAATAAGTATCGTTGTTGACTTTAAATGTATATTTATGGGATAATCCTAAAAGCTCCATGAATATTTGGGAATTTCTCCATTTTACCACTTCTGTTTCATTTTTCATCATTTTATCGCTGTTCGGATGAAAAATGTTAAAATTTTTAAAATTAAATTTTGGATTTTGGTAGAGCTCCAAGAGACGAGTTTAATAATGGTGGTCTCTCGGCGATAGATAGTTGAACAAATGAAATTAAAAATCGTCGTAAATTGTTTTTTCTATCATTTGTCCTCCATCTAGCAACCAATTGCATGCGGACCATCACCATTAGACTCGTCTCTTGGAG
Organism: Cardiospermum halicacabum; assembly: GCA_031304145.1. Taxonomy (NCBI): domain Eukaryota; kingdom Viridiplantae; phylum Streptophyta; class Magnoliopsida; order Sapindales; family Sapindaceae; genus Cardiospermum; species Cardiospermum halicacabum. The sequence continues at coordinate 6,262,977 of CM062394.1, forward strand.
CTCTATCAAAGTCCAAAATTTAATTTTAAAATTTTCAACATTTTTTGTTCGGACTGTGGTAAAATGGTGAAAATAAAATTGAAGTGGTAAAATGGATAAATTCCAAAACCTTCATGGGATTTTTAGGATTATCCATATATTTATTCATTTACTTCCAATTTCACCTTTTAACTTCTTTGGTATGATTATTACTTTTTTCAAAAGCTTCACCATATACTGATTCTTTTTATTTTTCTTGTTCGAATTAGTTATATTTGTTAGAGCTTTGCAAGCCAATGGTATTTGGTTTTGGTTTGCTTAGGGATGAGACTTTTGATATATATACTTGATTGTTATGAATATTTTTAAATGCAGTAAAGGATAAGACGCCTCTGTAAGTTATTCCAGATTGTGATAAAGCAATGGCTCAGATGATAAAGTTGGTATCTCCTAAGTTTATTCATCGACTATGTTGTTAGCATCTAGAACGAAACACAATAAGTAATGTGCATAAAGGTAACTTTGCAAAGCTATTCATCTATGCTTACATCAACGATACCGGCTAAATTTAAAAGTAAATGGACAAACTAGATGAACCAATTCAACTTACAATCAAGTGAATGGGCAATCCAGATCTATGAAAAATAGGTGCATTCGGTAGAAACATATTTTAAAAGGCTACTTTTTTTTTGCAGATATACGAAGTACGCAATATTGTAAAAGTATAAATGCATATTATATCGATTTCTTAAATCCATATTTAATTTATATGAGTTTGTTAAATAAATATTTGGGCATTGTACTGTATCCGTTATGTCAAGGTGAAAGATAAATTTGAATCACGTTGTATACAACTAGTCCTCATGACCTATCTTAAGAAATAGAGAAGAATGTTGCGGACATTTATACATAAGAGGTTTATAATATTTTCTATAAGAATATCCAAGAAGAGACATTATTATTTATTTTTAGTCGAGCTAAAGATTACAATATGATTGTGCATATTAATTAAATTTCAGAAAGATGTATTGACTTGGATTGTCTTTTGCTCTCTGAACTATATGGTCATGGTATGTTCATGCAAATATTTTAAATCTTACGGTTCCATGCAGTAATATGTTTGTTGTAATGAATGCACAAAATTTGGGCAAATACCAAAGTTACTTATAAAAGAGCGTTGGTGTAAGAAGTCAAAGTTTGAGTACATATGGACAATGATATAGAAAAGGATTCATCATCGATGTTAAAAACAATAAGATTTGCAAATCTTCCTATGTTATGTAATAGATGCTTTGAAGCATGTAAGAGCACAAATACTTTTAAAGTGGCTAAGTAAGGAACTTGAAAATTGATGAATGATATTCTGAAGTATATGCTCTCGATTTCTCTTATTCAACTGAAAAAGTTAGACAATCAAAAAAATTGTCGGTGAATTATCCAATAATTGTTTCGACAAAAGATGCTTTAGATTAGAATAAAAATAAGAGAGTTAAGACACCTCAATGTAGTCACTACAATAAATTTCTACACACCAAGACGACATGTCCTAATAAAAGAGGTTTATATTTTATTTTTATTTTATTTAACATTTACTTCAATTAGTTAGTACTGTTAATAATAGTTAACATCCTTAAATATTTTGTTGACTAGGGGAGCCCATTCTTCATGAGTTTTTTTAAATTAGTTGCAGTTTATTATTTCTATGTTTATCTCTTATGTGGAGATAACATTCTATATGAGTTCAGTTATTTGAATGTAGACACGTATTTCATACTATCATGCTATAGTATTTTTGTATTTTACATCATGTTTTTGTGATAAATGATTTATGTTATTCTGAAATGAATGATTTTTGATATTTTGAAATAATTTTACTATATACTCATAAAACGAAAGTTAATTTTATTTTTTGATTATATGTGAAATATAATATACCTAAACTTACAATCTTTGTAACCTTGTCAAATTGATCGAATTCTCTTGCATAATTTTCCAGCAAGTCCCAAATTTACTATTTATTCTTTGACCTTATTACCATTAGATACCAATATTTGATTTGATTTATTGATGGGAACAAATATCTAGTCATGATAAAAATTTGGTAAGAAATTCACTTGTAATAATAAGTACATATATAATATATCATATAGTAGTGAACCCTTATATTTGACTGAACCTTATCGCATCATCCAAAACTATACATGTACATACCCCAATGAAAATTGGAAGACTTGTAATTTCTGGAGTTTACTACTTGCTAATATAAAATCAAAATTAGCTAGTGAGAATGTAATAATTATAACACATTATAAAGTGCTTTATATGTCATTTCAATTTCAGAAAAAAATTATACCAAAAAATATGTAAGAAAATATCAAATTATAGGGTCATTAAATTTTTGTCGCGCGCTCAGATATGTGTAGCTCAACTACTAAATTAATCACCTATGAAATATAAATATAAATGTGAGAAGCATTTATTTTTAGGAAAACGATGGTTGTATAGAAAATTGCATACAAGTACATAAATCAATTTATAAATGTTACAATACTAGATTACCCTTCTATTAATTAAAATATTTTCTGCATGAAACTTTTATTTCCACCCTTTTAAACCTCTCTCTCATCCATTTCATTTAATAGTAAATATTTCCGATTGAAAATTTAAATTTCTGCAGCAATAAGTGAGTCACGTTTTTTGATCTTGAAAACCTCAATCATATTTTAAAGAGTAACAAACTTATCTACTCAAATTCAGTAAAAAATATATATATAATTTTTGTATATATCTCCAAAAAAAAACCCAATTTTTTAAAATGTTTTACTTGGAGACACCAGTTTTAGAAAGTTTTGCAAAACCACCGCTAAATCCAAAACAACTAGTGGTTTTGCTATTTGATGAGTGATTTTGGATAATTATGATATTTTAACCATCTGAAAGTTTCATTTAATAATTTTAAATATTTATTTTAATATATTAAAATATTATAATATTCCGAAACTACTCATCCAAACCCCAAAACCACCAATCCAACAACAAAATCAATAGTTGTTTTGATTTTGGGGTGATTTTACAAATATTTTCTAAATCGGTGGCTCAAAGTAAAACGTTTGAAAATGTGAGGTTTTTTTTTTTTGAAATAACCCTTTATTGATTTATTTGAATGGAATTACAAAAGAAAGAATATAGTTTTTTTTAATACTGGGATCATAACAATCTCAAAAAACACTAGTTTTAAATGGAAATAGTTAACAAGAAAAAAAATAAATTAATAAATAAATATTATTGCTTTTTTGTACTAAAAATTATATTATTAAATTGCCACAAAATTAAACCGTTAAAATCTTTAGATGATAGGAATTTATTAAAATAGTTAGAAAAAAAATCATAAATAAATTATACAACATATAAATTAAATGAAATAAATATTAACTTTTAAAAAAATAATAGTATAATTAATCAACAAATATGGTATAAATCACAACTATTGTATGAATATCAAAGATAATACAAAAACATGCTATTACAAACTTATAAAGGGATTCATATTATGTATGACATGACACACTATTATGTATCACACATTGCAAGGTTGTGAAATACGAATACGGGGTGCGTTATGGACGTATCAATACGTTCAATACGGGTTTACGATACGGTTATTTGTCAAATAACATAATTTAATATCCAATAATTGAAAAATATTTATTGAAAGTAATTGCTAAACAAGCCAACTAAATATCTAAATCAAGTCATTGGTGTCAAGTGGATGATAGTGTGGTTCCCATCTCAGTGATACAGTATCATCCAAATTAGGCGTTAAACCATCTTCGTCTTGACTATAATTATCAATTGGTTGACTTTCTCCTGCTTGAATGGCTTTTCCCTTACCTGAGTAACAATAATCAATAGTTAATTGTGTCTACTCACGTAATATACATATATATATAACATAAACTTACCCAAATCTAGTCTTCTTTTACGTTTGTAATAGGTTTCCTTAGGTTCACTTATTTCATGCACTCTCTTAGCAACAATCGATGTGGACGTTTCTACATCCTTATTTTCTTCTACTATCCATTCATCATCAGAAGGCACTTCAGTGTTTTTAAATTTTTCCTCACCATTAGTAGAAGTTTTCCGAATAAGACGTTTATGTAAGAGTTTCCTATTATACATGACATATATCAAGCTATTTAACCGATTTTTGTGGTTAATCTATTTCTCCTCTTTGAATGAACCTAAATTAATATCAAACATTAATTCATTAAAAATAATATGACTAAAATATAAACTTTTATTCTTATAAAATAAATCTGATACCATATTAAATGTACTCCAATTCCGCTCACAAGCTGAGGATGAACATGTCAGACTTAAAACCTTAACTGCAAATGACATTAGTTCTGAAGTTTCTGATCCTCATTGTGTCCACCAATCAACTACAATGTCAAATAATAACTTGATAAGGATGAAAGCTAACTTTGTTTTTAAATTAATTAGATTTGTATAAAACATATCAGGACTATGTTCATGCGGTGTGTTGCGCTAATTCAAAATTAAACATTCCTTCCTTTGTGAGACGTCTAGCGCTTGTTTCATTGTCATATTTTGTTCTCTTATATTTGGGAGAAGCTTTTGCACACACCTTGCAAAACCGAACATTACCTCCTAATTTGTTGACAAATCTTTTGAATACTGATATCGAGGATTTAAATAATATGATGTTGCATGTAAATCTTTATGCAGCTAAAACTCCCATCTCTTATATATGATGCTCCAGATCTCAGCATAATTAGCAAATTCATTGCCCAAGTTTCGAGTTATCTCCTCTTTCACTTGATCTATAACTCCATATATAAACCCTATCACATGCATCTTTTCAGAAGCTGTCATCCTCAAGGCCTTGACAAGAGGTTCTGTTGTTTTTAAAGTATATAAGACAACAACCCAAAATCTCTCATCTCTTACTACGAGTCCTTTGATCTCTATCCCTTCATCTGTCTTTGCTAAAGTACATTCATTCCATCTAGAGGAAGCGGACATCTGATCCAACTGTGGTCGAAGTTCATGAATCCTTTGTAAAGTCAAGAATGCTGTTGCAAATCTTGTTGCAGCATGTCTGATAAATTCTTTCTTAGTATAATCCCTCATGATTGATAATGCCGCAACATGATTATACATGTAAGTAGTGACCTATTAAAAAAAACATAATTACCATAAGTAACATATGAAGCTAAACAATAATAATATTTTTTCAATACCTTTTTTACTTTCATTAATGCGGTTTTATGTCGTGGTAATTGACCAATTTCTTCAAGTATTAAATCAACATAATGAGCTGCACATGGTGTCCACCATAATCGTTTTCTTTTATCCATCAACATCTGTCCAGCTTTTTTATAATTTGCAGCATTATCATTAACTACTTGAACAACTAAATCCTCCCCAATTTCTTCAACAACCTCATCAAATAAATTGAACAATATAGTTGCATCATTTACAACTGCACTGGCATCAATCGAGCATAAAAACACTATGCCATAAGGATTATTCACCAATAAATTTATCAAAGTCCTTCCTCTCACGTCTTTCCATCCATCAGACAATATCGACACTCCAGTTTGTAGTTATGTCTTTCGTATCTCATCTATTGATCGATTAATATTTTCCACCTCTTTATCCAATAATGTGGTACTCAACACATAACTAGATGGTGGTTGATAACTCATTCCAAATCATCCTACTGAACGCAATGCCTTTTTGAATAAATCACTTTCAATAATATGCAATGCAATGCTATTATCATAAAATGCTCTAGCAACATCTTGGTCCACCATCTCCTTCAAGTGTCGGGTGGACGTTTTAGCCCTCACTTCGTTCAAACCAGATGGTTCATCATCTACATAAACAACAAACCTATCCATAAACGATTGAATTGTTTTTTCAAACATGTCCTCACTAATTTGTCCTCCCCTATTATCACTATTTAAAGTAGTACCTCTCCTTATTCTTTCTTCTTTATATTTTTTATCCGTCAATTTTGTCTTCTCAAAGCTATCTATGGACTCTCGAATTTTCTGACTAACTTCTGGAGGAACAACCTTACATGCAACAACTTCTCCTACTTTACCCGCTAAATGTTGTTTCATCCTACTCACTCCAGCCCTAATTTGTTTGTCATAGTGCTTATATTTCAACCATCTAATTCCATCGATAGTCAACTCCTCGATATATTCCCATGCAGGATCTTTTCTGTTACTCATAATTTAAATTGAATACTTTATAAAAAAATTATGAAATTAAAAATAATTATATATCTAAATTTACAATATCAAACATAAATACAAAAATATAGCAGAAAATAAATATATAATAAATTATAATAAATATTATAATTAAATTTATTATTTTTATTTTATTTAATAACATATTAACATAATCTAATAACATAGAGAACACTTAAAATAATAATATGATAAAAACTATACAATATAATTTTAATAATATTAATAATTATCACTCATATCAATTTTTTCAACACACAACACATCAATTCTTGACACACAAAAACACATATCATTATCATTATAGGTGATAAAGTAAACAACAAACAAAGAAGAGACAAATGTACAGATATCATAAATAATAAGTACATTGGTTGTCGTTGATAAATCAAAAGTTAACCAGTCAAAACATCCTAACATAAATAACAAAGTACAGTGTCTGACAAATCAAAAGTTACAGCATAAATAAAAACAATCTCATTGTCGGTGACAAATCTAAAGAAGTCAAAACAAATTTCTATCTCATACCTTCCTCCAATCTTCTCCCCGTCCGATATCTCTACGTATGGTCTCTTTCAAATTGTAAATTTTGAATTGAAAAGTAGTCTCTTTCAAATTGTAAAGTAAACCTATGTAATAGACTACATATATTTATAAAGTATTTTTTCTTTTCCTAAATTGTTAGGATTTTAAGTTTGTTAGGATGTTGTTGTTTGTTACCATGTTTATTTTATTTTTTTTTATTTTTATTTTTTTTAAATTATTGACCTAATTTTGATTGATACAGAATGTATCCATCGAGGCGGCATTTAAACAGGTGTACCACCGTTCGAAACGGTACCATTCCATATTTCACAACCATGACACATTGCACCATTCAATTGTATTATAAAATTTTCGTAATATTATTACCTTTTATAATATTCCCACTAGTCATAAGTAAGATTAGTCAATAACGGGTTGGGAATATTTTTTACTATAAGTAAAAATGGTTTAATTAAGGTTCTTTTGGGTGCTATAATATTCTCTAAATATGATGCTGAATGAAATCTTATTCAAATAATGTTAAATAATATATTAATAATTGATGTAACACTCACTTCCAATAATAATAATAATAAGTGAAAATTCTAAGAAATGAGTATTTTAAAGTTCAAAATACAATTATAGGCCTATTTTGAAAAACATACAAAAATATATTTTTAAAAGTTTAGTTTTCACTCTATAGGTCAAGTTTCCCAAAATACCCCTGAAAACTTTACAATTCACAGTCTGCGAATTACGGGCACAGTCTGTGAATTACGGTCATAGTCTGTGAATGGCCTATGGAATGAAAATCAAACTTTAGTTTGGCAAACTTTTCAAAAGTGGCCTATAATTGTATAGTAAACTTTTTATGGTCTATAAAAAAATATTTCCCTAATAATAATAATAATAATAATATATTAATAAAATCATAAAAAATTTCTTGATAATATATATTGTCTTGTTGAGTTGAAGATAATATTGAGTATGAAATTTCGTTGATTCAAAATAAAATATGATATATTATTCTTATAATTAAATATAGTTTAGGTGGGTGAAAACATATAGAGTCATTCTACTTCCTCTAATAACTATTTTATATTTTGAAAATAAAATGATAAAGTATGAAATTTGTAGAACCATTGTCTTGGATACATGTTGAGTTTCTTGAAGTATCTTAACTATTAAAAAAAATATTAAAAATAAATTTATAGAGTAAGAATTTTTGTTAGAACATGTAAAATTGTTGCACTTTCTTAGAACTATTGAGTTTCTTAGGGTTCACATGGATCATCGTATAAGATAAACACAGAATAATATAAGAAAAATTATTAGGATAAAAGTTTTGTATAAGGATTAAATTATCCATAAATTGTATTTGGTTGATTATCGTATAAGTAATATAATAGGATAACAAAGTACCTATATTTGGTAAACCTCGATAAATAATAGAATAACACTATGAATTACCAAAATACCCAAAAACTTGACAAGTAATAAAACAATTATTTACGGATTAACAATAAATAAATAAAATATAATAAAAATATATTAATATATTTTTTTAATAAAAATAAGTATTATGAATAATCCTAAAAAACCTATGAGGGTTTTAGAAATTTCTCCAAAATCTCCGTAATTTTTTTCCCAATTCAATGAATGTCCAATTTACTATTATTTATTATTTTGACATTTTTCTACAAATTTTGGAAAGGTAATTTGGTCATTCCAATTTTTAATTTTAAAAAAAATATATTAATTAAAAAATAAATTAAAAGTAGAAATTTAAAATAATATTAAAAACTCTAAAAGGGTAATTTGGTCATTTTAATTTATGAAAAAATTTCTAAAATCCTCCTAGATTTTTTTGGGATTATTCCAAAAGTTTATGTAGAATTTTTTTTTTCTAATTTCATCAAAGGATAATTTAGTAATAACATGATGAACATCTAATACGAAAAGTACGTGATAAAGTTATCGGAGCATTTATCAATGATAAAGTTATCTTATATGTATCGTATAAAATTATAGTCAGTATTATTTTATCCTATTCTAAACAGCAGTCAAATACTTGATAAATATATAAATCGTATTAAGTTATACTATCCTTTCTTATCCTATAAACCATGTGAGCCCTTAATGTATTTTAACTATTAAAATTCTTTATGCATCTACTCAACTAACTCTTAAATGCTTTAACTTTTTTCACATATATATAGAGATGAAAAAATAAGACATAATAATCATTAAATCCCCTAAAAGTGATTAGCTTTTTCATTTTCACTCTTTAAATATGTCAGGTTTCAATTTAGTCCATTAATTATCCAATATCGAGTTAATTTGGTCATTTTCACCTATGTGCCAGGTGATTCGTAGCCAAATATATAGAACAATATTGCCATATCATCTGCCACCTATGTAGCAATGATTTAGATATGGATATCGATTCGGTACAATATGACACGCCGATACGTCTATAGTATAAAAAATTAGAATAAGTAGATACGTGTGACATAATATAATATTATATATAATATGAAAGTTCTGAAAATAAAATATCTAATTTAATTTGCTTGACAAAATAAATATAAGAAAATAATAGTACTAACAATAGAATTTAAGTAAAAAAAATCTATAATTAATCTACATTCCTCCATCAACAGGGCTTTGCAACATCTGCAGCTTCCTTTAAATCATTAAAAACAATACTTGTAACGTCCAAACCCCACCCCTAAATGACTCGAGGCGCGGTGGTTAAAAGGACTTGAATTGCTACTCGTATCACCAATGTGCACATTATTTTTTGGGAGCCCAAAACTTGAGAATTCCAAAGTTAAGCGTGCTTGGCTTAAAGCAATCTTGGGATGAGTGACCTTCCGGGAAGCATTTAAGAGATAGAATGCTAGAAAGCGTAATGGTGGTCTGAGGGGATAGTGGTCAGCCTTAAGACTGGTTATGTGATCAGGTGACGCCCTGCCACTGCGTCTCGAGTTATCCGAGGGCTAAGGCCAGACGTTATAATACTCTCTAGCACAGGTTCATCCAATGATATGTAGCAACTTCAAGTAGTCCAACACCTTCAAGTTTATCAAATTTATCTCATCCAATGTCCCATATCTTGGTCTAACCCTTTAAATAAGATTCAGATTTTTTTTTAAAATAATAAACGCAAGTTACTAGGGATGAAAACTAAATCCTCGACTATTTGAGGAGTCATTTTGTTCCTACTAAATGAATGCACAATAAAGTAAGTACTCCAATTTCTTTCTGTACAAAATGATGATGAAGGTTGCACAAGTAGCTTTAAAACAAGATTTTGAAGTATAGGTGTATGTGAACCATATAGCAACCTCCAATTATTAGGAACCATATTATACCTATTAGAGATAGAATCTAACTCATAAATATCTCCTGATCTATCAATAAAACTAGCAAACTCTAAGGTTACCTTGTTACATTCCTCTGAGTTGGGAAAATATTTATTGAAACACTTTATCCTTTCTTTGGAAACTTTAGCATCCTTTTAAAGAGGAACTCATTTTGAATCCTCTAAAAGCCACTCATCAGAAAAATACCTAAAAACAATCAAAATATTCAAGTTATAATTATATATCACTCCAAATAAACAACTAAAAAAAATTTAAACCCGAAATTTTAAAATTTACATTGGATTTAAAGAGTGTGCCAAGCAATGGAATGGTCTATTGTTTTTGTTCCACCTATCAATGAGAATTTTATGAACCATATCATAAAAACAATATCTCTCACTTTCTCTCTTTCTTTCCTTAATATATAAAGCACTATTTACTCTTTCAATCATGGTGTCTAACATATCATTACCAAATATAGACACGGGCGATTTGTACCGCAAAATCTAATCATTTTATAGATATGAATTGTAAAAGATAATATGCAGTCCATAGGATCCCACCAAACATCATCTAGGATTTTATCATTAACAAACTTAGCCTTCTCCACATCTCTTATCTATAACAAGACCACTTATCACTAATCACCATTGATTGAAGTCTACCTTTTACAAGTTTAAAACATTTGAGCATCACAATGACAAAAGCAAAATGAGTTTCTGCTACATAAAGTAACTTGAAACCAACAAATTCATTAAAGATAATCAATCGCATCTCGTGGTTAATGATGAAATTCTTGATTTGTGAAACATCTACTGCTACCTTAGTGATCCTATTACACTCCTTATAAGCCAATTGATTATTCTCTGTATTATTTACTGTACAAATATTATTCAATGTCAAATTAAGAATATGGACCACACATGGTGTCCAAACTATGATAGGATATAAACTTTCAACTATTTAGCCTGCACCTTTGCAATTTGCAACATTATTTATAATAAATTGAATCACATTTTCATGCCCTATTTCAATGATCACCTTTTTTTTTTTACCAAATTAGCAATGATAAATTTATCTTTTATCTGACCAAAACAATCAACAGCTTTCAAAAATATTGTTTGTCCATCACTTACTACCATAAATTTAATAAATGGTCTTCTTTATGAGTCACTCCATCCATCACTAACAATACTCACTCCTTTTTGACTCCACATTGCTTTAATTGGATAAAACAATCTATGAACATTTGTCTTTTCTTTTTGTAAAAGTATTGTTCTCAAGACATTATAACCTGGAGGGGTGTAGCTTGAAAAAGAGTGATTAGCAACAAAGTTTTAAGAACTTCTATAATATGGATTTCTTGCCAAATTATATGGCAAGCCTCCATAGTAGAACATCCTAGCAATTTCAGCATCTAATTGATCCTACACTGTTTATTAAATGCTTTCTCAAGTTGACCATCATTCTCTATTTTAACCTTCATCATAACAGCTATTTGTGCATCGTTCAAACTAAAATTAGAAGGAGGAAGAGGTACCTTTGTTACTGTAGACTTGTTTCTCTCATTTACTTCACTATTTAGTTTTGTAATTCGGATAATCAGAGATTTTATTACAAACTCCAATTCCAGCACTTTTTATTTTTAGCAAATGGGCTCTCGCTCTGGTGTACGAGCTTGTATGAAATTTCAAACAAAAGTTGCATTGCCATTGAATGTTACCTCCAGCTTCTGACTTCTCTTCATATGTGAAACAAATCTCCAAAGTGAATGCGTCCAATCTGCAGCAGCCTCGTGACTTTGTTGAGCATTTGAAGTTTAAGACATTTTTTTTCATAATACTTTGCAAACAGAGTCTGGTTTTTTGTTTTGAATTATTCTTCTGATATCTCAGCTTTAGGTTTTCTAATTCTTTTTGTTTTACATAAATTAACTATGAAATTAAAAACCTTTCCTATTGTAAATTTGAAAATATTTTCTATTCTAGTTAGATAACCTTTTTTTAAAGTTAAAAAATAAAACCTTTCCTATTCTGGTTAGATAGCTTTTAGTAATTATTTTTTATTAACTTTTTTCACTCCCCACATATCGGAAACATATCAAAAAATTATTGGAGACGTATCGAATAACCAAAAAAAAAATACTCCATATTCGAATTTGGTACGTATCAGATCGTATTGCATATCGAATACGTATTAGATACCGGTATTTCACCTAAATAGAAGTATCGGTAGGTGAAAATGGCCAAATTGACCCGATATTGAAAAGTTGAGGGGCTAAATTGAAACATCGCATAATTGGAGAGTCATTTTGAAAAGGTTAGCCAAGTTTAGGGACTTCGGTGATCATTATGCCCAAAAATAACAAATCTCTTCCAAAGTATATTTCTACTGAAAGAATTGAAGATGTGGATATAACTCCAAAAAAAAAAAAAAGAACTCTATACCTACTCGTGGAGTAAATGTTGAATCACATATTACGCTTTCTCCAGTAGTATTGGATACTCTTTACAATTTTAGTAGAAAGAATTTGAATGCTCTAATGGGAGAGCTGGTCACTTTGATGAAAAGAATGATGGGAGAGATAAAAAATGAATATATTAGTACTATTATATTAGAAGGCATCTGTTTATAAAGATTTATTATTTTTTTGGAATTAAAGTCGGAGATAAATGGATCTAAATATGAAAAAAAGAAAGGAAAATCACATGTTGGACCATCAAGGGTCATTGAGATTTCTTCTAATGAATCTTCATTCTCTGTTTAAAAAGGTGATCATAGATGTAAAAATTAAGTTGCAATGATAGTTTTATTGTTATCTTATTGATTTTGGTTGCTATATATTCATATGCATGGTCCTTTTTTTTTTTTTCTAAGTAGTAATCTTTAATTGGTTTGATTTGTAATCCATTAGTATCTATTTTGATTTGACTCCGTAACAGTATATGCAATATGGTTTAATATTAATTTATTTTTGTTATTTATTAATTATATGCTATATATTTTTATCCATAGACATATCTAGTCAAGTTTCAATCACATAAAATACAAAATATATAAAAAAAATATACATGTTATTCAATCACATCATATAAGAAGGTACTTATCGTAAAAACCTCTCATTTGTTATATTTTGAATAAATGGAAAAAGTATATGAAAATCACTTCATTTTCATTTCTACTACCATGAAAAGAAATAAACAATAAAAATAAATAACCAAAAACACATAAAGTAATCTACATCTCATGCATGACTAGAAATTGAAGAATAGTTAGAAAAATTAAAATTAAATAATAATAATAATAATAATAATAATAATAATAATAATAATAATAATAATAATAAAAGAAATAGAAATTATTGTGTTTACTTTCCTTGAAATAATAATTTAGATAGCATATTTTCTTTCAAGTACCTGTATAGATTATAAAATGTTATTATATTATATGTCTTTTTCCAGAGATATATAGACAAGTTTCATGGAAATCATATCTGTAAACTTGCATTTTCTTCTGGACTTAAGTAATGGTGTACGAGAAATTGTATAAAAAAATTTTTCCTTTTCTTTTCAATCCGTGGAAAAAAATTTATTTAAAAAAAAATTCATTTTCATTCTTATACCATGTAAAAATAAATGAGTAAAAAGTTAAAAAATAAATAAATTCATTAAAATAACTTTAAACGCATCAAGTTCTCTCCATCCATTCATGATTGTAAACTGGAGGTCAGAATTAATAAAACAATAATAATAATAGATGAGAAGAATTGACTTACAATCTATATATATTATAAAGCTATATATATTATAAAGCAGAACTCTCTAGCGGGCCCACAAATTGACGTGGCATAGCTGAGAGTTCACGCTTGGGTTGAAAAACATCAAAAACAACCTATTTTGAAAATCAAGTCTATCTTGCCATTGGTAAAATGACACGTGTCTTTGGTTTTCGCTCTCTTTTTCCATTAATTTTTTCCTTTTCTTTTTTAATATTTTCTTTGTTCATTTATTTTCATTATACTAAATATATTAAATATCATATTCAAAGACAATAAAAGTATATTAAAATCATAAATTCCAATAATATCAATCGACTTGTTTTTTTCATTTATTTTTAATAGTACATTAAAATAATACGTTTTGAATTCCAATGATCTCAACCGATTTGTCCTTTTCATTTGTTGTTTTTACTATATAAAGCATTTCATATCATTTTCCATTCACATCTCATTTTTTGAATTTGGAAATGTGTCTCAAATCAAAATTGGAAATGTGTCTCAAATCAAAAGGTAATCCCTATTATTGTTCTCTGCTTCTATTTTTTATTAATAGTTTGTTTAGCTTATTTTTGTTAATATTTTATGTTGCTTATAGTTTATTATTATTTTTCTTTAATATATATTTTTATTAGTGTGTTTTGCTAATCTTTCTTTAATATATATTTTTATTTTTTAGTAATAGTTTATTTTGCTTATAGTTTTTTTTCTTTAATATTTATTTTTATTTTTATTTTTTTATTATTTGTTTGTGGTTTTCTATTTTTTTTACTAATTGAAAGTCATATATTAGTTTATTTTGAAATTGTAAAAATAGTATTTTTCTATTTTAATAATTTTCACTTTAATTAGGTTTAATCATATGTTATTTATTGTATTATCTTTCTTTTTATAATATTTGTATAACTTAATTCTAATTTAATTATTTTTTGTTTCATAATATTTTTTTTATTCATCTATCAAAATTTAAATCAAAATAAATTTATAAATAATTGGATTCTAAAATTTAATTAAAATTATTCTAATATTTTTTTAAAATTTTGTTGTGAGTCCAATGTAGTTAACAATTTTTATTTATTTATTTTTTTAAATTTGTGAAAACACTATTTGATAAACAGTTGATACTAATGACCATTAATTATTAGTAAAACTATTATGATGTTAAAAATCAAAATAGAATTATAATTTTATTGTTTAAATAATCTATTATTATTAAAAAAAAAAGAAGGAAAAAACATCTTTATTAAATTGAAATTGACTTTATCTGCTCTAAAGTTTTATATTTAAAATAGTATAAAAGAGTAGTTATCTTTGTTTATAATTATTATATTTCTCAAATTGAGACCAATTTCCATTCATAAAAATATTTATGTAGACAATAATTAAAAATTTTATTAAAATTATTTTTCTCTTTGTTATGTTCATATATTTTTGTGGTTATAATGTAACATTGAAAATGTTCGTATAACTTTTTTTTTTTTTTCAATTAGTTGATTTTGTTATCATTACTATTCAATTATAGTAATCTAATCAATCCAAATTCTCAATTAAACAATTTGAATTCCTATTTTTGTATCATTTATTTATTAGTATTCATTTTTTGTACAACAATTATAAATAATTAAAATAATTAATAATATTTAATTTGGGAAGTTAAAGTGACAAATAAATCTTCATAAATTTATCATTATTATTATAGATGTTATATTAAAATAATTAATAATATATATCTTATCAATATTTTCTAAATGTTAAAAATAATTGAGTTTATTACTGTTTAATTATGAGTTTAAATTATATGGGATGACTCTCCATTTCACCGTACGAGAGCATTTCACCATATAATGTCATTTCATCACTTAAATAAATATTAAAAATAAAAATTTAATTTTAATTATGTATAAAAGTTATTAAATATTTATTAGTAAGTCATTTTATTTATTTTTTTATATTTACTTCAGTGTCATTCCATATAATTTAAACTCTAAATATATATGATAGATTAAATGTAATTAAGACACTGATCAAATTTTCATAAATAAGAATTAAAAAAAATTATATATGACTTCCGTTATTCTAAAAATTAATAAATAAATGTAAATGTGGTTAAGGTTGTATTTAATGTTTATATTTTTTATTCATCTTATTTATTTATATATAATAATTAATGTTATTAAATTAAATTTCATGAATATCAAAGTTCACCCCTTCTATTCTCCATTAAATTTTATTAGTTTTTTTAAAAAAAATAAAATAAAATTAGATATTCAATAATATTTGTCATTTGTTATTAAAATTTTACATTATTTTCCTTTTCTACCCTCTATTTATTTATCATCACTAAATTTTATAATATCATAATTAATTAATAATGTGCATGCCATTAAGAAGGATAAGAATAGAAAAAAATAAATTAAAATTTTAATATTTTCCTAAATGAGAGTGCAAATAAATTATAATAGGAGGGGTAAAATAGATGATGTAAATAACATGTTGATTTAATATTAAATGTCATGGAATGAAAAAAGTTAAAATTAATTTTATAAAAATAATTTTTTAATAATGATATAGTAATTAAAATAAATATTAAGCAATATTTGAATTACATTTAAAAAATTAATAGAAAAAAATATATTAAAAATGATCATTATTAAAACAAATTGAAATTTGAAAAATTATACATATATATATATGCATTAATTGATGTGATTTTAAAAAATATAAATAAATATAATGATTGTATTTTTAATATGATAAAAGCCTGTTGTATGAACAATTAATTTTAATTTGAAAGTTTAAAAAATATAAATATATTTTGACGATACACTTAAGTATCGATAATAATTGTACTAAAATGAAAATAGTAAATTATATTAAAAATTGCTATACAGTCTATTAATCAATCCTAATAATAATAATAATATTATTATTATTATTATTATTATTATTATTATATTATTGGTCAGTTGAGCATTTTTTTAAACTAAAAACTTATTTAATTATCATTAGTTAGAAAAAATAGAACTTTAAAATTGGATCAATTAAATTTTAATATCTTAATAAATATAATTAAAAATAGATAAAATTATATAAAATATCCCAAATAAAGTTTAAAATTTCAAAACTAATCCAAAAAGGTTTTGTTTATATTTATGATCCATTAAATTTTAATTTTTAAAAATAGTCCTTCATTTTTTATTTTTTTTGAAATTTTTTTAATTGAATTACATCATAAATAAAAATTGTAAAAGGATAAAAATAAAAATTTTCCTTAAAAATAACCTAATAATAATAAATCTAATCTAATATAAATATTATATTATATAAATATATTTTACCGCGCAAAGCGCGGGATAATTAACTAGTTATAATTAAAAAAAAAAAAACTTAAACATAGTTGAAAATACTAAACCAATAACAAAATCCAATTATATAAATCAACCTATTGTAAAATAATATAAGCTTTAAAAAAAATCATTAAACCAAGACAATAAAAGAAAAATATGTGAATATGTATTTATCTACTGCAACATAATATAAGCTTAAAATTTACTTTTCATCACAATCACCTTTAAGCTTTTCACAACTTCCTTTGCTATTGAAAATTTTTTCTATACATAGATTCGAACCATCATTAAATTTAAGTCTATCATCGACGCCGACTTCATTCATACATTCATTTGTTATTTTTCATTGTTCAAATCATCTAGAACTTGTAGTTGTGATGAAGTTTCTCTAACTCTAAAACAATGGCATTTGTTGCTTCCTTACATTCAGTCTGTTCTTCATTGACATCTTTTCGACCTAAATCGACAGCAACAAAATCCTTATCAAGATTAGTTTTAACTTTAAATTGTGTCCTATCATCACCAAAGATATAATATCTTCATAAATTTGATCAACACCTATCTCATTAACAACTATTATAGTAAGAACATTACTCTTTTATTCTACATCTAAATCATTTGGTAAAAAAACTCGTAATGCAGACCTTGCCCCATGATTATAAAAAAATCCAAAATAAGCTCTTAGATCGTAATTATATTTCAAAGGAAAATATGATGTTTCTTCCTATGATCTATTAATTATACTTGCCTTGTATTTATCTTCAGTTGACACAGATCACAATCTAATTCACAACATGTACAAATCTCATTCACCAAATCTTCAAACACCATGTCATCCCTAAGAATGATCACCTTCATTATTAACTCACATGATTGTCTTTTAGTTTCCACTTTTATACAAATAGATTTATCTCTCATTATATCACAAATCTAGAAAAAGGTTATTATTAAACTTAGTAAAATTCAAAAATAAATAAATTCACGCGATTTTGAAATAGAAATTGGGGGAAATAATATATAGGCGATCTTGCAATATTTGGGAAATCACAAACATAGGAAAATACACAATATAGATCATAAATATAAAAACATACTCTACCAACCATAAACAATAAAATGTAGTTTCTTACACTCATATTCAAGCTTTTCAACATTACACTAGCATATTTATAAAATTTGAACCTCATAGATGAACAACAACTCCAATATTTAGAAATTAAAATAACTCACTCCCATTAATTAACACAAACCTATTATTGAACATATTAAAAGTCACAATATAGATAGTATTAAAGCATGTAAACTCCTATTATCTACCAAGATAGTTTTAGAAAGGTGAATTAATAGATTTATAAAAGCACTTGTTAAGTATTCATAGGTGTGAAACTCAACGCGTATTAATGAACTGCTTTTCAATATTGAAGAAAATCATATTCCAACATTCTATTTCATCTTAGTTAAGATTTATATAATAGTAACTTTTTATTCATCTGATTACCTAGCTACATACTAGCTATATGTGGTCATACTTAACTACTCATGTGACTATATCTTATGTCACTATTTTGATGGATAGAAAAGTTGAAACGGGATGAAGGTGTGATGATATAAAGTTGAAGTAATTTTTATGAATGAGAGGTGTGGTTTAGAATACAAAAAGTTTTAATAATTCTATTTTAATTTAATTAATATTATAAAATTAATGTTAAAAAATAGAATGTTTGGATTTCATAATGGCACATATATAAATAATATAAAAACTAACATCAATTTAACTTATGACAAAGGAAGCAATTTAGGCCGGCATGTAAGGAGTTTGAAACCTTATTATATTGTAAGTTACTTAATAATTCTATTAATTTAATTCTAATATAGAGTCAAACCCCTCTATTACTATCACTCTCTATAATAGCAATTCACTATAGCAGTTGAATTTCTTTCAGAATCGATTTTTCAATGTGATTTTAATTCACTATAACAATAATTTGCTTATAACCGCAATTACAGTTATTTGAATAGAACACTCTGTATAAAATTCATGCTCTCTGATGACCTACTCAAATATAATACATTATTTTTTAAACAAATTAATATAAAAGATTAAAAAATTAAATAACTATGGTAATCAATTTCACCAAATAATAGAATTTTTAATGTTTAATAACTAAAAATGATGAAGAAAAAGATTGCATAATCAATGACAATGAATATGATTGAATTTGAAAGGTTTCACAATTACAAATAATTAATGACAATAATTTGAAATATTAAAACTTAAATCATCCAAAGCGTTGGTCTCTGAGGGGGTCTCTCATCTGAGAAAATAGACTCCGCATATTCTCTCCGCATTAGATTTGCCTTCAAAGGAAGAAAATTGACTACCTTTTGTTGAAAGCTTGGACAAAAATCTTTGTCAATTCCAGTGTTATATTACTAGTAAGATATTGGATCTTCCAAACAAGGTACCATTGTAGACTTTTTCCATCATATTTGAATAAATTTAACTTTAAAGATATTCTAAATTATGCATATTTTATTTAGAGTTTATTTTTTTCAAAAAAAAAATTATTATGAATCTATAACAGTCAAGTGAGATCTATGACTTTCATATGGCTATTATATAGTCAAAAAATTGTCAGACAAACGGTGCCATTATAGAGGGGTTTGACTAGTCAAACCTCTTTATAACTACCACCATATATAACGACATTTTACCATAATAACTAAGTTTTCTTTAGAACCGATTTTTCATATGTTATTCTAATAATTTATAACAGCAAATTGCGTATAACAGCAATAACCATAATTTGAATAGAATGTTACATATAAAACTCATCCTTTACAATGGCTGATTAAAATAGATTTAATATTTTTTTTAATAAAATAATATAAAAACTAAAAATTTAAATAGTTATTATAAAAAATAAAATTTCAACATTTTCCAGAACTTAAATGTTAAAAGAATTTGTAAATTTTCGTAACAAATCAAAATATCTTTTTATCCAAAGTTTTGATTGAAATCTTCATCAACTCAAATGTTATATTGTCATTGAGAGATTTGATATACAAACCAAACTATAACTGTAAACTTTTTTCTTTATATTTAAATGAATTTAATTTAAAAAAATTTCTATAATAGTCCTTCATTATAGTAGCAAAAAAATAGTCATACAAATGGTGCTGTTATAGAGCGATTTGGATCACCTATAACATTTTCTACAACATCTCCTAATACACCAATAGAAAATCAACACATGGACAATAAAAAAAATTGAAAATAAAATAAAATAAAAAGCTTTCCAAACGGACATGAGTTAGTTTAACGGTCATAATTCTCAACTTTTATCAACGTTCACTGCGAGAGAAAGGGGGAGCGAAGATTTGAATGGTTTGAGGTATGTCTTCGACTTTGAGATCTGACAATTAGAGTTCTTATTTATGTTTTGTTAGGTGGCTAGGCGTCTCTAATATGTTTTTCTTTCAGTTTGTTGTTTATGATTTGTGGTGTTGGTTTTTGTAATTGTGTTTGTTCACTGTAAAAGCTTTGGTATACCCAAAATTATTATTTCAATAAATAAATGAATATCAGAAGCAATAAGTATGAATTAACAACAAAAAAGAAAAAGAATATGACCTGGGTATGAATCTAGTGGAAGCGTAGACTGAAAAACTACATGAAATTTGGCAGTTAGGGTTCTTATTTATGTTTTCTTAGGTGTTTAGGTTGAAGATTCATGAAATCTGGTAGATTCATACATGACAACTCTCCCAAAGGTTAGTCAGTTCATTCCATATAATAATCAACAATACTAATTCACTGCAACTATGTACACAATTGAAATATATATATATATATACACTATAGAAATAAAATACTTAATACAACAAATGTTCACTAAATGTGGAATGTTGATGAAGTTCTCTATTTTTGTTTTTTTTTCATTGCTGTTCAGAGTGGGAGAGCATGTCTAGGGGATACAATTTACCGCTACGTGTACAGTGGAGACAAATTCTCTTCTGATCATCTGCTAGACTGTCTCAACATAGCATCTGAACATGAAGCCTTAGAGCTAGTAGATCAAGTTGAAGCTTTAATATATACATGGCGACGAAAAGCTTGCATGAGCAATTCAAAATCTTCATGGGATATGGTAAAGGATCTGATGTCCGACATAAACCGAATCAACAAAAATCATCTTTTAACTAAAAAAGCAGAAACATAGTTTTTTGCTTGAAGCAGAGATACCCTGAACTTTCACAAACTTCATTAGACTCATGTAAGATCCAATGCAACAGAGTAAGTCTCCATCAATTTATTTATGTATATATATACATATATAAACATAATCTCATGCTACACAGAATGCCATAAACATTAATCAAGCTTAATAGAAAAACCAAATTGTTGCAGGATGTAGGATAAGCAGTTCTAGAAAGCTATTCAAGAGTATTAGAAGGCTTAACATTCAACTTTGTAGCTTGGATTGAAGATGTTCTTTATGTAGATACAATAGTCAGATGCCAAAATCAGTAACTAGAACAATTTCTCAATCAAAATCATTTGTATTATTCAACACACACTTTCTAGTTTCCACAGCTTCTTGATATTATATGAATATGTTAAACCCACAGACATAGTACATGTAAACACTCATAATTCTGAGTTTCAATTTTATGAAATTGACATCAAGTCAACTTAAATCATCTAAAAATAACCAAATTTAACCAATAAATTGACTCAAAAAAAGAATCAACCAAATTTATGAAATCAACAACAAAATTAAAATCAAATAAGAATCATCATAAACTATAACCAAAACCTACTCAATTCTTTACAAGGCTATGATATCCACTTCTAAACTCTCATAATCAGACATTAGTTAAAGATCCACTTCTGAGAAAAGGACTAGGAGTCAAACGATTCTTCTTTAAAGGAGACATAGTACTACTACCAGAAGAAGAGTGAAAATCGTCAAGTTTCGCTTTGCAAATTGAATGTCTATTATCTTTAGTTTTGTTATCCTCAAAGCATTTGTTGAAAACCTCATTACTGTCTCATTCTTCTTCTCTACATCTACTACATAGGTTTTAAAGGAGAACAACATTGTAGCTCCATATTATGATGTACTTTGAGGATCAAAAATTGTGTATGTCAAATTTCAGTATTCATCATTAATGGGTGTAGTCCCTTAAGACTATTGCGTGGAAGAAGCATGTTCCCAATCACACTTTGTTGCCTTTGGTTTCCGTTTTCTATGAATAGCATGCTCCAAAGCATTCTTTGGTCTCTTACATGTTTGGTATGTAACCCTTCCTTTAGGTTTCAAGCCATTAATTTGACTTTTATTGACCTCACCATCAATTGCAACATCTCCAACCTTCTTTGCCTCAATTGTCACATTATTTACCTCAAATTTTACATTATTTTCCTTTTTTATCATTCCATCGATGTCGTTATCCATTTTCAAGAGACAATCATTAGCGTAGATATAAATATCTTCCCTCTCGGCTGCTTTCACAGCAAACTGCATGAATGAGTTACATAACTCTTTATATTGTAACTTTTTTCTTACCTTTCCATCAACAATCACAACTCATTCGTTGCAAACTTTTGTCATCCCATTCTTAGTATGTTTTGTCCACCGCTTTGAGATATATTCATTGGGTATTCACTTAACATTCATAGAAGTTAAGATACTTAAACTATGCGAGCATAACTTACTCGAGAATTCAAACTTCCTACAGCTGCAAGAAATTGAACTTTCAATGGAATCATATGTGACTATATGTTGTTTAGCTGGATCAAATGGTCTGACCTCATATATTCTTGAACTTCCAAGTTGACTCTTACACTCGATCTTGCTTTCAAATGCCTTACTCAACTCCTCATTAAACAATGTAATATGTGTATATACAGCAGCCGCATGCTTCAAGATTTCTAATGGAAACGTCATAACGGGAGAACTTTGACAAGTTTTCAAATCTTCTGCCGATTTCTTCTCACGACAATCATCTATCAACCTTTGAAAATGATACAACACCTCAATAATGTTATTTTTGTAACTTGCATAATGTTTTACAATAACATTCATGCACTCACTTCATTGAGTTGTAATGATATCCGCACAAAATATGTTTCTTCTATAAACCAATGTCCATTTTTCCCTTAGAGAAAAAATTCTTGCCCATCATTCATTATGTTTCAAGTTGTACTTCTCTAGCATTTCATTCCATGCATCAAGAAATTCAGATTCTTCTTTAAATTCGCACACACAACGACTCAAATCAGCTGCAAATGTGTTCTTGAAACTAAAAAAAATATATATTGGAAAGATGAAGCACTGCATTCTGAAAAATATGCCAAACACACAAGTGATGGTAAGTTGATGGCCACTAGAAGTAAAACACCGCTCATTGCTTGATCTTGAGTTGTTAAGATGGTTTTTGGTCTCTTTCCCTTCATGGAATCTTCAAATACATCAAAAAATTATTCAAAGGTTTCAATTGTTTCATCGTACAATAATGCTACACCAAACATTGTTGTTTGTTTATGGTGATTTACACCGCCAAACAAAGCGATTGGTCTACCATCTTGATATTTTCTATATGTAGTATCAAAGCAAACAACATCACCAAAATGACCAAAATCTTGTATCATTCTACCATCGGTCCAAAATATATTGGTAATTAAATCTTCCATATCCAGCTGTATTGCATAGTAAAAGTGTGGATATTTACTCATAATCCTTTGTAAATATTGTAAAACACCTCCACTATCACATTGTTCCATTCCAGAGTTCTCTTAGTTCTTAAATAATTCTTCAAATCAACATGAGAGAAACCAAAATGTTGAATTCCATCGGCTTCCTTTGCCATTACATCCATAATTTTCTTTGGAGGCAACCCACAACTCTGAGTATAATTAACTTGAGTTTTTCGAACATTAGACATTTGTCTAAAGCATCTAAATATGTAAGATTTTTCCGGATCGCACAGATCATGATAGTGTTCTTCAATAAATTTCACAATACAAAACTTTCCACCATATCTACGATTGATTTTCATCATAGTGTTACATCCGCACCTAATTTCAGGACGAGAATTCTTGACTATAACACATCGATTGTCTGACACTCTAAAATCTTCTCAACAGCGGCAGAAACTAATGTCCAAGATGTTTCCTGTAATTTTTTCTTTATAAACAGCTATTTTTCAGGTTCTAAAACCTATTGCCTTAGCATATTTCATGTAAACATTATATGCCTCAACTTCTGTTTTGAAATTCATTCCTATCTTAGGAATAAGGTCTTCTGCTATAGTGTCATTCATACCTGCAAATGATAAATCATTATGTTTAAACTGTATCTCTTGTGCCCATATAATACCTGAATTGAAGTTGATAAAATAAGCAAAGAGAACTCATGAACCTAAACACCTAACAAAACATAAATAAGAACCCTAACTGCGAGATTTCATGTGGTTTTTCAGTTTACACTTCCACTAAATTCATACCCATATCAATTTTTTTTTGTTGTTAATTCAATATTTTATTTCTTCTGAGATTCAGTTATTTATTGAAATAATAATTTTGGCTATACCAAAGTTTTTACAGTGAACAAACACAACTACAAAAACCACCACCACAAATCATAAATAACAAACTAAAAGCAAAATATATTAGAGATGCCTAGCCACCTAATATAACATAAATAAGAACCCTAACTACCAGATCTCAAAGTCGAAGATATACTTCTCAAATTGTTCAAATCTTCGCTCCCCCTCTCTCGCTCTGAAATTTGATAGAAGTTGAGAATTAGGATCGTTAAACTAACTCACGTTCGTTTGGGAAGCTTTTTATTCTATTTTTTTTCAATTTTTTTATTATCCACGTGTCGATTTTCTATTGGTGTATTAGTAGATGTTGCAGAAAATGTTATAGGTGATCCAAATCTGTTATATAGAGGTTTCACTGTATATATTAAGACAGAGTATTCGATTAACCGAAACCGAAACCAAACTGAATTTTTGATTTTTGGTTAACCGAACATCAAATTTTGCTAACTGAAAACCGAACCGAATTTTAATCGGTTAACAAAAACCGAAATTGAAATTTTTCGGTTAATCGAATTACTAAACGAAAACCAAATAAATTGATGGAAAAATAAAATTTTCCTTCTCTCAACTTCCGTAAATCCAATTGTAATGCTCACATCATTGAAGAAGAGATAAGAATATAAAGATATTAGGACAAGAAAAGAAAAGAACAGGAAACTTTGTGACTAAATGGTGAAAAATAGAGAAAATGAACCTAAAAATTTATGTTTTTGGTTATTTCTTCGGTTTTTCAGTTAACTGAAAATTTTGAATACCGAACCTAAAAACCGAACTGAATTTTTCAATTAACCAAACCGAAAACCGAAAATAGCCATATTTTCGATTAATCGAACCAATTTTTTATTTTTAATTTTCGATTCGAATTAGTGAAAACCTAATTTTGTTCACCCCTAATATATATACTTCAATTTGGTTCGAGTCTAATCAAATATGAACTGCTTTCAATCTGGTTCGAGCCTAGCCAAACACAAACTAAATTGTGTCTACCCTATTTAACTTAATATTAAGGTTTTCTAGTTATTATTATTTTTTTAAAAATAAACCAATTTTTTCAAACAAAAATTATAAAATCAGTAAAGACAACTAAAACTAAAATGAGTTATATATATATATTTATTTATTAATTTAAAATTATTAAATTAACCAAGTTAACCACTTTTAAATAAAAATTTTATTTTAAACTAATTTTAAAAAATTAACAAATGATAAAAGTTTAGGTACTTTCGGTAATTTACCAATATATATAAATTTTGAAAAAGAAAATGGAAAACAAACAAACATCTTCGAGGAATCCAGAACAGTCCAGAAATAGCATCCAATGACGTGGCAGGACGCTGAACTTGCTGTCCAAGCAAATAATACCTACTTCATCGCTCAACGACTCTTCCTCATACACATAACGTTTCCGATTCTTCTTCTCTCTCAACTCAATCCCTTCCGATCCTTCAATTTCAAATCTAGACAGAAATGCCTCGTCGCTCTGGAGGTCTGTTCATTTGCTTTTGATATTTGTATAGAGATAGCGCATGCTAAGTTTTCTATTATAATGTATCTGGATTTTTGTATTTTTCATTTGGTTCCTTTTCTATTATCAGTTGGAATGAATATTTGTGTTTATATGTATGATTAAAGATTTGTGATTTGAATGAATGAGTTGTTGTGATGATGGATCCAGAAGCTTAGAGACTGATCAATTTGTCTTGTAATTGTTTATGTGTGTATAATTCAGAAAAATTAATTCATAACGCTGTTAACCTCACTTTTATAGGAAGGTCTGCTCCCCGTCCTTCACCTGTTGCTAGAGATCAAGTCCGTGATCCTCCTAAACCAGGTACGAGTTTTATCTGTCAATATTTGTACAATTGGTTGCTTAATTTCTTAATAGAAGCTACTGATGAGTTTACTCGGTTATGTTATGTGTACAATGCGGCTTTAATCCTTGCAATTGGTATCGATATATCAAGTTGCAATTGATCCTTAAGCTCTAAATATGTTGTTTGTTATCTGTTTGACAAAAACTTATTATGTGCAGTCGCTGCTGCTCATGCTCCAGCTCCAGCTCCAGCTCCAGTACAAGGTGGTGGTTTCCGCGCAGCTGTTGCTGATGGTTAGTTTCAAGTTTCCTCGCTGAATTTATGTATTTGAGTTGTGTTTCTGACTGTAATTCTTGTTTGTTATTTTTGGATGAAAAGGGCTTGCCTGGGGTATGGGCAATGCAGTAGCTCACAGGGCTGCTGATGCTGTTATGGGGCCCCGTGTCATTCAACATGAGACTGTTACCTCTTCAGCCCCTGCAGCAGCACCAGTATCAACCCCAAGCAATAACAACTTTGCAGGTGCTGAAGCTTGTGGAGGTCAATCCAAGGCTCTGCAAGAAGTATGATTCTTTCTTTTTCACTAATTGTTCTGTGCGGTTTAATTTCCATGTTATGCATCAGTAGTATATATTTAGATTCACCTGTCTTGTCTATTTGCTAACTTATAAGTGGGCGGGCTAGTGTTACTGCCTTTAACAAATTAGTGAAGAACAATATAGGAATATCTGAATCAAGATTGCAATGCCTTGTTTATTATATGTTTGTCAGCCCTTTTGAAATGTCCTTGTAGCCTTTGAGTTCTTGTCCCTCTACTAAATACATGAGCAGGAAGAGTTCAATTTTGAGAAATTTTTGTGGTAAGCTGTGTTGTGTTTTGTGATTGCAGTGCTTGAGTAAGTATGGAAGTGACATTAGCAAATGCCAATTTTACATGGATATGCTACAAGAATGCCGTAGGAGCAGCGCGTCTGCCTTGAGCGCTTGAGCCAAGTTCATTCATTCATCTCCTTCTGGCATAAGTTGCAGATATATAGTGCTGAGTTATGACGTCTGTTCTTAATAAATTGCTATGTACTTGTATTGTGTAGAAATTGGTACCACTTTATTTGTAGGTTGTGACACTATGTAAATGGTTGAAGTATGTATGATATGACGAATGGTGTTTAATAGATCTAGTGAATGTTCGTTATTAGTTTATTTATATTTATATATGTGTATGGTTTGTATCTCATGAGAAAGTATCTCTTTTCAATCTAGTAATTCTCCTTTTTGACTTTTTTAATGGATGGTTTTTTTGAATGGATGGTTGAGGAGAGAGAAAAATATATAAATTTCAGCCATTGGATGAATATTTAGGAGATATATAAACCATTATTATAATTGTTATTTTATATCTATTTTTATTTTAGATGAATTAATTCCGAATTTTCAAATATTTCAGATCTAATATAATTCAAATGGGTCGTTTCGATTTATTTAAAAAATAGTATAAAAATATTTATTCAATATAAATTACTTTTAATATTTATTAAAAGAAAATTTATTATTTATTAAATAAATAATATAATTGTGTAAAATTTTTAGTTAAATACTTTAATTTTTTATCAAATATTATATTAATACTTTAATTTATAAATTATAAATTATTTAAAATTTTCAATTAATATAGTATAGTACGTAAACTATACCATTAAAGTATTTATATGAAATTTCCTAAAATTAAAATATTATATAATAAAATAATTTACAAAATGGAATCTGTATAATACAATAATTTACAAATTGAAATATTTATAATATTTGATAGATGGAATTTGGCACACTTGTAAGTAGCTAGGGTTACATGGTCAGCAGGAAAAAAAAAAAAGTCCACAGAATTTAACTGAAATTTCAAAACAAATTAGAGCACTAAAATACACTAGTATTTAACTTTAAAATTTAAATTAAATTACGTTATTAAAAAACATAATTGCTATTTCGTACACTCATATTACTAAAGCTAACATTAATCTTTCTAAATTACCCTTTAAATTTTTTTATAATTACTTTTCAATTTATTTAATTAAATTTTTCATAGTTAAATTATTAATTACATTAATTAATATTTAAATTACTTAATTAATTTTAGGTGACAATTAGAATAGCATAGCATTGACCCAATTCCATTTAATAAACGAATTAACTCCTATTGAGGAGTTGGTCGTTTAACCTATTTATTTTTAAAAGTTAAATTTTAATTTTTTAAATAGTAAAATTTTATATTATAAAAAATTATATAACTACATGTAATTCACCATACGATTAGATTTATTTATGATATATTCAATATAAAATTATATTTTATTAAGAATATATAATTTATAAAAAAAAATTAAACGGATAGATGGAATGACCCATCTATGATGCAATCCATTTACTACGTCGAAACCAAATTGACACCTCTAACTCATTTTAATATAAATATATTTTATTAAGATCGTTTTATTTTTATATTATTATTATTTTTATATATTTGAAAATATTATATTAATTTTTATTATTTTTAAAGTATTTTTTTAAATAAATAAATTTATTTTATTATAATAAATTTAAATTTAATTGAAATTATAAAATTTTATATTTTTTTAAAGTATTATTTATTTAAAAAAATTAAAAAATTATTAAAAAAATAAAATTAGAAAAAATGTTACCTATAGTGATTTGGGTGCGTGAAATAACCATTACAAAAATGAAAATTTCCATCTCGTAAAAAATATAATTTCAACCTCAAGTCAACCTTTTGCTTCGTCGCAAAGGTTAAAAGAGAACAAAGTCCCGCATGTCTGGCTTCCTGTCAATGTCAGAAAACAGACTCTTCCTCTTCCGGTAACGATCTCTTCCATGAGAATGTAATCGAGCAGATAAATCAAATACCAATGGCGCGTCTCGAGCTGAAACAGTGACAAAACTAAAAGAGAAGTCGCAAATATGGTCTGGGGAGTGTTTGTTTGGTTATTTGATCAGCTTTTGAGTGTCCTCTCTAGGTTTGTCAAACTGACCTTTGTCTTACTGACCTTGCCCTAACTTTTTCGCATATCATCGGTTAACATTGTCAATTGTATCTCATGTTTTACGATTCTCTGCTTTGAGTTTCCTTTTATATTAGTTGACTTATTTTGCTTGTTTGTTTTGTTATTTCTTTGTTCTCGTGTCTCTTTAGGCCGGCCTCCACTGTGATTTATCCCTTGTGAGTGTTTTATTTTTATTTATTTAATTTTGGGTTGTGTTATTTTGTGTATGCGTTTCTTCGTTATTAAGTTTTCACCTCTTTTACTTTACAGGTACGCTTCGGTTCGGGCCATTGAGAGTGATTCCTACTCCAGGAATCAGCAATGTCTTACTTGCTGGGTTCTGTTTACATTAATATTGGTGTTGGAGATGGTGCTTGCAGAGCTTTTGAAATGGTATTTTCTGGACTCTTTGTGGGATTTGTTATTGGTTTTCAATGATATAGCTATTTTTTAGCTTATATATTAGTTCATGATGAATTTTGAGCTTCTTCACTTTTGGAAATTTGAATTTTTTAGCTTATGTACTGTTAATGCTGGAGTTCTAGATGTGAATTCTTATGATAAGTGCATTTTGTTCTAGCTTTCTAAGGATCATGTCTGTTTGATGTATGGAAGTTCTAATGATATTTAATATTCGCTCATTGAAGCTTGACAAACTTATGTGAATTGGTTGTTGGCTGTAGTTCTTGTGGGTATATTTTGTTCTTTTTGAGCTCCTAACTATTTTAGTTTTTCCAAGATTGGTTTAAGCTGTGTTTTATAATGCCCTTTTGTATAAACCAATTTGATGTGTTTCTCTGCTCAAAAAATTCTTATTAACTATTTTGCCGAATTTTTTGTTTTGTTATTATAGTGTTCCTACTTGGCCTTATGTCAAGGCTGTGGCTATTATCTTGCTGGTGTTACCCTTTCAAGGCGCTTCATACATCTACAAGCGCTTTATCAGGGCTTACTTTGTCGAAAAATTGCACTTTTTTGTTCCGACAAGACAGGATGATGCAGCTTCCATAGCAGATGCTGACATGAAATGTTTAAGAAATGAACCAAAAGAACTGGAAAAGCACATCGTTAGCCAGGTTGGTTTAATAAAACTGCATTATATGCTAAAAAGTTGTACATTCACTCGTGATAGAGTTAGTGGAGTACAAGATTTACTTCTAAATCTGATCGATTCTTGATAGCTTTGGAGTGATACAGTTAGTTGTTTGATTCTTATTGTACCTATGGCAGGAAACTTTTGGCTCTAGTTCTTACCAAACTGTAGGCAGTCATTCTTGGCCAGCTGGTGTCAAGAAAGTTCAAGAGTGGAGTTGCGCTCTTTGCCAAGTAACCACCACTAGTAATCAATGCTTGGAGTCACATCTCCGAGGGAAGAAGCATAAGCGCAGGCAACACGAACTGAAAGCTTATGCTTGGGAAAAGAACAGACAGAAGTTCTTATCAGTGCCAAACCAGAACAACAGGACTGTTTTACATGGGCACCTCAATGAAATTGCAATGGTCAATCTTGCAAAATGGCAAGGCTTTGTCAGATCGATCATGTGGTGCACATGGAAAAAACCAGCTTTGGGATGGGTAAAAGTGAACACGGATGGATCTGTCGATCGTCAAAATTCTGGTTTTGGGGGTTTGCTCCGTGATCATAGGGGTTTTCCAATATATGCCTTTGTCTCTAAGGCTTATTATGATGACGTGTTCCTGGTCGAACTGTGGGCTGTGTGGAGAGGTCTTGTCTTAGCATCAAGACTGGGTTTCAAATACATATGGGTGGAATCTGATTCACAAAGTGTTGTGAAGACGATAAACAGAAAGCAGCCATTCAATGCGAGAGCCAGTACTTGCTTGAAGCACATTTGGGAGCTTCTCAAAACGTTTAAGAAGTGTTATATCACTCATGCTTGGCGTGAAACAAATAGAGCAGCTGATTATTTATCGAAGATGATCCTTGATGGAAGTGATGTTGTGTTGCATCCTACTGATTTTCCTGATACCCTCCACCATATCATCAAGGATGACATGGACGGAAGGCCATATCCCAGAAGATAACTTGCTGATCATACTCCTTATGAGTGTATATACCGTTCAAAGTAACTGCAAACATATATGAATATGTATTTAAGAAGAAAGGAGAGTTTTGTTTATAAGACGAGTTTGTGGTGAATGTTCGAGTTCATGACTCATAGACTTCATCCACAGGGTTTTCTAAATTGTGTAGAGTAGAAATCTATGGTTGGCCTAGTTTAGTTGTAGTTTATGGTGTCTATCTACACATTACTACTTTGGTTGTTTCATGTCATATCTAGTGTTATATATTATTTTGTCAATTGTAACCAACGCAATATATATAAAAAACCGGTCAGTTTGCTCTAAAGAGGGATCAATTTCAAAGATTCCTAATTACTTCCAAATCCCAAATTAAAACGAATTAATACATTATATTTTGTTTAATTTTTGGATCTCATAATTCATTAATAAGAGAAATTTTGTTGAGAAGAAGAAGAGGCCTGTAAAAGGAGCCCAGGCCCAGCTCAGCTCAGACAACAAATAAACCAACGGTCAAAAACGAAAAAAGGAAAGGAAGAGCGGAGCGGGGCGGGGCTACACGATTTTGAAATTCGAAATGCAATTATATGTCAAATTAATTCACTTCTACACTTGATTTTCAGAGAAAAAAAATTTCGATTCTGACAAAGACATGGATGATAACTTCGACAATCTCTTCTGCGTCTCTGGTTCCAAACTAATCAAATCAGGGTTCTTGTCCTCCAATCTCACAGGTTCCTTTCTTTTCTCACTCGCTCGTCTTTACAATTCAACAGATAAAGAATTGACCTAGATTCTGATACGATTCCTCGTTTCTTGATTAGATAATCTTGTCAAATTTATAAATGCTGGAGGTGAGACTGTTACTATTAAAGACGAAGGCGACTCAGTTGCTGTTGTGGAATGTGACAGCTGTTTTGAAGGAGGAGATGTTTTGAGAACGGAAGAAACTGTAATTGACGGCGGTGAATTGCCTTCCATTTATCAATCTGCTCGCTTCGGCAACTTCTCTTATCGCTTTTGCAATTTGTCTCCTGGAAGCTATTTGGTCGATCTTCATTTTGCTGAAATTGTCAACACTAATGGTCCTAAAGGGATGAGGGTTTTTGACGTTTTCATGCAAGAGGAGAAGGTCTTATCTGAGTTTGATATATACTCCATAATTGGAGCTAATAAGGCATTGCAGGTTGTGGATGTCAAAGTCTCTGTGGGAAAGGATGGTGTGTTGTTGATTAGGTTTGATGGAATTTGTGGAAGTCCTATGGTTAGTGCCATATGTATAAAGAGAACTAAAGATTTAGCTGGTATGGTCTCTTGTACATTCTGATTTATGGTGTGCTTATTAATGGAATGTATTTGGCCTGATTATTAGTTATTATTTGTTTATGATAAAATCTCTAGCAGAACAAGGCTTGCTTGTGTGTAACCATTGTGGTACTGAAATTGAAGTTTCATCAACACAGGTAGGATTAAGTTTCTTGTAGGTAGATGTTGGAAGGTTTCAGATCATACTGTTTAACCTGGTGTGAATTACGTTTGCAGCAAAAGCTTCTTCGACTGAAGTTGATGGCAAAATATGAAAAGACCATTGAAGAATTGAGAAATCAATGCCAGCTCAAGACGGATGAATGTTATGAGGCTTGGATGTCACTAACAGCTGCAAATGAGGCTCTAGAGAGGGTCAGAGTGGACCTTGACAATAAATCTTTTGAAAAACTCTCATTAGGTAAGCCATCATACATTTTAAGAGATTGTTAGTTAGTGTGCTATCTCCAAGGTTCATTTGAGATACATTATGAATATAATTAGGGAAAGTTAGAAATTTGGCTGACTACATGCAATCTCTGTTGATAGATCAAGCTATAGAGAAACAATCCGTGAAATTCAGGGAACTTTCTACTCAATACGAATGTGATAAGAGGCTCTGGGTTATTGCTATACATGAGTTAGGAAGGAAAATAAAGGTATGTTTTGACTGTATGTCAGAACAAGTACTTGTCAAATTCTACTAGACTGTTTACATTGTTTGATGATGAACAAACTGCAGGCCATGAAAGAAGAGCAGTGTCAGCTATCATGTGAAGCTCATGAATGCGTTGATTCAATTCCCGGATTAAATAAGATGGTCTATGCTGTTCAAGCGCTGAGTGAGTTTCCGTTTGCTATTGAACTTATGCAAATATTTTAGATTACAATAACTAAATCCGTAATTCCATATTTCAGTTGCACAGTGTGATGATCTTAAGTTGAAGCTTGCCGAGGAGCAAGAGAACAGGAAAAGGCTGTATAACCAATTGCAAGAAGCAAAAGGCAATTATGATCTACAAATTTTCACTATTCGCTAATATTTTAGCGTTTTATGTTATATGCAGTTGCTGATCAATCCAAGTAGCTAATCTAACTGTTTACTTCAGGGAATATTAGGGTGTTCTGTAGGTGCCGCCCATTAAGTAAGGAGGAGGTAGCAGCTGGATGTGGTACAGTTGTAGACTTCACTGCAGCTAAGGATGGAGAGCTTGCATTACTGGCCAGTGGCTCAGCAAAAAGAGTTTTCAAGTTTGATCGAGTTTATACCCCGAAAGATGATCAAGGTATCCATTAACCTTGCAAAATTCTTCACGCTGATTAGATTTAACCATAAATAGCATCTCACCCAGCAATAAAATTTTTTAGTTTACATTTTCTTTTACTGCAACAGTTGATGTGTTTGCGGACGCTTCCCCGTTAGTGATTTCGGTGTTAGATGGCTACAATGTTTGTATATTTGCATACGGCCAAACTGGGTCTGGAAAAACTTTTACCATGGAGGGTACAGAGGAAAATAGAGGAGTCAATTACAGAACTTTGGAGCAGTTGTTCAGAACTGCTGAGGAAAGAAAAGGCTCCTTTAGATATAATATCTTTGTCAGTGTGCTTGAGGTCTACAATGAACAAATCAGGGATTTGCTTGCCAGTTCACCAACATCGAAGAAGTAACTCATGATATTTTGTATTCTAATATAAGTGCTTGAGATTCAGTAATCAGCTTCAGACATTGATCTATATTTGAATTTTTATTGTAGGTTGGAGGTCAGGCAAGCTTCTGAAGGCGTCCATCATGTACCAGGGATTACTGAAGCTAGAGTTGAGAACATTAACGAGGTGTGGGATGTGCTGCAGGCTGGAAGCAATGCGAGGGTTGTTGGATCAAATAACATTAATGAACATAGTAGTCGATCTCACTGGTTAGAGTTGATTTGAAATTTTATTATTTTCCTTTAGAAAAAGTTTATATTTTGTGAAAATGTTATATCTTCTTCATTATCATTCTTTTTTTCACTTGCTTTGCATGAGAAAAGAAGAAACAGGTGCTTGGTTTTTGTTTGCTTAGCTTTTCTTAATATAAATGGTTAGGTTTTCATTTTTGTTGCAGCATGCTTTGCATATCAGTTAAAGCAATGAATTTAATGAATGGTGAGTGCACCAAGAGCAAGCTTTGGCTTGTAGATTTGGCTGGTAGTGAAAGGCTTGCAAAAACTGAAGCTCAAGGGGAAAGACTGAAGGAGGCACAAAATATCAATAGATCACTCTCAGCTCTGGGTGATGTTATTTCCTCTTTGGCCACTAAAAGTGGTCACGTTCCATATAGGTCGCTTATGTGCTCTGTTTTCTCTCACTTTCTGATCTTTCATATAGTTTCTATTCTATTGACTTGGTCTTCGGGGTTGTTGCAGGAATTCTAAGCTCACTCATCTGCTTCAAGATTCCTTAGGTAAGCAAGTATTAGCCAGATAAAGGGCTATATTCTAATGAGCTATTGTTTGATAAAGTTCGGAGATATGTTATGTTAGCTCTTTGAAAAACAGACGCATATAGCAAAGGAAAATGTTATTGCTAGGTTGTACAATTGTTAACAAGATATGGTATTGTAGGTGGTGATTCCAAGACTCTCATGTTTCTGCAAATTAGCCCTTCAGGACAAGACGTTGGCGAGACATTAAGTTCTTTAAATTTTGCAACTCGGGTCCGAGGGGTTGAACTAGGGCCTGCAAAGAAACAAATTGATACAGGGGAGATTCAAAAGCTGAAGCAGATGGTGAGCTCGGCCTTATTTCTAGATGCTGAAATGCCAGTTTCATTTTAACCTTCCTTAGACCTAAATCGCCCACATTTAGTCCATCAAATTTATGACAAATGAATTGACTCTCAGCCCATAATTACTTGTTCTTGTTATATGTTAGATCTAGTTATTTTTCTAATTTTCCATTTTCTTCTTTTGTTTTCCATTTTTAAAGCTTGAAAAAACAAAGCAAGAATTGAGATCTAAAGATGAAGCCTTACAGAAGTTAGAGGAGAATGTCCTGAACTTAGAATGCAAGGCTAAAGGCAAGGATCAACTTTGTAAAAGTCAACTGGGAAAAGTAAATGAACTTGAGAGCCGACTTGATTCAAAGACAGAGCTGTGCAGATTGCTTGAGAAGCAGGTAGTACAACTTTCAGAAGGAATAAAGGGAAAGGAAGAAGTCAGCTCAAACTTTCAGCGAAAGGTAGCTTTCCACTTTAGTTTGCATAATAACATAACCAACTCGGGTGGACTTCATTTAAGAATAATGTTCCATTGAATATTGATGTAGTATAGTCAATTCCAGTGTTTTGATTACTTTATCAGCAGAGAATCCATCGTCTATTTTTATGTTTGCTGTCCACTTATAGTAATCTTTAGCAATTTTCCTGACTAAGGTTGGAGTTTTACATTGCGATTTAACTTCTTTTGTATGTTACACACAGGTCAAGAAACTAGAAAACACATTGAAAGAGAGAACACGAGACTTTGAGGCTCAGTCAGGAATTTTACAACAAAAGGTAACTCTAATCCTTATGAAATTGCTGCTACTATTTGCACTTAAATCAACAGCTAGCTACATCAAAAATGATATTACAATCAGGCATAGGTGAGAGGATATCTGGTTTTGAAGATAATTTTATGGCTTACAAATCTTGATCTCTACCTCTGTAGTTAGATAGACATCCAAGTTATACTCTCCAGGAATAAGTTGATTATTCTTAAATGATCTATTTAGGTAAAACTGAAGATCTTATTCAATTCCTTTTGGCAGATTGTAGAACTTGAGGTGAAGTTAAGACAACAGAAATCTCTATACTCTCCTGAAAAGATCAAAAGCACACCTCTGAATCGAATTATCTCAAGAATGGAAAACATACATGACACTGCTCCTCCTGATATGAGGTGTTTAAACTCCAATGAAGGTAATAACAGGGGGTCATCAGATTTACTCAAAGGCACAGATTCCCTCCGCGAATTAAGGCGAAAAAGACAAAACCAAAGCAAGGGAAGCGAGAACAACTTGTTAATATCAACTCCTGTGGTAGAACCAACAAGTAAGGGTAGACAGATGGATCCATCCAAAGCAATAGCAAGAATCACAAGATTTTCAAAATCAGTAAGTAGCAGTAACCAGAGAGTAGTGTCGTCCTATAATAGAAGTAATAACAGAGATCAAGTTCTGGGCAGCAAGGAGGGTAGCAATAAGCTGAAGCTATGGTTGAGATAATAATATACAGTTTAAGAATAAGAAAGCAAAAGCTAAGTGTAATTTCTTTTTGCATACCTCATTGTTTGTTGGTAAGCTACCAGTGTAAAGTAACTAACTACTGTTGCCAAAATTGCTGATTTTGCTTTGTTGAGGTGTTTTAATCCTAGTTTTTGGGGTGTAGAAGAAGTAGATGATCAATTGTTATTTAGTCAAGATATGTGATTTGTTTGCTTTCCTTTGAAGGGTCAAATGCAAAATTACCTTTTGACCAATTTGCCTTTGTTTTCTAACCTAGTTTTTTAGTAGTATTTTGAAAGTTAAGCATTTTGAAGCAAAACTGGCCTGCTTGAATATAATTTAAGTGTTGTGTTGCCACTACTTCAACTCTTGCAACGTGATTTTACAACATCTCACATCCACAATGTCCTGTTGTAATACAACCCAGTACTGTGGACTAATGTATTCATTAGTAACATAAATAAATAGAGGAGCTTCAAAAAGTGGTACTACTTTGAACTTTTATTATGAAAGTAGTACATCTACCGTTGGGTAAAAGACCACCGTAAATATTTTATCAGTAGCATTTTAGGGTTACCTTCTTCTGAGAGGAGAAAAAGTACTAGTACAATTCGTATAAATAATAACTTTAAGAAAATTATAAATAGAAATAAATAGATTAATGGAATATTATAATATCCCTCAAATTGGGTTATAAATGTTGATGATTTCTATCTATATCAACATGTTTATTTCTATCATCATAGATATGATCCTTGGTCATACTAATTGCTGATATATTATCAGCAAAATAACTTGGTAGGTCGATGCAGTTCTACTCTGAATTCTTGAAATACTTTTAGTATCCACAAACTTTCGTATATACCCAATGCAACCGCTCGCAATTCTACCTCTATACTACATCTCGATGCTACATTTTGTTTTTTACTCTTCCAACTTACCTCAAGCAAAAGTGATATCCTGTTATTGACTTCCGATGTAACGTCCGATCCCCCCTCCTGATGGACCCTAGGCGCGGTGGTAGGGCGCCACCTTGTCACATAACCAGTCTTAAGGCTGACCACTAGCCTCACAGACTATCATTACGCTTTCCAGCATGCTTTGTCCTCACTTGCATACTTTCTAGACAAATTTCTCAAAAGGTCACCCATCCCAACATTAATCCGAGCCAAACATGCTTAACTTTGAAGTTCTTAAGTTCTGAGCTCCCGAAAAATAATATACACATTGTTGATATGGGTAGAAATTGAATTCCTTTTAACATTGTCTCAATATGAGGTGTTACATCCGATCCACTGTTGACCCAACCCAATCTGCATTAGTAAAAATTCTGAGGTTCATGTTTGTACCTTTCTTGAAAAATAATTCCCTGCATGGATTCATCTTTAAGTACCTTTAAGTTCCTACATATGTTCCTTAGTTGGAATGCTCATAAATTGACTAATTAACTAATAAAACTGATTGCTTGACTGATATCTGGTCATGTGTGAGCTAGATAGATTAGCTTACCAACCAATCTCTTAAATCGGTCTGTATCTACTGGAGTTCTTTCGGGCTATTCATGGGTGTATCCATTGGTCTACAATTTAGCATCTAATTTTTTTTTGAGCAAATCTAGTGCATATTTTATTAATAAAGATTCTCTCCCATGTTCGTGCCACCTCTATGCCCAAAAAATACTTAAATGATTCCAAGATCTTTGATTTCATTATTTTTTTTTTGAAAAATAGGTCTTAATTCATGCTCATAATTACCCGTTAGAATCATATCATCCACATAAACACTAAGGAAAATGATCTTATATTCCCTTGTTTGCTTTACAAATAAGGTATGATCGTTTATACATTGTTTGAATCTATCTCAATCACATCTTTTGTAAGTCGCCCAAACCATACTCTCAGTGATTATTGCAAGCCATAAAGTGATTTTAGCAATTTACAAACTTCTTTTGGTTGATCTATTCCAGGCGGCAAGTCTATATATAACTCTTCCTCTAAGTTTCCATTCAAGAATGCATTTTTTTTACATCATGTTGATGTAATTTATTGTCTAAATTAGTGGCCATTGTTAAGAGAATCCTTATGATGCTCAATTAAGCTACAGGAGCAAACATCTCTTGATAATCTACTTTATACAATTGTGTATATCCTTTAACCACTAACCTTACTTTATACATTTCAACTTGACCATATGCTTAATACTTCATGGTAAAGACCAATTTACATCTCACAGTATTTTTTCCGACAGGTAAAGACGTTATTTCCCATGTGTTGTTCTGCAAAGCATTTAACTCCTCGGCAATAACCTTTTACCAATTATCATCTTGTAAGGCCTCTTTAATATTTATTGGGACCCAAACCTCATCAATTTTCCTAAAGCTTTGTATTTCTCACTAACTTGCTTGTATGAAATATCTAGGATTCTCCCAACACTTTCTAATTCCTTTCCGATCTGCTATAGGTTTAGATAGATCGTCTTTCACGCTTGTACTCTCATCCATTTTCCTTCTCTCATTTGTTTTTACACCATCTTTTTCCTCTGGCTATTTTTCATCTGATTTAGTTTCAGATAAATCCTCAAGAGTCTCAAAATCGACACCATTATTCTGTTCAGAATCTTGGTGTATAGCACTTTGATCAGAATCTGCTATTTTTCTTTTAGCTTTGCCCGTCCTCTTATACACTTTATGCACTTTCAGCTCATGATTATTAATTTCTGGACCTTTTGTTATCTTTTGGGATCGAAGAATCAAGATTTTGATATTGATAGTTTCTGTTTCAAATTATTTCAAGATTTACACCGAGAAGGGAATAAGATCAGGATTTAGTAAACTGCTAAGAGATATAAATTGAGTGGATTCCTTACTAGAACTCCTAAAATAGGTCGGGTTTCATGAAAAGTTATGTCTACAGACACATAATGCCTACATTTATCAGGTGAAAATCACTCTTTTGTGTAGCTGAATAAACCAAGAAAATGTATTTTATAGATCTAGGATAAAGTTTGCTACAGTTATAAGAGTAAACATGCACAAAAGTTTCGCATCCAAAAACCCTTATAGTCATATCTGAGAAGGTTCTAATTCTGGAGAAAAAATCCTTTACAACATGATGATGTGTTTTCAAATCAAGCACTTTGGATGGTAGTCTATTGATTAGGTATGTTGCTGTTAAAACAACTTCACTCCTATACGTTTTAGGACAATTACTACTAAGTAATAATGCCCTAACTACCTCCAAAAAAGTGTATTTATTCTTTCTGAAATATCATTCTATCGTGGAGAGTTACTTTTATGGTTAGAAGCAGCTGAAATTTTTTTATTCTTTTTGTGATACATTCTCTTCAATAAGAACAACCATATATAGATTACAACCCTAGAGTCCTAATAGGAGTAGAATCCTAAATAATTTAGAGCTCTATTATTATCTTATCTACATCTTCCTAACTACCAAAAGATAATAAAATAAACTAACAACCCTGCAGATAAGATCCTAATAATTATCTCTAACATCCCCCTCAAGTTGGGTGATACATATTGATTAACCCCAACTTGGAACTCAAAAACTTAAATTGTTGTCAAGGTAGAGCTTCGGTGAACATGTCTATTTTCTGATTTTCATTGGGAACATATTGAATGTCCAGCTGTCCTCTATCAAGCTTCTCCCTAATAAAATGCATGTCTATATCAACGTGCTTTGTTCTATTATGGTATATCGAATCCTTCGTCATGCTTATAATTAACATATTATCACAAAATAACTTAATAGGATGTCTCAACTCTAAATCCAATTCTTGAAACACTTTTTCTGTCCACAATCCTTCACATATTCCATGTGCCACAACCCTTAATTCTGATTCCGCACTACTTCTAGACACAACAATTTACTTATTAATTTTCCATCTCACCAAATTTCCCTATGCAAATACACAATATTCAGTAATTGATCTTCTGTCCACAGAAGAACCAGCCCAATTCGCAATGGTGAAGATCTCTAAGCTTCTATCTGCTCATTTCTTGAAGAACAAACCAATTCTAGGGTTCAACTTTAAGTACCTCAGAATTCTCATAAAACACTACATATGCTCCTCTGTAGGGCTGCTCATAAATTGACTAATAAAACTGACTGCCTGGCTGATATCAGGCCTTATGTGAGCTAAGTAGATCAAATTGCCTACTAATCACTAAAATCTCCCCGTATCGATCAGTGCACCCTCTGTCTTAAGATTCTTTCTTAATGTAGGATCTATTAGTGTATCTTGTGGCTTGCAATCTAACATCTCTGTCTCTTTCAGTAGGTCTAAGGTGTACTTTCTTTGGTTAATATAAATTCCTTACTTTTTCCTAGCTACTTTTATACCTAGAAAGTATTTGAGTTCTCCAAGATCCTTTATCTCAAATTCTTTAAACAAATATGCTTTAGTTCTAGCAATTTCTTGCTCACAACTCCCAGTCAAAATCATATGATCAACGTAAACACTTAAGACTCTAATGTTTCCACCATTAGAGTGCTTCACGAACAACGTGTGATCACTATTACATTGTTTGAATCCAATGTTCTTCACAACCTTGGTAAGGTATCCAAACCATGCCCTAGGTGATATCTTCAACCCATACAACGATCTCAGAAGTCTACACACTCTCTTAGATTGATTAAACCTAGGTGGAAGAACTATAAACACTTATTCTTCTAAATCTCCATTAAGGAATGCATTTTTTTACGTCAAGTTGATGTAATTTCCAGTCCAAGTTTGTTGCAATTGATAGAAGTACTCTCAGTGCACTTATTTTAGCTATAGGAGAAAATGTCTCCTTATAATCAACACCGTACGATTGAGTATATCCTTTTACTACCAACCTCGCTTTGTACCATTCAACACCACCATCAGCCTTGTACTTCACTGTAAAAACCCATTTGCATCCCACTATTGTCTTACCAATAGGTATTTTTGTTATTCCCAGGTGTGATTCTTATTTAGGGCTTGTAATTCCTTTATCACAACTTTTCTCCAATTATCGTCCTATAACGCCTCATTTATGTTTTTAGGGATTTGAATATCATTCATTTTACTCAAAAATTCCTGATAACGGGGACTAATTTTCTTGTAGTAGATGTAATTTGTTATAGGATACCTAGGCCTTTCTCTACACTTTCTTTCAACTTTTCGAAGTGCTATTGGTACAGATAAGTCATCATCCTCATTTGTACTCTCCTCTGCCCTTATATCAACATCATTATCTATCATTTTTACTTATGAAGATTTCTATTGATTCTCAAATTGAACCTGGTCACACTGTTCAGT
This sequence comes from Cardiospermum halicacabum, assembly GCA_031304145.1. Classification (NCBI taxonomy): domain Eukaryota; kingdom Viridiplantae; phylum Streptophyta; class Magnoliopsida; order Sapindales; family Sapindaceae; genus Cardiospermum; species Cardiospermum halicacabum. The sequence continues at coordinate 6,305,635 of CM062394.1, forward strand.
CTCATCATCTATTTGTTTCCTTTCTGAAGCGATCTGTTGGTTTTTCAGATTGAACCTGGTCACTCTGTTCAGACTCTTGGTGCACTGTACCATGTTTCTGGTAGCATTGCCTCTTCTTTTATAAACTTTAAGTTCTTGGTTTTCAATTTCAGAACCTTGATTATTACTAGGGACAGATAAGTCAAGAATGTGTTTAGTATCAAATTCAGGATAAAAAAGTTACTCTCTTCAAACTCTAGAAATGGAATAAGACTCATTGGTGAGGGATCTCTTTGAGGTAATTGACGTATGAACTCACTCTCTGGATTTTTTTAATATGGTATACTCTCATGAAATGTGACATCCATAGAAATAAAATACCTCTTACTTGTAGGTGAATAACACTTGTAGCCTTTTTGAGTGGTTGAGTAACCTAAGAACATACATTTGATGGATCTTGGGTCCAATTTGCTTCTATTCTGTGACTGAACATGCACAAATTCCTCACACCCAAACACTTTTATTAGAAGGTTAAAAAAAATGTATTTTCAGGAAAAAAATGCTTCGAAAACCTGATGTGGAGTTTGAAAATCCAGCACTTTAGAAGGTAGCCTGTTAATTAGGTATGTTGCTGTCAAAACAGCTTCACCCCAATAACATTTAGGTGCATTACTGCTAAGTAATAAGGCTCTAGCAACTTCTAAAAAATACCTATTTTTCTTTTTGAAATGCGATTTTGTTGTGGACTATCCACACACGAACTTTGATGTGAAATTCCTTTGTCTTCGAGAAATTCTTTTAAAACTGAATTGAAATAATCTTTTCCATTGTCCGTTCTCAAGATTTGTATCTTTGTTTGAAATTGAGTTTCAATCAATTTGTAAAATTTTTTAAAACATGTTGCTACATTAGATTTTTCTTATAAAAGGAATATCCAACAGTCTTGTATGACCGTCAATAAAAGTAACAAACCATTTGATACATTGATGTTTGCAACCTTAGATGGTCCCCAAACATCACTGTGGATCATTGAAAAATGTTTTGAAGACTTATAACATTTTCGACATTTGACAAATATCATATTCAATGGAAACATGCTTTTTATTTGTGAAAAATTGGGGAAATAACTTTTCTAAATATGAAATGCTAGGATTACCTAACCTGAAATGCCATAAGATAATGGCATCATTCTTATTGAAACTGCTCCTAGGTTTGACCGATTCTAAAGAACCTTCTAATTCAAGAATTGAAGATTTTTGTAAGTCCGACTCTGCTTCAAGTAAGAACAACTCATACTCACTTCTAGCGCATTCAATTGTCTTCCCAGTGACCAAATCCTGAAAAACACAAATTTCATGAACAAACTTCATACACCAATTCGTATCATGAGCTAATTTCCCTACTGATAACATGTTACATTCTAGATTTGGCATATACAAGACTGATTTTAAACTCAACTTATGTGTTACTTTCACCATTTCTATTCCTTGAACTCTTGCAGTAGAACCATCCACTATTTTAACATATATGTCATCCGAGCAAGGTTTTAAAACACAAAATAGTTGAATATCACATGTCATATGGTCTGATGCTTCCGAATTTACGATCCAAGTTCCCTATTTTACCCTATTAACACTGTGAGCGTGTGAAGTTTCACCTTTCTGTGCAATATTAGCATTCCCAGTTGATGATGGATTGGTATTGCTGTGAGAAATATACTCTTGGAACATCTCTAGTTGTTCCTTGTTGATTGGGTCAGAGCCTTCCCATGTTTTATGGACAACACCTTCGGTCATTTGTGACACTTTTTCATCCATGGATAATGCGTTCACTTAATAAGTGTTCCTAACACTACTATTTTATGCAGGTCTCTCAAAAGTGGCATAAGGTGTAGCCATTTAGTTCTGATTTAAGGATCTGTGCTCTGATACAATGTTACTTTTTTGGTTAGATGCAGTTGAAACTTCTTTATTTTTTATTTTTAATACATTCTGTTCAATAAGAACAACCATATATAGATTACGACCCTAGAGTCCTAATAGGAGTAGAGTCCTAAATAATTTAGAGTTATGTTATTATCTTATCTATGTCTTCCTACATACCAAAAGATAAATAAAATAAACTAACAACTCTACAAATAAGATCCTAATAATTATCTCTAAGTATCCACACATGAAATTTTATGTAAAATTAATTTCTTAGTGAGAAAACCTTTCAAAATTGAGTTGAAATATTCGTTTCCATTATTCGATTTTAACACTTAAATCCATGTTTGAAATTGATTTTTAATTACTTTATAAAATTATTAAAGAATTCTCTGAACTTCATTTTTTTTTTTTAAATAAAAATATCCAAGACAATCTAATATTTTCACCAATGAAAGATATGAATCATCTAGATCAATTGATATTAGGAATATTAGGTCCCCAAATATCACTATGAATAATTAAAAAGGGTTTTGAGGATTTAAAGCATTGAGATAGATAAGTGTTTCTAATATACTTAGACATTTGACACACATAACATAAAACTGGACTAGGTTTTTTTTATTGAAAATATGATGAAACAACTTCTCTAAGAGCATGTGCAATGCAGAGGTTATTTTTGGTATAATGATGAGGTGTATAGGAAAGAGAAAAATAAAAACTACATGAAAGATAAAAGAACGGGATAAACACCTTGATACGGGGTATTTGTAAAATAATTGGAAGAGTCAATAATCGCGTGTGATACAAACACAATCCTCATAACTGAACTGCAGTGCACACGCTTTAAGTAGAGTTTTCAATTCGTCAAAAAAGCAATTAAAATCTTATAAAATCTTAGAGTATCTCCAACGGGATGCTCCAACTTGATGCTCCAAGAGAGAAAATAATATATTAATGGAAATCATCATGCAAATAGGTGAGAGAGAATAGTATTTGGTGGAGAGAACATCTAAGACCATCCGCAGCGGCGTCTCTCACCCGTCTCTCGTCTGAAACAAAAATTGGGTTGATCGTCTCTTTGCGTTGAAGTAAATTGAATTTTAAAAGCAAGTCTCTCAATTGAGAGACTCGTTTTTGCAAACCAAAACCCAATAAAATGATGACACGTGTAAAGTTAACGTAATAAATGAAAGAGCATGACATATTTGACTTTCAACTCTTTTAAATTTTTAATATATTATTTTATTATTCTATTTTAAGAGACGTTATATTTGTAGTCGTTGTTGGTTTTTTACCGTTGGTTTTATTTATATTCGTGCATTTTGTATAATTAATATATTATTATTTAAATGATATCTTTTTATATTAATAAATTAATAATATTTAAAAATTAATTATACAAATTATTAAATATACATCACCTACAAATAAATACATTATATTCATTTAATATTAAATAAATATTTTCTGAATTTAATATTAAATTTGAATTTTTTAAATAATTTATTATTTAAATTAATTAATTTTAATAATTAATATTTTTTTAAAATTAATAATATAAATAATTATATATACATCCATAATATATATATATATAATGACAAATATAATGAAAATTTTATTGGAAAACTAAAAAGAAGAGTCTTGCATTGGAGTGAAAATAATGGTTTATTTTAGGTAAAGTCTCTTTGCCTATGTGTCATGGTTGGGCCCACGTAAGAGACTCCAACAGGAGACTTCCACTGCGGATGGTCTAATGCTCCTCCTAGCATCGATGGTGAGAGAATAAAAAAATAATAATAACAAATGAAAAGATGACACTTATTCAAAATTTGTTTATCTATTTTTAATAACCCAATAGTTAAATGTCTAAGTGTTGAATCAGTTTTATAGAAGATGCTACCATTGCATCAAGCGGATGTTAAGAGAGATGCACAAATAAATAATTTTGTGTAGGACCCATAGTAAAGCACCCAACCATGGATGCTATCACTGTGGATGCTTTTAGAATAAACTGCATTGTATATGCTCTAAGTAAAAAAAAAAATGGATGACCTCACTTAGTGTCACAAAATGATGGCGTCATTAAAGATACTAAACCTAGACCTTGATGACGTCATTAAAGATACTAAACCTAGACCTTAAGGCCAACTCTAACGGAGTGCTCCAAAACTCCAAAAACATAATTATTATTGATAGATCACACAAATTGAGAGAGGACGGAGAGAGACGAACTTCAGAATTGAAGCTCTCCTGTTGAGCTCCATTTTATATATTATTATTATTATTATTTATTTGTTAAATTGACAGTTAAATAAATTAGTTATATTTTTACGTGAAAAATAGTGTGTATTTGATATTATTAATACATAAAATAATATTATCTTTATTATTTGAAGACAGCGGGTTGGAGCATGATTAGCTTTAAAATAAAGAAACGTTTTTTGAAAATTGAAAAATGGAGGAGAAGTGGATGTCAGCAATTGGAGATGGCTTAAAAAGCTTTCTAACGTATGAGCCGATGATTTACAAGATTTTAAGATTATACCTATGTAATCAATAGTAACATGTATTAATATAAAATTAAATGAAAAAAAGAACAATAGAACTTCAATTGTGAAGCACACGGTAGTCTATGCTTCTATGTTTGAATTATATTATTAATTATCCATGCCAAATGAAGAGACATTTGGAGATAAAAATTTAGAGGTGGCGTTAGAGATGACCTAACTTTGCATCTCTTTTTACTTCTGACACATCCAATCATCTTTCTAGTCACCAAATTCCGAAACCCATAAAATTTTTTAATACAAATTCATATCCCAAACTAACTTTTCTATTCAACACAAGTTGCACTCAAGATTTAGAATAAATAAAACCCAACTTGAAACCAGCCATTTTTAATTGTTACAGTTACAATTCCTTGAACTCATGTATTAGAATCATGTGCTATAAATCACAAAAGAGAAAAGGATATCACCTGGCCTATGACGCACCCAAGTCCACAATCAATCTATTTCTTTTTTTATTTTTTTATTTTGTTTAGGCATGTGCACTTTCTTTTATTTTCGTACTATTAATTTATAATCAAAGGAAAGGATACAATATACTATTAATAAAATATGAATTGCACTTGAGAGTTATTCCCTCTTCTCAGATTGGATATGGCCCTAAATAAAATAATAACAATAATAATATAAAAGTGTTAAATACCATATGTTAAAATGTTAAATACCGCATATCTTTCCAATTATACCCTTAACATAATTGCATCAAAATGTTAGTATTGCAATCTTAATAAAATTGCATCAAAATGTTAGTATTGCAATCTTAATAAAATTCTTCCCTCGTTTGAATTTTTTCTTCAACAATAGAATTATGGAGAACATCCAGAAATTTAACAGTGTAGTTTTAATAAAATTCTTTATCTTTTCATCTCACCTCGTTTGAATTTTTTCTTCAAATCCAGAATTTTAATAGTGTAGTTTTAATAAAATTCTTAATTCGTTTGAATTTTTTCTTCAACCATATAATAAAAAAAAACATCCACGGAAGTAATTCAAGCAACAATAACGAATGAAGTAAGCATTAGGATTGTCAACAATATTGGAATGATATTAGTAAAATTCAAAACTCTTGCACAAATTCAGTTTACATCTATTCAATTAATGCCTCCATGATATCGCTTTTCGCTACAAGACTGAACATGATTTGTTTTTTGAGTAATTAAAGGATGAAATTTCGGAGAATTTAGTTATATCTTTGAACGTCTTCGGTGCTTTCTAATGATACTTCAGATTAAAACACAAAATATCTTTTTTTTCTCTTCACCCTCTATCATTATCATTGAACTTGCGATTTTCTTTATACACTCATCTATGTTAAAGGATATAATTGAAATTTTAATTGCGGTATTAATAAATTTAATGTGGTATTTAGTAATGCCCTAATAATAATTAAAAATAATAATAATAAAATTGAGCAGTCATGGCTGATATAAACCAATCTATTAAGCCGTTTGTCCTGGTTTCAAAAGCAAAAAGAAAACAGAATTTAGCTATCAATTTAAACATCCAACACAATCACATTTGTCAAAATTTCTTCAGACCCATTTTCATTAACAAATCCTCTGATGTTGCTAACCAATATGACCTAATCTTTTTCAGGCAAAGCAAATCTGATACTATAGTACCACCTAAAAATAATATGAATGGAGAGAGAGATTGGCAAATTTAAAAAAACTGCCAAAATAATTTCCAATAGCCAATATATGACTGTACATTGTATATGAACATTTACTCAACATATGACCCACCTCCTCCCTATCAAGAGCAATTTCAACATTTTATATGTTATAATGTTATCTACATCACTCACTCCCCAACTGTAGTAGTCATCAACCAAATCCAAACCCTTCATTGCCTTCATGGATTGCAAGCAACAGTCTCTCCTCCAGATGTTGTTTTGAAGGATACTCTGGCAAATCTAATTGATTGAAACTGCAATTTCCAGTTGAGATATCAACATTAGTAAATAATAATAATCCTTATACAAGTCAATGTGAAAGATCTATCTATTAGCAGAAACCAAAAACACAAAAGCTGGATTACCAAGTATGGGCAGAAGGCAAATGCTCTGGGCTGCCATATGCCTTGTGTATCTGAAACTTTTGAGAACCTGAAATTCCCTGAAGGGCACTGAAACCTTCTAATGGCACCTGAAAAGAGTTGTTCAATAAAGTTATAATCTGTATCCAGACTAATTCCAAAGTATTATAATATGGGGATCTTCCTAAGAAGGATCCAAATTTAGGACACAGGTGCACAAATTCGGGATAAGTTATTGAATTTAAGTGATGCGCCACTCTAAACAATGTAATCATTTAATTTATATGTTGCACTTAAATAAATAGTGGAAACAAAAATATGTATAATTATATTTTAATAATAGTTAGGGTTTGAAGTCAATATAGGGGAACAGAAAAGCTTTATCTCGAGAACAGGAAAGCCATCCGGTATAAACACTTTCTTCCCCCAACTTAATCACAGCCACCACGCCACAGTCTCATCTTCTTTTTCCTTCCTATCTTCCTTTTCCTCTTTATCTTTCTTTTTCTTTCATTTCTACTGAGTAGTGAAATAAAAGATTTGGTACGTAATACGTACCAGAATCGATTTCTCCAACTATTTTTGCAAGAGTCGGAGCATCATTATTTAAAGGCTTCAATTCCTTAGGTTTGTCATCTAATTTATCCTTTTTGTAATAAAATGCAATTCAATTGCATCATAAACTCTCCCAAAACTAGCTTGTGGTGCTGAAACAACTAACTAACCATAAGCAAAAGTTACCTTTGAAGTGCCAGTCACAAACTGTAGAAGACGGGCTTTGTCTTCCTTGCTAAAACCCTGAACAACCTCCCAAAACCACTGAATGACAGGAGACGCAACGCTGTATCCAGAATATTCAGTATTTGCCCTCATGTCATCCACTGAAATGCAACAATGCAGTCACTACTATTAGAAAAGGTACTTTCATGGTTCAGAAGGCAATTGCAGAGAAGCAAAAACATTTAGGAAATGACTGGAAGGCAAAATGCAACAGTATAATTATGAAAACTTACAGTCAATATCAGGAAGTCCACTAATCAATAATTCCAATTCTTTGTCATTGAAAATAGAAATCAATTCCCTTGGAATTAGCTCAGTAAATCCTTCCAAAAATGCATTTATTTGTGGACGAATAGCAGTTGTCAACCGATGTTTTGCAACTAAATCAACATACTGGTGCTTATTCTCCTCCGTAACTTTAATGTTTCTTCCACCAGGAATTAGTTCGTAGTCAGTAACCTGCATTCATATTTAAGACCAAATGATATGAGAAAAAATGGTAAGGAAATACTCATATGAGGGCTGAATGGAGAGGTAATAGTCAACAGTTGAAGAAAGGTGTAGATATTATCATTGCCTGTGTCCTCTCGTATAAAATTAACTTTTCTTCATCAGCATCAATGCTAAACGTGAGGTCTGGAACATCACTAATATCATTCTGCAATAAAAAAATATAAAATGTAAACATCGAGCCAAAGAAAACAAAAATAAAGGAAACATGGAGATAATTTGGCACAGTACCTCAAGCATCCATTTTAGGTTTTTGAAATAATCAGGATCAATAGCTTCAATATCATGGTAAGTAACTTTAACCCCAAGGATATGCTTGTAGAATGACCGAGTAAAATGAACATCCAACAGTTGTCCATCAAAGAGAGCTTTGCCAACCTAAGAAATAAAATATTAAATTGTAAGATGGTAAATCATGCAAGTGAAATGTGACAAGTCACTATCCAAATAAGTGCTGTACTCACAACTCGCCCAACAAACTTGAAGTACGACAGATGTTCTGTCTGATAAACAGAGTTGGGGTTGGGTTGAAATGTCGATTCATTGCCCACTGTTGTGAAAAGTAAGGCTCCCTTATCAAATATGACCCTGGAAAGCAACTGATACCATTCCCTTGTAAGACCACCTGCATCAATTCCTTCCTCTCCTTGAAAATGAACAGTCAACCTTCCCTTCAAATCTGAGGTTGATCGCATTCGCAGTTGATTGTATGAATCTTCCAGAATGTAAGCTCTTCTTACAGATATTCTTAAAGGACTGTGGTGATGCTCATGCTGATGTTTAATTTTAGACCTAAAATGTGCACGTTTATTATCGAAGTCAACAAAACGAGGCACCTTCAGCATGAGTGAGAATGACTTCTCTAGTAATCCAGGGTTTTGACGGATGAAAGCATTCAGCAACTTCCTGTGCTTCTCTGAGAACCTAACAAAAGCCATCTGCTTCTCATCAACTTTGGAAACAGACCCAGTTTTCTGCTGTGCAGAAGTGCTGGCATCTTCAACCTCAGAAACTGCTGAAATACCAAAATCATTAGCAGAACCTGGTTGAGCTGGATGCAACTTCTCACACATCACAAAGAAAGATTCTATGTAGGGTAAAATGTTCTGAGCACCGGCAGGAAGAGGTGGCATGATAGTAGCAGGTTTGGACAAGGCAGCTTTAGATATACTTAACGAATCAGTAGAAGAATCCGAATAGCTTTCTATTTTGCTTATACATGTACTGAGCTCTAGCCATAGAGGTTCCAAAGAAGAATTGATATCCCATACTAAAGAAAGAGTTGCAGATTGTTCCTTTCCAATAAGAATCTGTCTATCCTTCTCTTTCTCCAGCAAGGAAGCAACGAGAGAGCTTAAAGCCTGCAGAACCCTCAGGATTGCGGCTCCATCAGAGGATGATGTACTGAGGAGGGCTTTGATAGCTTCCCCAAATGTATGCAGCTCATCCATACCAGACTTAGTTAGTTTCTGAACTGCATCTGCTAGCTCCGTGATGAATAATTGGCAATGAGTTGGAGCGATCACCACCAACTTATTCATCACTTCAGCCACCAGGGTGTAGGCATTATCTGACAAACTGAGTGAAAAATGCATGTCAGACAGGTGTGTTAAAAATAATCTCACGAAAGCTACTGTAATACTAATATCACATAGTCTAAATATAGCAGTTTCAGAACAGAACTTTGATAATCCAAAAGTAGACAACAAAACTAGCTAAGGTCTACACATTAGCAAGTAATATTAATTAACAGAAATAATGAGAAAAGGAACAGTAGCATAAGGAATCCATGCAAGCATACACACAGTCAGTAGAGTGGTAGACAAAGTTTCTATATCATACCCTTCTCGCGCAAGCAATGAACAGAGCAGTCGAAGTTCTGCTTGTGGCAAATTAAGCAGCACACTTTGGACATCACATTCATCATTTGTGCCAGAACTAATAGATCTGGAAGGATCAACAGCACTGGGCAGGGAAACAGAGACCCCAGAAGAGATAATTTGAGTTGCAGAATTTTTTCTGGCATCCGCTTCGGGAATTTCAGCAGCCGTTTGCTCTTTTGCACAAGCCCTAGATTTGTCAGGAAGATTGCTTTCAGCACTATCAATGATGACCGCCAAAAGGTTAAGCAGCTGAAACAGCAAGATACAAGTTAGCACAAAAAGAGCACGTGCTAGTAATTAGACATCAGAAATACAATAAGAAAAATGTCACGGGCAAAAACAGATGAGTACCTGCTCGAGATGTGCTACACTCCTTAAATAAAGGGGCTGATTCAAGAGACTCAAAAGTAGCATGACCGATATATATCTCTCCTGCTGCTTCTTTCCATCTGTTTCATATTCATCGTCGACTATCACAGCTTTGCCACGCACTTGATCAATATTCTCTGTCTGCAGAGCAGGGAGTGGTAGCCTAAACTGAAGCAAAATCTTTGCCACAGTAGGATGATTCCGAGCCAAGTAAGTCAGGGTTTCTAAAACGCGACGGGATACCAATGGAGGAACTCCTGCAGACAAGGAAAGCAATACAATATATGAGAAGACATATCCACTGTTAACACCACTTCAAACATTACACTTGTTCGAAGAACAGAAAATTTGCCTAAAGTAGTGAACTGGATTTGGAAGCAAATAACAAAATCCGGAATCCTATTTTCATCATCTTATGACACTGAAACTGAAATGAGAAAAACAGAAAGCCATAACACATACTGCTAACAACATTTAATAATGTTTCACCATGGCAAAAGATAACACTGGACTGGTTACTAAAACTAGCATACGGAAGAGACATTTAAGTGAAGTGTTTACCATCAAGATGCTGCGGACGAGAGTACATCACATTGTTCTGGCAGGCATAAAGCCGGTAAGATGGCTCCACTGCCTTCAAACCACCCATCGGCCTTCTTGTATCAAGCATCAGCATATCCATCAGGATCCTGATCATAGAAGTCCTGGTCTTACTATGGGCACACAAGTTCAAGAGTAGCCTCTGCAGCGAACCTTTGTACAGTGGCTGAAAAAAAAAAAAAAAGATTAATCAGACTAATGGAAGTTAAAAACAACTATTTAGGATTCATCACGAAATGGGTTGAAACACTGGGCAGGAAGAAGAGGGTGAGATTATCTTCAAGGATAATAATAATAATAAATAAAATAAAACACCAAGAAGAAGCTCTGAGCAGATCTGAGCTAGGCCATTTTTACTGCAGTGTAGATTAGTATTGAAATGTAGCAAGAGCTGTATTTCACAGATTTGAAAAGGAAATGCTCAAAAATAAGAAAAATATGATCTGAGCAGATTTTTGGCCTTCAGTTATCATCTCAAGCAAAAGGTGACCATCAAGATCAGGCTATCATTGGGCATGGAATGGATAGAGGGCCATTATTATACATTTTAACACTGCTTATAAAAGGTAAACTTACTGCATCAAGTGAATACCTGAACTACGCGAAGCAAACGAATCATAGCATGGAGAGCTTCTGTATCGACTAAAGGAGCTCCATCAGCTTCAACTACCTTAGCAGCAATACTTCTGCGGGAGGTACTTCCACCAGCTCTGTCGAGGCTTGATCCAGCACCTTCACCCCGCCTAGAGGACTCACCTCTACGGTTCCTAGGGTACATACCAAACAGCGCATGATTGTGATAACGATGTGCAAATCTTTCACGTAACATGTTTGCCTCCGCAACAAGAGCAGGAGTAAGGTTAGCAAGAATAGCATCCGATGATGTTAAAAGAACCTGAGTGAAACCAAGAAAACAAAAAGATTAGACGCATCTTTCCATCAAATTACACTTATCTAAAAATTTTACCTCTTCACGCAAATCTGAAGAAAAAGTAGCAATAATGGAGACAGTGTCCATTTCAACAGGTTGACCCTCAAGTTCCTGAGATTGGTTTACCCTTTGTGCTCGTTGTTGTGCAAGAACTTCTTCTCGGATGTCTGGGGGAAGAGCTGCAAGGAATTCTGGATCGATATCTCCAGCATTTTGAGGTTCAGCATTAGAAGGTTGGGCTACCTGTCCTTGTTGGGCTTGAAGAACTTCTGCACGCAATTCTTCCGGGAGAGCTTCCAAGAATGCAGGATCTATGGAGCCAGAACCTGCATCACTATTTATCTGCTGCTCTGCAGCTGGGCCATCCTGCTCTGCGTCACGACTAGAATTTTCTGAAACCTCAGTCACACTATGAAGGGAAGCATCTCGCCCACCAAAAGGAGTAGTGTTTCCAAAAGAGACATTTGTTCTTCTCGAGCGAGTACCCAGAGCATCATTCAAATGCATTCTGTCGGCAGGAGGTTGCCTATCTCCACCTTCATCATGACCATCGGCACTTCCAATTTCCACATCTAAGCTCCTAAGACTTTCTCCTAAAGTTGCACCACTTCCACCACTTTCTTGGCTCACAGCCTCAACATCCCTCACAATCACATCATTCTGTTCAAATTGCATATCTACAGACTGTGAATGCATAATTGATGCATCCGTTCCCTGTAGTGAATCACTTGCTGTGCGTCTTACACCAACGTTAGCAGAGTTTTCAGTTGCAGAAGAGGCGAGAGGGACTCCAATGTTTTCATGGTTTACATTGCTCTCAACAGGAATGTCAGACCTTGTAACTCCTCCTGGCTCTTGTGACTGGTTACCATCACCATTATTTTGAGGTTCAGCAGTTGATACATTGTGATCAGGTTTCTCTGAGGACGGTTGCCTCAGCTGAGAAATGAGTACTTCTTCAAGGCCTTGAGGTATACCAGAGCCACTTGATCCACCATGTTGTTGGTTATCATCCATCCATAAGTTCAGGCGATTTCCATGGCGTCCACTCCTTAAAGACCGGAAGATAGTATCTAAACGTGATGAGGTACTCTCACCGTTCCTATCTGAAAAAACATTGTCATGGGCGTTCTCTACAAGTTTGAAAAAATAAAATAAAATAAAAAATATAAAAAAGGGGGAAAAAAAACCTTAGATGTAAACACCATGATATATCAACAAAAGATACTTGTTTAGATTAGCGTGGACATGGGATAATCTCACCTGATTGTCTAGTAGTAGTAGAATGCGGTGGTCCCAACAGCAGGGGGTGCCGTGAGGAGGCTGCACCATCACCAGATCTACCCAAAAGACTGTAAATAGATGTAGTTCGGGCTTGACGTCTAGAACCAAAAACATCAACTGGCATCACGTGAAGAGTTTCATTAGGAAAGCTATGATCTCTGCCAAAAACCTCAATATGATCAAAAACATTTATTCCATCAATGCCCTCTTCCAATCTGAGAATAATCCCGTCCTCGTCCTCATCCTCATCCTCATCATCTTCCTCTAATACTTCCTCATCAAACTCATCATCATCCATCTCATGATCATCCTGATCGGTGTCAGGGTGAGGCAGATGATGGACTTCATCCTCTTCCAGATCATTATGCTCCTCATCCTCCTCATCTTCATCTTCATCCACTTCATCTCCATCATCACCGGACATCTCCTCATCTTCATCTTCATCAAGATTTTCCTGCACACGAGGTTGTATTTCAAAACGTAACCCAGCATTTTCAATGCCATTGTCTATAGCCCTTGTATCCTCAGAAGTTTCCTGCATATAGTCATCCTCAGCTACTGGAACAAAACCACCATCCAAATCCTGGTCATGTTCCATGTCATCTGTCACAGCCTCAGACCCACCATAGGTCTGGACAATATTGTAAGACTCACTGTTTACAGGAGCCACAGAATCAAGATTAGATTGAGCTGCCTCAGTGGTCTGGGATACATCTACAACATTTTCAGTTCTTTCTGATGGATCATGTCCAAGAGTTTTAGTTGAATTCTCAGCCTTCACCGTATTAGAATCGGAGAAGTGAACATGTTCCTTTGTCACCAACTCCAAAGCTTTGACCAGTCCTACAACAACTTTAGGTGAATTGGCATGATCCAGATCCAACACTTCAAGGGTTCGTGTTAATGACTTGACTAAACCAACATCTATAAAAGTGGCAGCAGCCTCAGCAGAGATAAATGAACCTGTAGGCGTACGAGCAGCCAGTATGTCATTCAGCAGATCAATAAAAGTTTGTATCTCATCGCCTGCCGGCCTGAAGCCATTACATGAATCAGCAAAATCATTGAAGATAGAACTGATATCAGTGAAAACTCTCCTCCTTGCCTCTGCAGAGCGGACACATGATGCCACCAGGAATTGATTAGCTCTGCTTGCCAGCTTATGCCTCCAATCACCATCAACTTTTCTTTCCTTCTTTGAATTTCGAGAGCAAGGAATGAACTTGTGAAGAATATGATGAAATATTCCCCTACTACAGAAACCATTGGAACCCTTGTAGCAACTAACCTCAGAGTCCCTCCGAAGTAAAACATGAACAGATGATGAGTACATCAACAAAACCTCTGTCAAGAGTTTCAAGATAAATACAATCTTTGCTAGAGAGGCAGAGGTATCTTGGCTACTGACTTCATTTTCTGAAGACCCTGTAGCAATTGCTTTCCCCTTTCCCTTAGCAGCAACATCAATGTCCATGTCACTAGATGATGATGTATCTAGGATCACATCTGTCACCACATCATCTTTCAGCGGAGGTACAAAATTAATAACTGAGTCCAGAAGCAGTTCAATCACAGTTATAAAGCTCTGAGGAGATTTTCGATGACCTTTGGCAATCTTCGTATTCAAATCATTAAGTCTCCCCTGTCCGTTCCCAGGACCTATAAAATTTATCCCACCTGTAGTTACCCTCCCATCATTGGTCTGCGCTTTGTCTTTTTCTGGAGCCTTTTCCTTTTCTTTCTCTTTGGGCTTCTCTTTATCTTTCAGCAGGGTAATGTAAGGCCTATCACCAACCATTTCAACTTGACACACAGATCGAGCAGCTTGCATAAAAATTACTGGATCTCTTGAGATTGCTGAACTTAAATTCAGAAGAAAATTGCGAGCAGTTATCCGACCACTTGGATGTCTTCCATGACCACTCGAATGCCTGTTGGCAGCAGCTACAAGGGAATGCTTTATCTCAGATTCCATTGCCTGTTGCAAAGTTTGAGGATCCTCAAGGACATGTCGGATAATAGTGGCAGCAATATTGTCAAAGCCAGGAAACAGACTACTTGTTGGCAGAGAAAGCAGTGAACTAACACCCCCAGCATCAAGGAAACAAACTGCGACAGAATGGGTTCTGGTAAGAGTAGAACATAGCTGTAGAACAGCATGCATTGTTTCAGATGGAAGCTGATTCTTGATACATCGGCAGGCAATCTCAATAAGATTCTTCTGCTCAGGAAGATCTATGTATTTTAATGGTCCTAATGACGATGGTAACTTGTCTTGTTTCTCCTCAGGTATACTAATAGAAGACTGTTGATTCTGAACATCATCTTTCTTTAACAGCTCAGCAACATCAGGATTTAACTTTTGATCAACCTGCAATAGCCTATCGAGGGCAAGAAAAGCCGTTGTTATACACTTCAAAAGTTGGTGTTTCTCCCTGTCAACTGAGACAGAATCCCATTGAACAAGTAAATCAGATACCATTTTCACAAGCCCATCTTTACAAGCAACTTCGCGTGCTCCTGCATCCTCATGAAGGATTAAAGCAAGAACATGGAAGAGAGCAGATAGCATGTTACTATTTCTGCTGTCAGAGATTAGGCTGCAGTCTTTCACTTGGTTGAGAATAAAAGAGATTACACTCGACCTATATTGACCGTCATTTTGAGAGCATATCAACACAAGCAGGTCTCGGACTGGAAATGCCAGAGGTTCCTTCATCAGCAGAAGCTTTGTACATGTCGATAATAACTCCTCAATGGGAGGCAGTTGGACCATCTCTTGTTCAAGTTGTTGATTGTTGGTACCTGCAACATCTTCCTTCACCTCAGATTCAGGATTACCAAGGGACATAGCAAGTGCCCGGGCAAGTTCATCATCTTCTTGGGCTTCTTCTGGATGGGAGAACAACCACTCCATAGCTAACTCCACACTATTTGATCCTACTTGCCTCAGAGCTTCTTCTGCTCTAGCCCTGGAAAAACCCATCTCCACAATTGTTGAAATAGTAGTTTCATTAGGTGGGGGTCCAGTAATACGAGCACTGCTATTGGTATTGACATTTTTCACTTCAACCCCAGAATAAATGTGTCTGATGATAGAGATGACAGTAGTAATGAAATCAGAGCCACACTCAACAAATTGTGGATGAGTCCAAACAGGAAGCACAGCCTTCAGCACCATGGATTGAAGTACCTTCACAAAAGTTTCAGGATCCCGAGGAAATGGAATATCTCCATTTACCAAAGGTTGAGAAAGTAGGTGTTTGGTAAAAGGAGATAAAATATATGATGATGTTACCATGTGATCCATAAGTTTACCATAGCCAGCTAAAGGACCATAAATCCATGCATGATCTCCATCTTCCTTCTCCTCCTGTTTAACATTCCCATCATCAGTCTCCATAGGAGATGAGGCAGCCCTATTAACTGTGAATAGCAATTGACTAGTTGCTTCAAAAGTCATCAGAACTGATTGAACAACTCCATGGCCATATAAGCAATTTAACAAAATTGGATTACAAGAATCTCGGTCCAGTAAAATGCCGTCCATGAAACTAACAACCTTACCAAAGTAGCGGCATTTAGTTGAAATGGAGGATTCAGAGCTTGAAGGACTAACATGACCTCCAAAATTCATGTGATCCAATGTGATGGAGGCAAATGTAGTAGCCACTGATTTTGAAGATGGGGACACATTCACAGCATCATCTCGCCGACGAGAAGGAAGCAACATTACTTTTCCCAACTCTTGAAACAAATGGGTAATGTGAAAAGAAAGTGACCTCACCATGTCACAGCAAGAAGTATAATAAGATCTATGCTTGTCAAGCTCCTTTTTACTACCAGACCCAGGACCATCAGAAGAATGATTGGCACCAAGCCAAAAGTTCGAAGGATTATCAGTACCAAGTCTATGTCGAAAGCCAGTGGAGCGTCCAAGATCACGATAAAGGTTGATCAGATCAAAAAACTGAGACTCAATACTCCACCCTGACGTTCTCCTCCTCAACAATGGATCAAGGAACTGTCTAAAGGAATTGAACCTTTGATCATCAGATTCTTGAGAATTTAATTCAGACTGTTGTGATTCAGTAGCAGAACCAGTACTATCATCCTCCACCTCAAGCTTCGCATCTTCAAGAAGTGCAATCTGCCACAAGATTTCACGGTGCACCCGTCCAATATCAGCCAGAACATCTTTGCTACCGTTTCCAAATTCTGTAAGTAGAGCAGTTACCCAGCGATTGTCTTTTGAGGCAGCAAGAAACAAAAGAAACTCAACAAGAAAAAGTGATGAAAAGACGCGACCATCTGGCGTAATCCTGGGATCCAACAAAAATGAACCAGAGACTGCATCAAATCCTGTCAAAACTTTTTTCAAGTGTTCTCTAAGTGCAGAACAAAAGGCTCTCGCCAAAGGAGCAGAGTGATGTTGAGTAAACCCCTTGAAAACCATGGTGCTATGCAGTGCAATAGACAGTCCTTCAGATGATTGTGCAATACTAGGCCGTAAAAGAAGCTTCAGTAAAGCCTCTATCCCTGATTTCTCCACAAACAACCGACATGTTTCAGTATTCTCCATTGTCCTGTGAAGCAGAACCATCAAATGAAATATGCACAGTTGGATAAATTGATCGTCACTAAGGCCTTCTGTAGCAGAATCAGCTGTACTGACTAAACAATGTCCTTCACTTTCTCTGTCTACAGAATCCATTTCCATTGCAGTACTCGCATTGACTTTCCCTGATGATTCAGCACCACTACTATCACCAAATGAAGCTATTTTATCAACCATTTCGATAATGATATCAACACCCGTGCTTCTCAATGAAGATACATGGCGCAAAAGCTCTTCCACTGCATTTGCCACAGGAACAACAGCTTCATTCATAGCAATGACATATTTCTTGCTGGTAAATATGTCAAGAAGGAAACGAAGTGCAGAAGTTTCTTTTACTGCTTCTAAGCCTTTGGCATTAAGGCATACAGCACCCAGTCCATTTGGAACACATGTAATGGCTTTTGAAGAAGGGAGTATTCCAGCTATGACTGAAGCCAAGAATGCATCAAGAAGACCCATTTCCAGTAAGGTAGGAAGACAGGTGGGGTCTTTGTGAATGATCTCACTCATTACAGTCACAGCTGAATAATAAATGTCACCCCCAAATTTGTCAACATTCCCAAATATTAGAGACAGAGTAGCAGGCAAAGAACTTTCTTGGGAATTCAAGGGTCTATTAGAATTTGCTGGAGCATATGTAGCAGACCCTAGAGCCTTCAAAAGAACCTTGATAAGCCTCTTCTGGGAATAGAAGAGATCATCACTACATCTAGAGCTTTCACCAGTAACCATTGAATTGTCATTTCCCCCATCCAAGCCAATAATTCTATGCACTTCTATCTGTAGCCTCTGGGCCAATAATTCTACTCCCCCCAATTCTCTAAGTAGAGACACAGCTGAGCTACTGTAGTCCATTAGCTTCTGCAGAGCTTTCACAGCCAAGTACACAAGATGCATATGACTCGGATCAGAGTCCTCCAATAGAGGTAAAAAAGTTGGAACCATTCCTGAACCCCTTATATTACTCCCCGAAGCCGATGATGAAACAATGTGAAGCAGATAGAACTGAAGCAGTGCCTCAACAAAGGCAAGAGATGATGGATCATTGGAGTTCTTCAGAGACAAAACTGCCCTCTGGAGCACATTCAGAAGAATCATTCGATTCCCAACAGCAAAACTTATACTTGATCCACTCAATATCCGTGCCCGCTCATGCGATGACGAATATGCAGCTAACTGAGCACCTAATGCAAGCATTGCAAGAGTTCTAACTGTCCCAGGAACAGTTTCATCTGAACGCACAATTCTGATCAACTCATTTGTGTACTCAGGCTCATTAGCAAAAAAGGATGTCAATTCATCATGAGCATCACTGGACTGAACAAGTACAGTAAATGCAAGAAGGCAAATCCTGCTGTACAGCCGACATATTCTAGGAGAACGAAAGGCACGAGCATAACGAATTCTTGTTAGCAATGAGAATCGTAAATCAGTTGGTATACTATACTGTTCGATGCACTGTTTCATCAGCAAGAGATCATCCTCCTTACGTATATGAAGATCTGGTATGTGTATAATTCTGGAACTTGAAGAACTCGCAGAACTATTGTCCTCAGTACTTTGACCATTGAACCCATGCAATTCAAAATAGAGTGTAGAACCAACTCTATAATGAGACTTGTTGCAATCATTTTCCACATCAGAAGGAAACAAACACAAGCCATCCTCCTGTGTTCTCTCATTTGCCATTACACAGGAGAACAACCCTAAGCCTTCTTCCTTGCTCCCCCAACCCTGAGCCAAAGACAAAAGATAACTGTTTACAGAGCCACATCCAATCAGTTTCCCACTCCCATGCAGCTTAGAGGGATTGATTTTCACAAGTGCAGAGAGAGTCTCTAAGGTGGCGATAAGGACCTCAGGATCTGTAGAAGCAAGTAGCAGCTTGAAATGCTGAACAACCAAAAAAAAAAAAAATTTAAAACATAAGATCACAGAGAATGCTAGCACATAGATTAAGAAAAACAAATGCTTGATAGGCATTTGAGCCCTTCAGTAGGACATCAAGGTTTAGGTCAATTTGCAGCATACCTCTAAACCATCAAATGAGCTCTTGTTATGGCAATTCTCCAAAATTATTTGCATAACTCTTAATATTTGAAGGACCACCTGCTTTGGAAAAGGTGTATCATCTTCCAAAATTTTATCTGACAGGAGAAGATCATTTCTACAAGCCAAGAAAGTCTTGAAATATGTATCAAAATGTAGAAACAATGGCCTCCAATGATGGAAATTTCCCTGAAGTCAAATACAAGAATAAGTAACAGAAAATCAAGAAAGTAAGGGAAAAACTGAACTGAAGCAAGCTATCACCTTATTGTAATCCCATCGGAATCCAGAAAGAGGTATTGCTATATCCTGTAATGGACTCTGGATTACCTTGTCAATGAAGGCTTTAATCTTTGGAGGCTGCATGCAAAGATAAAATCAAAATTTACACCAAATATTATTTTAAAAAAAAAAAAAAAAAAGAAAGAAAAACAAAAACAAGGTTCTCATTTGGTTTCATCAATCATTCTAATACACTAGCCAAAGTATGTATATGTTTGTGTGTACTCTCTTGAGAAATCAAAGAAGTATCAGCAAGCAGCATATAATATATAAATCTACATACAAAGTGTATTAACTGATGCAAACAACAATTCCGCCGACATCTGGAAACAAATCGCTGAGTTCATCAAATTATTAATTTTGCTATGATTATCAAAGCATAGCTTAGCATTCAATTAAGATGGACCATTTGATTCAATTACCCAATCAAATAGATATAAATGCAGGTGCAAAGAAAGACGTGGAATATAAGTAAATCTAAGTATAAAACCAAGCACCCACAAGAACGTTACAATTTAGAAATTTCTGCCAGCAAATGAATATATGATTATTCTAGTGACAATATTCAAATAAACTTAAGTGCAGGCATGCAAGATGTTCCCATAAACCCATGACAGCAATCTCACATAGTAAATACACAGTTCTAGCCCTAATGTGATAAATGAGAAGCCAAAAATAAAACAGTTCTCATTGCACTGGCAAGTCTAAACTACTTCAGCTAATCCTGTTATAGAGTAGCTAACCAAAAGAAAATGACAGTAGAAAACCTATCAAGGACAAGAGAAAATCAACAAATAGGCAACTATTTTATAACATGTCAACAAATATGACAGAGATTGGGACATATGTTTTATATTCTTATAGGATAAATATACACATTCTTCTATAAAGCAATCCCTAGCCACAGATCTATATTACAAAAATACAGGTCCTGTCACCATTAAGAACTGGCAACTACATTTTAAGGCACTTTAAAACAAAATGAACACTTTGACCAAGAAAACTCAATGTCGCCCCCTTTCAACATAAATCAACAGAACAGTGAGTAATCGTAAAGCAAGTACAGTCAAACCCCTCTATAACTGTCATTCTCTATAACAACAATTCACTATAACAACTGAATTTCTTTCAGAACCGATTTTTTCAATGTTATTTTAATCCTCTATAACAACAATTTACCTCTAATAGCAACAGCCGTAATTTGAACAGAACACTCTGTATAAAACTCATCCTCTATAATGGCCTATTCAAATATAATACATTTTTTTTTTAATAAAATGATATAAAAATTAAAAATTTTTAAATAATTATTGTAATTAACTTTAACAAATAAAAGATTTTTTAATGTTTAATAACTAAAAATATGAAGAAAAAGATTGCATAAGCAATGATAATGAATATGATTGAATTTAAAAGCCTTCATAATTATAAATAATTTATGGAAATAATTTGAAACATTAAAACTTAGATCATCCGTCTGAGGGAGCCTCTCATCTTACAAAAAGAGACTCTACATGGTCTCTCCGCATTGGATTGCCTTCGAAGGAGGGCAATTAACTACCTTTTATTGAAAGCTTGGACCAAAATCTTCGTTAATTTAAGCATTATATTATTAGTAAGAGATTGAAATCTTCCAAACAAGCTACAATCATAAACTTTTTCCATCATATTTGAATAAATTTAACTTTTAAAATATTTTAAATTATGCATATTTTATTTAATGTTTATTGTTTTTTTAAAAAATTACTATAAATACATAACAGTCAAGTGAGATCTACAACCTTCATATGGCCGTTATATGAGAATAACAGTCATTCACTATAACAGCCAAAAAATTGTCAGACAAACGGTGCCGTTATAGAGGGGTTTGACTGTATATTTCCAGGATAAATCGTGACAGTTGACAACACCCTAGATAACTAGATGCAACAGACACCGTGCATGGATTAAGGCACATATAATTCCGACCCATGCCCCACCGCACAATCTATAATGAATCTATTACTATAATATGACCGTTAAGCCACCAGATACAAGTGGCAGCTTCCACTTATCCTGAGACAGTTATAGAATGAATTCATTGTCCTGTTTTGTTTGATTTAAAAGTGAAACGGATTAGCGTATATTAAAGTAAAAACCAGAAAAAAATTAATAAAAACTGCTCTCTACCTAAACCAAAACAAAACTGATATGTTTTTCTTTTTTCATACAAGATTTCAGTGTAATATTAATTACGCATCGCACAAATTAGATTTATTTGTTTCGGCCAAGTTCCAATTTTTCTTCCGAGCTTCATTGTAATTATGTAAAATTTTCATAATTGTGTTCCATTCACAAACAATTCAACTTGGGAAATGCACTGGATAAATAAATAGATAAATGAATCAAATATAATGGGGGAAATATTCACCTTGTATTTGAAAAACCAAGAAATGATACAAGTGAAACTTGTGAATTATAAACTTTATCTTTTTTTTAAAGGGAAAAAGAAAAAGAAAATATCAATAAGATGAATTCCCTATTTGGAGAGCCCAAGATTTTATAAGAACATAAAACTAAAGTAGATAAAATTATCTAAAAACATTCATACAAAAATAATACCAATATAATTAAACATCCTTTTTTTTTCTTTCACAAATTAAACATTATAAAATACCTCTTAAAATACAATGGAAAGTGTTTCTTTGCTCTTTCATAAGTATTCAACAAAAACTTAAATCAAATGTTAGTATTCTACTTCCTGTCTTAGGATGGAACTTCATTTAGAACTCTTACAGGATTTTCAAAGCTTGCCATCATATTTTGCAGATGAATCTGATTTAACATTTGCATTCATAATTAATTTGGAAATCCTACGAACGTAATATATTTTACCGTCATTTTTGGTCTGATGAAAATTATAGATACTGTATGTCATTGGTTTGATATTATAGTTTTACATACTGTAAGCAGACTTCTATTCTTTTCAATAGAAGTTGATCTCATGAAATTATCACAAGATATACCCTTTTAAAATCAGAACAAAAATTGTTGTGGAGTATTGCGTACAATCTTCCAAAATTCTGGATACTTTACAATTAAAAACTACATGCAAGATCTGCTATTCCAGAACTCAGTCTACCCAGTCAATGGCCATGAGGAAGTCTGCTTAGAAGCAGCATTAGATCTCACACTACAGCCTAATTGGACATAAGCAGCATACAAGCAGTCACAAGTAAGAGCCAGAGTGCCTAAACCATTGAACAGTGTTCTAAAAACTAGGCACCTTAGCTCTCTAGTACAGAAATCATGGCCATCCCATCACTAAAAACAGATCAAAAGTTACCACAATGAGAAGAAAAGAGAAGTGGTTGAGAAGGGATGCTATGCATGCTACGTATTCCTTAATGCCAGTTGTCCAATAAATAGTAGAGATAACATAACTTACTAACATTTGTTAAGTTCATAGTATGGCATCTTTTATATTTTGCAACATCCATAATTGCGAAATGTTCTAAAATCTTCTACCGGTCATGTTGAGAAATCTATTTATTGAGTTTCTAAACAACTTTCTAATTACATTCTATATTGTCAATGTTAAACGTGTATATATTGGTATAATTATTGAGTTTTAAACATCACGATTTCCTTGTAATTCTAGATGATCGAGCTTTTCACAGACAGGATTCAGTTTTCACTATCACATAGAATTATCTCCAAACTTAGTTTCTTTCCAACAAAAACTTTCTACGGTTATATTCACTCAAAAAAAACATTGGCATTATTTTTAAGCTATTAATAAGTAGGTCATCCTAACCTCAAGTTTAGGTGCAAAACCTTCCCAACAATCAAATCTATGAACCAGGGGAGAAACCAAGGGGTCAACAAAACCCCAATTACCGGGTTGACCAAACATGCATACATATTATTCAACAAAACTCTATTCATAATAAACTCCAAATTACAGCATTGAATAAATTACAAAGAAACCAAACAAACAAATAAAAAAACAAAGAACTCACAGTCTCAGAGTCGAGTTTAACAGAAGAACCGATAGGGCTTTCACCGGACATCAGCTGCCTCAGCCTAGCCGGCAAAGTTGATCTCGCGGACGTCATCTCATTTCAACTCTGAACTTATATATCTTCACAACAGCAACAACAACTACTGCCGCCACCGCACAACATAGCAACAAAATCAGAACAAAAGAAAACCTAAAAAATAATAATAATCAATCAAAACCCTAAACTAAACCCAGTCAAATAAACCAAAACCGCAAACCAAACAGAAAAAAATAGATTGATAAACAATATCAAGAAACAGCTGGATCAGATACAGAAACACACGAGTCCACACATGAAAAGAGAGAGAAAGAGGAATACTGACCTGGTTAGAACGTAGCAAGTGTGTTGACAATCACTGAGAGATTCTTGAGAGAGACAGAAGCGAAACCCCGAAGCGAAGAGAAATTGAAAGAGAGAGAGAAGAGAGGGGTTGAGTTGGGTTGGGGCTCTGTTTGTTTGTTTTGTTTTTTATTTTTTTTATTTTATTTATATTTATTGGTGTAATATTTATATGGATATATATTTATTGTAACGCTAATGCAAATGCCTCGTTTTTGAATAAATGCGAGGAAAGAGTGAGAAGAGCGTGCGAGGACTGTCGCACACAAAAAGTATAGAGAGTGTATTTCTTTGCTGGCCGCGAGAGGGTGTGTTTTAGACACACGGGGAGGGTTCTGTATATTAACAAGAACCCTGAAATTGGGTATCATTTTGACGTCAAATTTTGTTAAATTTTCATCTATATGAATGAGTTAATATTTTCACTAAATTCTCATTAAAAAAATTTATTTTTTTTAAGAATTCAATTTTTAAAAAAATTGAAACTTTTGAATATTTATAAAAATTAAAAAGTCTAATTGAAATGTATTTAATTTTTGTAAATTAGAAGAGTCAAGTGGAAATTTCAAAATATTAAAAATTTATATGAAAAGTTATATCAATTTTAGGGGTTTAAATAAGTTTTATCCTTTAATTTTATTATTTTGGTAAAATATTGATGGTTTAATATATTTACCTGAAATTAGTTTATTCAATTTTTTACACGGAAAATCCCATAAATTGGATTATCAAAAGTTTGACTTTTAAAAATAGGTCCATTCTGAAATTTGTATAAAACTAATCATTCTAAAATATTCTTTCCAATTATTAAACTGTGCTGACTTTTTTACTCTCGATTTAAAAATTTATTAACAAAAATGTCATTCAAAAAAATTCTTATTATATTTAAAAGTTAAATGATTTTTCTAGCCCTAAATACAATTAGCCATTAAACTAATTTTAAAAGAAAATACATAATAGATATTGCGACACCAAATCATCGCTAATCGACAACATTGTGCCTCTATCTTCTTCATCTCCTCTATCTCCGTTTTCGTCTCCGCCGCCACCTTACCACTCCTCCTTTTCCTCACAACTCCACCTCCATCTCTATCTCCGTCTCATCAGCTTCTCTCTGCCTCTGTCTTGTCGGCTTCTCTCAGTCTTCTCGATGAAAAAAGCTTCGTCGCCATGAATGCGGCTTTGGCCACCTCTATTGTTACCTTTTCCTACCTTACTTCACTCATTTTCTTCTTCCTTTTCATTTCTTAAGTATTAATTGGCTATCAATTTTGTTGTCTTATTTGTCCTCCTTTTTGGGTATTAAATTAGGGCTTAATTGATTATTATGTTTATAATTTAGTGATCACTTTGATTTAGTAATGCAATTTTGACTATAGGATTGGTGTGATTTTGAATTCCAAAGAGTGAAGAAGATACCAAATATGTGGTCTTACTTTAATTCCATTACTTGAAGTAGTAAAAGGTTGTTCTACATCTGGGGAAATTCGCACTAGAATGAAATAAATAGATTTCTTTTATATAGGAAGTTTAGTTACTGTTAGTTATTTTAAATCGTTATAAGTATGTATTTGGTCTATATAATGGCATTTCAAGCTCTAATAAAAACATATAAATAAAATAGAGTATTTTCACATCTATTTATTTTATTTGGTTTAGTTTTCTACCGTTACACTTTTTGTTCACCAACATATTCAATGTGTTATATTCAAAACTATGATTTGTAGCGTGAAATAATTTACTAAATCATCCAAAAATTCTATTAATGTTGTGAAAATTGAGGATAATGTAAGTCAATTTGTAACATTAAAGACCTTGTAAATTTTAGTAGTAAAATACTTATATGATTTCATTAGTTATTGTATTGGATCATGATTTTACTCTATTGTTTGTAACATGGTGAACTTTATACTTTGTTTAACTATTCTAAAGTTGATTGAAAATTGATTTGATCTTAATTGGTTAGATTTTTTTTTTTAAAAAATTAATTAATTTAATTATATTTTGTTATTTGAGTTTTTTCATTTATTCATAGATTGATTTGTCAAAATTACTTAGATTATTTCCTTGTTGAGTTTATTTGATTTTATTTATTTATACACTATAGGATATAATTTGGTTTTGCATGTCTATCAAAAGCCCTCTAGTGTATTTGATCCATCATTTTGATAGACATGTAAAATTTTTGAATCACGGTCATAATTTTTGACACCTTCTTATAAGTGGTTAAAATGATGGATGAGATTGCATGCACGTGAGATTTAGTGGTTAGTTAGTTTTGGAATAGAGAATAGCCAAAAATGTGTTATTTGTAAGATGAAGGTGACTTAGTGTTGTTGGTTTGTGATTCGACTATCCCCTTAACAATATGATGTGATTGTAGCGTCGAACCCCCGCACCAGCCTAGACCGTAGCGGGTGGCCCGAACCGCCACATTAATGATGCAATTTCAATTTACAATTTAAGAACATTTCAAAAGTTAATCAGTTTATATGATATTTATGCAGAAAATGAATAAAGACATTACTTTCTTAAACACAATATACTTGATTTAAATCGTACCTAGACAATGTTGAGAAATTCCAAATAAATAAAGCATCTTTTACAATCATAATTCAAATACATTACGAGCTTATTTACGACATGATAAAATTCTAAAATACACGTATGAGTGGTTACAACATTAATGGACTTCACCATAAGAGTTCAAATACCACATGCCTTACTCGATCGAACCTGAAAACACAAATTACGGGAAAAAAGAAAAAGAAGAATGGGTCGGGCACACATCTGGTTTGCACTCCATGTCCCAAACAAGCACACACAAATGCTCTTACCTTTTTATCGATATGCAATGCTTTAACACACAATACAATTCTAATGTGAGCATCTCTAAGCGCACCTTAACTCATAAAAGTCAAACACAACCAATACCTAGCAATCAAATAATGCTAGTGTAATAGTCGAGGCATGTTATGTACACATTCATGTTCATTCTATGATTTACCAATTATTATGATTAATCTCATTCATCTTATCATTAACCATATGGATCCATCAATCAATAATTCGATCAATAAGACAATGAATACATTCGAGTCAATCAAGACAACCAATTCAATTAAGTCAATCAAAACAATCATTTCAATTAAGTCAATTGATGCAATTATCTCATGATGACCAAATCAAGACAGTCAATTCAATATGACCCATCAAGAAAATCAATTCATGAGTCAAACCCCGCTTAGTCCGAACAACTCGACTCAAGGATATCACCAATCAATCAAACAATCCCATATTTCAATCTATAATCAAATGGGGTTTAATTATGCCACAAATACATTCAATTTCAGGTTTTAAACACATTACCGAAATGTACACCAAATTCCTTATCGAGCTACGGCTCAGTGACTCAAGTGCATGGTTCAAACCGTTTTTGTCCGAGCTTAATACTAAATTATACACCGAATTACAATTCGGTAACATATCAATTGAAAGATACGAGGTCATTTCTTGAACAAGAAGCAATCAACAAATTAACCATATTGCAAAGTTCTCATGTTACAAAACTATAGTATTTTAAAATACCTTTAAAGACACTTCATTGACAAGATATTCCATAAAAATAACTTTAAGCATGGTCAAAAGTAGATGATTTCATTAGCAATTAAATACACTCGTGAATGATTTAAAAAGTTTTGGAGACAATTCAATCAAGAGGTTTTTAATTCAAGAATTTCTAAAAATACAATGCTCCGTACAATTAAAGAAGGTTGAAATCCTTGCAATATCATTGAATTATTTCTATAATTTCAAAATATATAGTAATTAGATAACATCATCACAAATTCATAGTAGCAAACGGGGCCCAATTTGGAGTCCGGATACAAAACTTATACAAGTTACACGTATTTTCCAAAAGCTGAAATTTACAAACACTAGGAGGAGATTTTAAATCTGGATATTCAAATGATAATATTTTTGAAATCTGCAAACATTATTAGAAAGTAGACTCAAAGAAAAATCTATAACCGCAAATGACACCTAAATCGGAGTTCGGATGAGGGAGAACGAAGACCGACAAATTGGAAAAATAATACTGTAGCGCTCCAGGAGTCCATCCGCCGACAACGTCCGCTGGAAGCAAATGACATGACGCTCACTGTTCTCGTTGACTGGCAACGTCCGCTGGCAGCGAATGAAGAAAAATTAGCAGCGAATGACATGGTGCTCACTGTTCTCGTTGGCTGCCACCGGTGGCAGCAGCGGACGAGGAAAATTGGCAACGAATGCGCCCTGTCTTGGGCAGTATAGTGACACCTCTCGGACCTTTTTGTCTACCGAATTGGTATTTCGGTAACAAATGAAAATTTACTTCAGAATGCTAAAATTTAGTTGTTGAACTTGGTACTGCCAAACTATAGTATGGTTAAGATGCAGATTTTGCCCAGGTAACCATACGAGTGATTTGCTCAGTTTTAAAATCCAATCAAACGATATCAGAATGCAACCAAATTTTAAACACATCATCTATGTATATCAAACAACACATACAAGAAATCCATTTGTCAAGCGACCCAACCGTCGGGGCAAACGAAACTGAATAAGTTGCCAATTTGGTCAACTTGTTGCAGCAACAACACAAGTCAACAATTTCCAGTTTTTCAAGTTCTTACTTATTCTACAATTTCAATACCAATTCAAGAAAAACTAACACTTACTAACCAAGTTAATAACGGGTTAATTATCAAACATTCAATATGATTCCCAAATCATAATCTATCCAATTAAGCCAATAAAGACCTATATTAACTTGACAAAAACACATTAAGATCACACCACTAGACAAGAGTATTGGACTAAGGGTCGGTTCACTAAATAAACATTTCCAAAACATCAAGATCATGCACAAGACATGCTATTATCTCTTCTTTAGTCAAGTTCATTAATCATCTTGATTATCAAGCATGTTCATATCAATTTCAAAAGTATTCCAAAGTTTAAAACAATACAAGTTCAAAGCAATTCGAGTTCCAAACATTTAACAAGATAGGTTTCCATAATATAGGATAAATCAAATTCAAAAACCCAGCAATCAATTTCAATAGATATATTATGTCATTTTTAAGCAATTGCCCTTAATTCTAGCTTGACTAATGAAAACGGGGCATTAGGGCCGAAGCCATCGTTTTAGAGCGAAGCTTTTGTTTGGGTCCGAAGACCAATAATCCAAAGAGCCGATTTATTCTCCCTCGAGTCGATCATCTACCTTTGGATTCGTTCGTTAGGCCCGAAGGCGGTGGTGTCGTCACACCCGGTAAGAGTCGTCACTCAATTTATTCATTTTTGGCCGAAATGCCAATTTATCGTTCATGTATACACATCTTGAGAATTCTCATTGTTTCCTTATGGCATGCCCCTAAATTCGCTAATTAGTTATAATAAGGGCGATTTATTCCTTTTAATGATTCAACCATAATCACACGTTTATCATTTCTTTTATAACTTTCATTTGCACATTTGATCTCTTAGAGGTACTAAGACATCATTATCATTTGAAATCATTTGGCCACAAGGCGAACACATATACACTTTCACATAGTCATAAATGCAAAATGTTCATAATCATCAAGTGATGTATTCAACCAACAGGTATTTACCAAACACATGCCAACACAAATTCAAACAACCACAATCGAGAGCGGAAGATAAGTCTCTAATCTATGCCTAACATTATGGACTCGGTCCACCCAAAACTTCAATTCCCAATAGCAGCGCCTAGCAGGATTCTACATGCATCACATATATGTTCTAACGCCCTAACTTGGCAAATATGCTCATCACTTCAACTTTTGGATGATTATCTTATTTAACAAATTTCATAGCATAATTACAAATAAACATATATTCAATGCATCAATCAATAATAAACAAGTGTGTAGGGCTAAAAACGGAAATACGAACCTTGCATTCGTCGATCCACAAGTTAGAAAACCGCTTCCAGGAGGGTTTCCACTTGTTCTAAGCCATCGTCAATATACAACTATCACGCTACAACCATCCATACACAACACACATTATTATATGGTTCCAGCACATTTAAATTACCACACAACATTCTATTAAGAGCATTAGCATAGTGATGAGATTAGAGATATTCAAAATAGGTTAAAATTAACCCAACATTATTTAGTAACCACCTAGGATCATAACTTAATAATTTTCAATATTCAAGAACACAAAAATCCCAATTTATTCAACTTAGGATTTTGACAAATTAGACATTAAAGCCAAAAACCATTTCGATTCAATTGGAAACTAATAGCACTCTATTTAATCTCAAAATCATCTCAACATCCATCTATAGGTATCAATATCTAAAACCAATAAACCAATTCATAAAATAAAGATTTCACAACCATGAAAAATTAGGAATTTCAATTTCTAAACCTTATGGAAGCTAGAGACACATTACTATCACTTGAAATCAACCCAAAGTCAATTCAAAAGCATGTAATAACCTTAATCAAGCTACCATTTTCGGACATAAAGTAGTATAGAGAAAAAAGAATTTTACCTTGCTTTAAAAACACCCTTGAACCATTAAATGGATTCCTTATAGGTTAATAGAGATGGAAATGGGGTGATTTGAGTAATATTAGTGGTGGATTGTAAGGTGTGGTGGCTAGGGTTTGTGTGAAGAATAAAATACGTAGAAGGAGTGTAGAGAGAATAATAGTGTTTGGATGAAGAATATGATGAGTAGTAAAAATAAATTGGGTGTGTTTGGTGGGCTTAAGTGTTTCATGATACACATTTGGACTTAGAAGTGGATTGGACCAATTTCAAGCCCGTTATTCTACTGAAGAACTTTCCCGACACTTTCGTTCACTTCTCAAAATTTATTTTGACAGATCACAATAAAAATAGCCTCCGGTTTTAAAATTTGGTTTTTCCGCTCAATAGGGGTATAATGGTAATTTTTACCAAAAATTGACGTTTTGACCAAAAGTTAACAATTTTCTCAATTTTCAATATAAATATGCTCTAAGCTTCCAATTGAATCGTGTTTTGACCTTAAAGATCAATTTTCTATTTTAAAGACAAAATATTAATATTTAAATTTTCGAATTAAATAATATGTTTGATCATGGGCTCTTTGATCTCAAAACAATTTTTCCTAATCTCATTGTAGCGTCGAACCCTCGCCCCGGTTGAGACCGTAGCGGGTGCCCGAACCGCCACATTAACGATGCAGTTGCGATTTACCATTTTAGGACCATTTAAAAAGTCGATCAGTTTATATGATATTTGTGCGGAAAACGAATAAAGATGTTACTTTCTTGAACATATGATACTTGGTTTAAATCATACATAGATAATATTTCGAAATTCCAAATGAATAAAACATCTTTTACAACTATACTTCAAATATATTATTAGCTCATTTACAAATATGATAAAATTCTAAAATACATATATGTGTGATTACAACATTAGTGAACTTCACCATGAGACCTCAAATACCACATGCCTTGCTCGATCAAACCTGAAAACACAATTTACGGGGAAAAAGAAAAAGAAGAAAGGGTCAGGCACACGCCTGGTTCGCATCCCATGTCCCAAACAAGCACACGCACATGCTCTTACCTTTCTATCGATATGCAATGCTTTAACACACAATGCAATTCTAATGCAATTCTAAGCCCATCTTAACTCATAGAAGTCAAACACAACCAATTCCTAGCAATCAATCATGCTAGTGTATCATTCGAGGCATGCTATGTCACACATTCATGCTAATTCTATGGTTTACCAATCATTAAGATTAATCTCATTTCTCCTTAACGTTAACCATATGTATCCATTAATCAATAATGCGATCAATACGACAATCAATAGCATCGAGTCAATCAAGACAACCAATTTCAATTGAGTCAATCAAGACAATCATTTCAATTAAGTCAATCAAGACGATCAATTCGATTAAGTGAATCAATACAATTATCTCATAGCGACCAATCATTATAATAGACTTGTGAGCCAAACTCTGCTTAGTCTAAACAACTCGACTCAAGTAGATCACCAACCAATCCAACAATTGAAGATTTCAATCTTTAATCAATGGGATTTAATCAAGCCACGATTATATTCAATTTTCAGGTTTTTAACACATTACCAAACTATGTCAAATTGCCTACCGAACTGAATACCGAATCACAATTCGGTAACACAATTGAAAGACAAACCCTCTGTCCGAGCTACATACCGAGCTCCCTACCATATTATAATTTGGTAACCCGTGAAGATGAAAAATATGCTCCCTGACCGAACTCGCTACCGAACTGGACACCGAATTACAGTTAGGTATCAAATAAAAATTAAAAGATACAAGGTCATTTCTTGAACAAGAAGCAATCAACAAATTGACCCTATTGCAAGTTCTCATGTTACAAGACTTTATGGTTTTTAAATACCTTTAAAGATACTTCGTCGACAAGATATTCGATAAACTTTTCAAAAATGGTCACATGTAGGTGAGTTTACTAGCAATAAATATACTCGTGAAAGATTTAAAAAGTTTTGGAAACAATTCAATCAAGATGTTTTTAATTCAAGAAATTCGATTCCTAAGTATAGGATGTTTCGTACATTTAAGGAAGATTGAAATCCTTTCAATATCATTGATTTATTTCTATAATTTCAAAACATATAGTAATTAAAGGAAATCATCACAAATTCATAACAACAAATGGGACTCAATTTGGAGTCCGGATACAAAACTTATACTAGTCACACGTATTTTCCTAAAGTTGAAATTTACGAACACATGGAGGAGATTTAAAATCTAGATATAAATATGATCATATTTTCAAAATCTGAAGATATAGTTAGAAAGTAAACTTAAAGACGAATTCGTAGCCGTAAACAGCACCTAAATTAGAGTTCGGATGAGGGAGAACGAAGACCGACAAGTTAGACACACAAAACTGGCTTCCTGGCCGAGCTACATACCGAATTGCATGCCATCAAGTAATTCGGTAAGTAAGCAGACGCAAAACTGGCTCTCTGGCCGAAATACACACCATACATGCATACCATACTGTAATTCGGTATGTATGCAGACGCAAAGCTGGCTCTCTGGCCGAAATACATACCACAATGCATACCATACCGTAATTCGGTATGTATGCAGATGCAAAACTAGCTCTCTGGACGAATTACATACCGAACTGCATGCCATAATGTAATTCGGTAAGTAACTGGACACCAAACTGGCTCTTTGGACGAATTACATACCGAATTGCTTACCACACTGTAATTCGGTATGTATGCAGATTCTACCCAGGTTACCTATCTGAGTGATTTGCTCAGTTTCAAAACCCGACCAAACGACATCGGAATGCAACCAAATTTTAAACATATCATCTATGCATATCAAACAATACATACGAACAATCCGTTTGTTAAGCGACCCAACCGTTTGGGCGAACGAAACTGAACAAGTTGCCTATTTGGTCAACTTGTTGCAGCAGTAACACAAGACAACAATTTCCAATTTTCAAGTTCCTACTTATTCCACCATTTCAATACCAACTCAAGTAAAACCAACATTTACCAACCAAGTTAACAACAAGTTGATTATTAGACATTTAATATGATTCCCCAATTCATAATTTAACCGATTAAGCTACCAAAGAACCATTTTAACTTGACAAAAACATATTAGGATCGCACCACGATACAAGAGTATTGGACTAAGGGTTGGCTCACTAAACAAACATTCCAAAGCATCAAGATTATGCACAAGACATGTCATGATCTCTTATTTAGTCAAGTTCATTAGCCATCTTGATTACCAAGCATGTTCATATCAATTCCAATTTCCAATATCCATAGCAATGTCATTTTGTTATGAAGTTCATTAGAAAGTCTTTCCTACTACCTAACCAATTTCATCATCAAGTTATCATCAAGTTCAAGTTCAAGTTTAAGAACCTTTTCAAGTTCATTAGCAAGACAATATCAATACATCATCAAGATCATCATCAATGACATTTCAAGTTCAATACGAAGCAAGTTTAAAATATTGCAAGTTTTAAACAATTCAAGTTCCAAAACATTTGAAGTTCAACATTCAAGTTCAAATAATCCAAGTTGAAATATTTCTAGTTAAAAAATATTTGACAAGTTAAGTTTCCATAATATATGACCAACAAATGTCAAAATACTCAACACTCATGTTCAATAGACACATTATGCCATTTTTAAGCAATCGCCCTTAATTCTAACTTGATTAGTGAAAACGGGACGTTAGGGCCGAAGCCATTGTTTTAAAGCCAAGCTCTCGTTGGGGTCCGAAGACTAATAATCCGTAAAGCCGATTTACTCTCCCTCCAGTCGGTCATCTACCTTTGGATTCGTTCGTTAGGCCAAAAGGCTGTGGTGCCGTCACACCCGTTAGGAGTCGTCACTCAATTCATTCGTTTTTGGCCCCAATGCCAATTTATCGTTCATGTATACACATGTTGAGAATTCTCATTGTTTCCCTATGGCATGCCACTACATCCGCTAACTAGCTATAATAAGGCAATTATCCGTTTTAGTGATTCAACCACAATCACACATGTATCCTTTCTTTTATAACTTTCATTTGCACATTTGACCTCTTAGAGGTACCAAGACAACATTTTCATTTGAAATTGTTTAGCCACAAGGCGAACACATATGCACTTTCACATAGTCATAAATGCAATATGTTCATAATTATCAAATCATGTATACAACCAACATGTCTTACCAAACACATGTCAACACCATTTCAAGCATCCACAATCAAGAGCAGAAAGATAAGTCTCTAACCTATGCCCTTCAATATCCGCAAACAATATAGACTCGGTCCACCCAAAACTTCAATTCCCAAAGCAGCGCCTAGCATGATTCTACATGCATTACATACATGCTCTAGCGTCTTAACATGCAAGTATGATCATCATATCAACTTTTGGATGGTTATCTTATTTAACCAATTTCATGGCATAATTACAAGTAACATATATTTAATGCATCATCCAATAACAAAGAAGTGTGTAGGGCTAAAAACGGAAATACAAACCTCCCATCCGCCGATCCACAAGTTAGAAAGCCGCTCCCGTGAGGGTTTCCACTTGTTCTAAGCCATCACCAATATACAACTATCACACTACAACCATAATATCATTACAATCATAATCACAAGACTCCAACACAATTCAATCATCACATAACATAGCTATTAAGGGCATTAACACAAATAGATGAGATTAGGGTTCTACAAATGGGTTGGAAATAATCCAAAAAAATTTATTAACATCCTAGGATCATTATTTAACAATATTTATCCAACAAAAATCATTTTTCATCAAGCAATAACAAAACAACAATAGTGAAAATTAGGGCTTTTAACATCTAAACTCTAATGGAAGCTAGGGCATATGTTTAACACTTAAAATCAACTCAAAAACAATTTATAAGCATCATGAAACAAAACCCATATCATTAATTCAAAAACCATCAAGTGTAGAGAGAGAAGAGATTTTTACCCATGAAAAATATAGCTTTCAAAACTTGCAAATAGCATTCAATGGCCTCTTTGAATGTTGTTGATGAAACTAATGGGAAAATTGATGGTGGTTGGAGTGATTAAATGAAAGAAATAAAAGCTAGGGTTTTAGCCATGGAGAATAGAAGGATACGTATGAGAAGGGGGAAAAAGAAGAAGATGGGAGAATGAGTGTGTGTGGTGGTGAGTGTATGTTCTTATACACACATGTGGGCTTTAGTTTTAGATTGGGCCAAGTTTGGGCCCAATCCAATTCCGAGCTCGTTTTCCACCAAAACTCAATTTCGACTTTTCCGTACTTCTCCAAAAATTTATTTTCAAGTTTTGAATTAAAAACCACCATTGATTTCAAAAATCCAAATTTTTCCGCTAAGAGGGGCAAAATTGTAATTTTGCCAAAATTTGACGTTTAGATTCAAATTTCTTATTTTTCCAAGTCCAAAAATAATTTTGACTCCATGCTTCCAATTAAATCGAGTTTTATCCTAAAATCCCAATTCTGATTTCAAAGTCCGTTTTTGAATATTTAATTTCAAATTAAATAAAGGTTTTTTATCCTAGTATTTTCTTTTCAAAATAATTTTTCTAATCTCATCATTGCCTTTTATAGTATTTCAACTTATTCCGAAGTGGAATGTATCGAAAATCAAACATGTAAAAATTTCAAATTGACCCTAACTTCTAGGCTCAATTTGCGGACGTTACACTCATCATGGCCCTTAATATTATTTTTCGATTTACTCCGTTGTGGATTTTTCGAAAATAAGACATGCAAAAATTTCAAATTGGCCCTAACTTCTAGACCCAATTTGTGGACGTTACAGTGTCAGTGACCTTGGATGGAGGTTTAACAATCCCAAATAATAGAGCCCCCTATTTTTTCTTCTTCTTTTGTAATGAAAATGATCCCCCCTATGAGGTGTATCAGGTTGGAATAGGACCTATGTTCAAATGAATTCGAAATTTGGTGTTACAGGATTCTGATAAACATACAGAATTTTTGAGTTGGGGTTGACATCTTATCAAAAATGGTTAAAAGGGTGCTCATTGATACTATATCTACCTGTATAAGCCATTCAAAACATACTGAATATAATTCAAAGCAATTTCACTATTTATTCAAAGAAATATGTCTTGAAATACACGCGATAATACTTCTCA
This sequence comes from Cardiospermum halicacabum, assembly GCA_031304145.1. Lineage (NCBI taxonomy): Eukaryota > Viridiplantae > Streptophyta > Magnoliopsida > Sapindales > Sapindaceae > Cardiospermum > Cardiospermum halicacabum. Next base: position 6,342,603 of record CM062394.1, read on the forward strand.
CATGTTTCAATGCAATACATAATAACTATAGTTGCCAACTAACAAACATAAATCATCAAAACCAATATTCTCTTCCGGTAAAAGCAAACTTCCTTTTGCAGGATGTTGCATCCAAAGAAGGAGAATACACACACTCACTTCACTCTCTAACAACAAACACAAAACCCCAACTCCCAAATCACTCAAATCTCCACACACCCACCACAATCAACATCATTTATTGTTCTAAGAGGTTTAACAACCATCTTCATCACATTATGCCTAAACATGTGAGGTTGCAACTATATTCCCTAGAGACTTCGATGGGACTACACATTCTAGAGATAAATTACTTGAGAAACATTCAGAAAATTTTAAACATATTATGGAGAGGATGAATATAGAGAAAATATAAAGTTTTGTTCGCCAAAGAAGCAACCAAGGAAACGAGTAAGATCTATGATCGTATCGATCAATTTATTAATTATGAAACCATTTTACTTTGAAAAGTAAAACAAAGTTACTTATGCAGGGTGTTGCATCCAAAGAGGGGGAACAGGTTGGTGTATCTTCTGATACCCAATATGTAACGTCCTGGGACGTTACACAATATATATTAATCAATTTTTATAATTCCACTTTTTACTATTGAAATAATACATTTTGAAATAAAATTGTAGGACAATGATGAGACAATTGAAAATGAAGACGAATTGTGGTATGCACATATTAAAAGAAAATGTATATCAATGGGACAATGGCTCGCTTACCAAATCCAAGAGAGACAGTATTTCAACATTTTTGTAAGGTGTGGAAATTAACATAACAATTTATTATGGACGGGTATACCTTGGTAGAGACGTGATGTCTTTTGTACATACTTTTGAACCAGGTAAAATTGAGGAGAGATATGTATAAGGGGATCTAGGAGCACTTACTGACAGGTGATACAGATTATAATAACCTTGGTCAAATGTTGTGTTACCATCCAATTTTACTAGTGGAGCAATATACATGATCCAAAACTACCAAGATGCAATAGTAATTTACAAAAATGTCGGATATTTTTGTCACTTTTATATGTAATCCCAAATGGCCAGATATTATTCGATTTGTGATAAGGTAAAATTTAGCTGGACGATAGACCTAATATACTATGTAGGATTTTCAAGGTTAAGCTGGATTAGATGATCAAAGATATAAAGGAAAATAAAATTTTTGGCTAGGTGAAGTCACGTAAGTGTACTCATAAAACTCATGTTGAATCGCTAAAACTATTTTATGATATATATCACAGGGCTATTTCAAATAAATTATAAATAAGTTCCATTTTATACAACAGTTATATACACTGTTGAGTTCGAGGGAAAAAATGACTTCCTCATACGCACATATTAGTGTTTTTATATAATAAAGACAAGAATGAAAGGGGAAACCTTATAGATTGAGTTATTTCCACAGAGATACTTGACGAGAGCACGAATTCGGAATATTACGAAGTTGTAAAGAACTTCATGTTACATGGACCATGAGGACAGGGATATGAGAGGTGTCCACGCATGGATAATGATAAATACACTAAGCTATTTCCAAAACCATTAGTAGAGACAATGACTATAAATGAGGAAGGATACCCAAAGTAGATGAGGTTAGAGTCGAAGCGTTATAGAGAAAGATAGTGCATGGTTGGGTAATGGTTGAGTTGTACCTCATAGTGAAGTGTTATTGCTAAAATATTATACTCATGTTAATGTTGAATGCGCAACTAATCAAGATCCATTAAGTATCTATTCAAGCACTTGAATAAAGAAAATGATCGAATAACTGTAACATTCTACCGGAGCATATCTAGGGAAGGCTCTAAAAAAGCTGTGAAAAAATAAGGTCTTTCCATGACTGCACATATATATCATCTTGCAAGGCCTTCTGAGGTTAATATCATACGATATACATCATTGTGAACCCTCTCTCGAGCATATTAGTTTTCACTCGGAAAGAAAACTAGGAATATTACAGTGCGAAGGCCGTGACGAGTCTCAAATCCGTCAATATTAAATTAACCTGCAAATATAGTAAAATTATAGCAAACGGGGTCGATCCACAGAGAACAGAAATCAGTAAGTGTAATTGTAATGACCAAATTAAACTAAATGGGGGTTTTGAGAATATGCGAATATTTAAACTAAAACTAAATCAAAGATTAAAAACCAATTATAATTGAACATCCAGTTGAGTCGATTAAGTGTTGATATCGAAACTAAAAATATCTATGCTGTTTAATAGTCACAGTTATAGTTATTGACAGCATGCCTAACAACCAATCTTTTCCTTAGTTTTAGACTGACCGGGTACGACCCTTCGAATCAATCACTAATCTAACGTAGATTGCATTATAAATTAGAAAAGACCTATGGTCACAACCAATGAATCAGTACGACAGTTCTTGAACTATGATTATGAAACCTCAACACTACATAGATAAGATTAGTTACGAATTATCCGACATACAATGTATTAGCCTACTTAATTAACTAATCGCGCGCACTTAATCAATTAATTAAATACAGCTAACATAACCTTAGCCATGGGCATAGAGGATGACCTTAACTATGGGAAAAAAGACTATACAAATATTAAAAGATAAAGCAATGAAGTTAAGATCTCACAACGAGTTAACTAAATCGATCGTTTAGCTGGGTAGACTAGTTTAGCACCCCATGGGCACAACAATATCATTGTTTAAAATATTAATTGAATGTACAAAAATAAAAGAAGAAGAAAAAATAGAAAAACTCAAGCCTGATTGTTTCTAAAAGTATTCCCCAAAAACCTAAGATCCTTAAACCAATCTGTTCTATAGAGTAATATACTTTATTAAGAAAAATAACAAATCCAATTAAATCTCCTCAAAATCCTCTATTTTTAAAATATAATCTCTAATTTGACTTTTGAAAGATTTGAAATAGTCTTTGAAAGTTTGACTTCAATAATTGACTTTCTGCATTTTTGGTCTTTAATCCCAGAAATCTTCATAATTGCACAAATGCCTCCAAACTGTTCACATTCACAAAAATTGGGTAAATTAGTACAAAATTATAATAATGTCCTCAAAATAATTAATAAAATAATGCATATATATCGCACATATTGTGCTGAATCTAATTCCCCCACACTATCTTATACTTTCCCTCAAGTATACTCATAACTCACTCTCAAAAGAGAACTGTAAAATCAAGTGGTCTAAAGATGACATATAATGATTTCCCTAAAAATATTTATCTGGAACCAAAATAATAAGATATGGACACCGATGAAGAGAGGATTTTCTATTGAATGGCTAAATTACGTTGCACCGAGATGTGGGGAGTACTACTACTTAAGAATCCTATTGATTTGGGTATGTGGTTCGACAAATTATAAAGAAATAAGAACTACAAATGTTGAGATTATTCACAAAGCATTCTGGAATGCTTGCTACGAACGAGGACTCCTAGATGACGACGAGTAATACATTGATGTTATTAATGAAGCTAGTTTAGGGCCAAGTTCGAATTACCTGAGGATATTTTTTGCCACGTTGCTGATGGCAAGATACATGGAAAGATCGAAACACACGTGGAGTTAGTGTTGGAAGCATCTATATAATATTTTATATAATGAAAGAAAGAGGACAAATCATCCAAGTAATATGAATATTTAAAATATATATATCGATTATTTCAAAATTATGTTTACGTACTTTAAACAATTTTCGTGAAATATTTGCCTAACTAAAAATAATAAATGTGTATGCATACTCGTAGGCTTAGAGCTCTCTAACGATGAAATTACAAATATGGCACTTTTAGAGTTTGATGGTATATTGCGTCCATATGCTATGACCATTCATGATTTCGAAGCCATGCTTGAATCGAATTTAGAAGGATATGATGCCATGTATAATAGGCTATTAGAGTATAGATGAACTATACAGCCGCTGACTTGAAAGTTGATCATGATAACTTTATGAATAACGTGACACAACAACAATAACTAAGCCTTAATCCTAAGTAACTCTGGGTCAGTTAACATGAACCAAAATGTAGAATCACGTTAAGTCATTCACATGAATCCTTTCTCGCCATTCTTTTCTATCCAAAACCATTCCCCTATCCACACCCAAGACACTCATATCACTCTTAATCACCTCTATCCACGTCTTTGTGGGTCTCCCTCACTTCCGCAAAATAGTTTCATTTTTCCATCTCTCAATTTTTCTAACGGGTGGATCAATAGGTCTCCTCTATATGTGCTTAAACCATCGCAATTGATTCTCTCTCATTTTTTCCTCAATAGGCGCGAGCACTTTCTTTCGTATTACCTTATTCCTTATTCTATCCATCCTAGTGTGTCCACACATCCATCTTAACATTCTCATTTCTGTCACTCCCATTTTTATAATGTGACTTCCTTTCATAGCCCAACACTCTGTACCATATAATAATGACGGTCGAACAACTGTCCTATAAAAGTTACCCTTTAGTTTTATAGGTATGTCTCGCCAACACAAAACTCCACTCGTACTCTTCCACTCCAACCATCTAGCTTTAATGTGATGTCCTATGTCTCTATCCAATTCTCCGTCTTTTTGAATAATAGAGTCCAAATACCTAAAATAATTCCTAACTTGAATTTCTTGATCCTCCAAAGTCATACAACCCTGATCTCCATCCATATTATTACTAAAACTGCATTTCATATACTCCGTTTTACTTCAATTGGTTCTAAAACCCTTTTCTTGTAGTCTTTTCCTCCACGCGTCTAACTTGGCTTTAATTCCCACTCGAGTTTCATCTATTAAGACAATATCATCTGCAAACAACATGCACCATGACACCTCATCTTGTATATCCCGAGTCAACTCATCTATAACTATGGCAAAAGAAACGGACTTAAAGCGGATCTTTGATATATCCCAATAGTGATAGAAAAGTCCTCTGTCACTCCTACGCTGCACCTCACATTTTTACTTACTCACTCATACGTATCATTGATAAGCTTTATATACTTTTTAGAAATTCTCTTCTTTCTTAGCACCCACCATAATACTTCTCGTGGTACCCAATCATACGGCTTCTCCAAATCGATAAAAACCATGTGCAAATCCTTCTTTCTCTCTATACATTTCAATCAATTACCGAAGAAGATGGATTACGTTTATAATCGAATGCCCCAACATAAAACCAAACTAATTATCCAAAATCTTTATCAACTTTCTTAACCTCTGCTCAATAACCCTCTCTCATAACTTCATAGTATTACCCATAACCTAAATACCACGATAATTTGAACAGTCTTACACATCACCTTTATTATTGTACAATGGTACCAGAATACTCTTCTCCATTCCGTGGGCATCATATCTTCCTAGATAATTCTGTTAAAAAGTTGAGTCAACCATACCCCTACTTCTCCTAAACACTTCCATGCCTCAATAGCTATCATCTAGTCCTATCGCTTTCTTTGATTTCATCTTCTTAAGTGCTTTCTTAACTTTATTCCTCTGGATCCTACGTATGAACTCCTGGTTCACCTCTCATTTCTGAATATAAAAATCCTCAAACTCTTGAGTAGCATTCTCATTAAACAACTTATCAAAATACGTTCTCCATCTTTCCTTGATGTCCCCGTCTCTGACTAAAACTCTTTGGTCATCACCCTCAATGCATCTAACCATACCAACATCTCTTATTTTTTGCTCTCTCAAACGGGCAATCTTATAGATATCTTTTTTTCCATCCTTTGTATCCAATTTGTCTTGAAAATTTTATATAATATAGATCTTGCCTTACTAACAACCAACTTCGTCTCATTTCTAGCAATCTTGTATTTCTCAAAATTTTCTGCAATTCTACATTTTCCCAAGTTTTTATAGCAATCTCTTTTCTTCCTCACAGACTTTTTAACATATGCAATCCACCATGATGTATCCTTTCCGAAAAATATATTTCCTTTCGATTCTCTAAGTGTTTCCTTTGCTACCTTTCTAATCCCATGTGCCATCTTCTCCCGCCTTACGTCTGGATCTGTTTCAGACGACCAATTGTTCGAGCGAATCACCATGTCAACAAAGAACTCCTTATGTTCATCTTGTAACTTCCACCACTTGATATTTGAATTTGTCACCTGTCTCCTCCTCCTAACTCCTTGCGGAAGTGGAAGTCAAGTACTAATACTCAATGTTGGGAATGTTATTATTATATATACATTTGAAACATCTAAAAACGAGCCTAAATTTTCCATGCTTTATTGTTTGATGATTTTAGTAATAATATTTGATTTGAACTGTTTGGTTTTAGTTTCGAATTGATTTTAAGTGTTAAAGCTTAGTTTTGGACATTTTTGGAATTTCCATTTAGAAGATATTGAAAACATTTTTGAGGCATGAAATACATTTTGAGAAAAATCAAGTCTATCATTAGACTAGGGTGTCATTTAAGACTTCTCTAAATAAAATAAATGTTTTTACACTTTAACACTCTAGAATCTAGAATGTGATTTCCGTGTCATATGGAAATATTATTATTTCGTAAATTTGTGGAATTCGAAAAATAGTTTATAATAAATGATTTCAGTTGGATTAATGGGATCTAGAGTGAGGTTGGGCCCAAAAGGAATCCAAACCAAAATACTTGGACCGAATTAATCTTTGAGTAATACTACCTAGCCTACTGTTGTGTAAAACTTTCCATGCTTATTCATAGATGGCCACAAGTAATTGGATAATGAATAAATAAAAATAAATACGTATAATAATTAATAATAATTCAACCAATCATTTACTGTCACATATGAGTAGGTAAATGGAGTAGTATAGAAAAGTAAACTATATAACGTTACTCTTAATCAGTAATACTACCTAACTAAGCCCATTAAACTTCTTTCTCATTCCCTATTTTCTTCTCCCATTGCACCATATATGATGGTCAATAGTAAAATGTTAGAGTTATTGTTTTTTGTTTTCATTTTAAATCTGAATGGCTAAAAATCTAGCAAATCTATCGTGTCTGGTGGGGAGCTACTTAATTTCGAATTTCTTTACTTCCCCATAGTATAGTAAACTTCAATCAGTTTCCATTTTTTGTATTCTAAACAATTGGAATAAATTATGTCCGAACAATTGGAATAAATTATGTTTTGAAATTTTTAGAATAAATTATGTTTTGAAATTTTTAGAATAAATTATGTTTTGAAAGTTTAACTACTTAGGAGGCTAAGAAAATTTGGTTGGCCTACTCTTTTGCAATTTTTCCGATAATGTCTTTAAATCAGAAGTTTCGATTATTATTTATATTGTGGATATTTCATTCAAATATTTCTAGAAAATTAATTAATTCCCAAAATACAATTTTAAATGCAAAGATTACTGATATAGATATGTTTGGGATTGCTTGTGATTATAAAACAATCAATTATGGGGTGGTGAAATTCCAAACATGTCCCTCCTACATCATAAATTTACATATAGAATAATAATGCATGAATATAAATTTAGGATGGATGAAAAACATGTTTGGAATTTCACCATCCCATAAGTGATTATTTTCCAATTACAAGCAGCTCCAAAACATATACATACTCTATTTACAAAATGCACGTGTGCAAATGCAAAGCCATAATTCCTGTAAAATACAGGGCAAGGGAAATACATATGCCCACATAGACATTTTGCGCAGAATAGAACGAAAATTATCCGTTTTTCTATAAAGTGATTTCTGTTATGAATGTGCAAGTGCAAACAAGTGGATTTCCACTTATCTTCAAGGTGTCATGCATGCATAAAACTTATCATGCAAGACAACACCTGTCCATAAATTTACCTATGTATATGTGTATGTTTTCTGAGAAATGAATACACAACATTAATTTTGTTTTGTTATCTGTATATCTCTGTCTTCTTCACCAATAATATTTCTACTTTCAATATCAAGAATCCAAGCAAGATTTCCAGGTTATTTTCTGATTCCAATCTATGTCCATATAATATTGAACTGTTTTCTTCTCTTCTACCCCTATTCTATTTTTATTTTTATAACACATTATCAGCACGAGTATGCTCTCTAGTTGCCGCTTTGACGGATCTTCTGGATCAGAAAGTGTTTGGTATTGTTGTTTCTAGGTTATTGCTGATTGAGAAAAATTGTTATGATATGAAACCAGAAAAAATGTCTGACCTGAAAAAATTGGATTTTCATGCACTGGAACTATCTGGAAGTAATTACTTAGCATGGGTGATGGATTTGAAAATCCACCTACGAGCTAGAGATTTGCTGGATACTGTTGAGGAACAAAATCAAACTTCCGTGAAACAAAAATCTCAAGCTATGGAGATTATGAGCATCACATAAATGAAAGCTTGAAATCTGAATATTTAAATATGGAAGATCCACTTGAGTTGTGGAACGCATTGAAAAACAGATATGAACATAGAAGGGAGGTTGACCTTCCAAAAGCCCAATATGAATGGAATCAGTTGAGATTCCAAGATTTTAAATCTGTCAGTGAATATAATTCTGAACTCCACCGAATAACAGCAATCAAAGAATCTTGTGGAGAAAAAGTAACAGATAAAGAGAAAATTGAGAAAACTCTTTCCACTTTCCATGCCGATAAGGTGTTGCTATCGTCGAGTTTTCGACAACACAATTATAAAAGCTTTGGTGATTTAATTTCCAAGTTGACATTATTGGAACAATATGATCAACTGTTGATGAGAAATCATGAATTACGACCACCTGGTACTGTGGCACCACAAGAAGTAAATAATAATACATTTCGTAATCGTGGGAACCCAAATCGTGGTCGAGGTCGTGGTTTTGGCCGTGGTTTTAGACGTGGTCGTGGCCGCGATAATAATAATAGAGGCCGTGGACGAGGCCGAAATAATGGAAGAAGTGGAAATAGGTTTCATCCGTATAATCGTGGAAACCTGGTTTGGACCAGAGATGAAACCCAGAACAGGAATGAAAATTATTGGAATAGAAATAATAGTAATTCCCAAAATTTCTGTTACAAATGTGGAAGCAGTGATCATTTCCACCGTCAATGTCGAACCTCCCAACACCTAGTAGATTTGTATCAAGCTTCCTTGAAAGGGAAGAATCCTGTAGAGGCAAATGTTGCCAATCTGGAAAGTGGAGAGGGAACCTCCCGGAAGAATGTTTCAAGTTTTCATATCTCTGATTTCTTCTATGATCTGGATATCGAGAATTTCATAAACTACACTGAAGATCAGAATGAAAATCAGAAGGCAACCTGAATTGTATATCTGTAAATGTGAATATGAGTGATGGAAATATTTCTGACTGGATTTTGTAATTTTGTTGTATATATCTTTGTAATTAAAGTCGGAAATATTTATGGATATGTTTTGTAATGTGAATATTAATGTAAATATTTTGTTTATGTGAATAGAATATGGAAGTTCAAGGTGTTTGTTTAATTGATAGCGCAACCACTCATTCTATCCTCCGAGATAAGAAATATTTTCTAAATTTATCCAATTATAAGGCTCAAGTGAATACTATATCTGGTCCCGCTAATTTAATTGAAGGATATCGTAAAACCATAATCCTATTGGAGAAGGGACCAAAAATCTGTATCCAGAATGCTTTATATTCAAGTAATTCCAAAAGGAATTTGTTGAGTTTCAAAGATATAAGAAACAATGGATATCATATGGAAACAGTGAGTGAACAAAATGTGGAGTATCTATATATAACATCCATTGTTTTTGGACAAAAAGTCATTCTGAAAAAACTCCACACATTATCATCTGGTTTATATTATACAAAAATATCCCCATTGAAACTTATGTAAATGTAAGTTAAAAGATATTGGATCCTAAAAGTTTTCAATTATGGCATGATAGACTTGGCCATCCTGGATCTACAATGATGCGTAGAATTATTGAAAACTTAAATGGACACCCATTAAAAGATCAGAAAATCCTGTTATCAAATGATTATTTTTGTACATCTTGTACACAAGGAAAATTGGTAATTAAACCATCTCATGTTAAAGTGAATTTCGAATGTCCATCATTTTTTGCAAAGGATCCAAGGGGATATATCTGGACCAATTAATCCACAAAGTGGGCCATTTCGATACTTTAAGGTGTTGATCGACGCATCTGCAAGATGGTCGTATGTTTGTTTGTTATCAACCCGTAATTCAGCATTTGCTAAGCTGCTTGCCAAGTTAATTAAATTGAGAGCACAATTCCCATATTATCAAATTAAATCCATTCGTTTGGATATGGTGGGGAATTTACATCGAGGGCATTTGATGATTATTGCATGTCAATTGAAATTAATGTTGAGCATATAGTTCCGCACATCCATACCCAGAATGGGTTGGCAGAAGCATTGATCAAAAGGCTTCAAATAATTGCTCGCACTTTGTTGTTACGAACCCAATTACCAATTTCTGCTTGGGGACATGCAATATTACATGCAGCTGCGCTGATACGCCTTAGACCCACTGGAAGTCACGAATATTCTCCGTTACAGTTAGTAACTAGACATAAACCAGATATATCACATTTGAAAGTTTTTGATTGTGCTGTATATGTTCCCATATCACTTCCTCAAAGAATCAAAATGGGACCCCAACGTCGTCTGGGAATTTATGTGGGTTATGACTCACCGTCGATAATTAGATATTTGGAACCCATGACTGGGGATTTGTTTACTGCACGTTTTGCGGATTGTCATTTTAATGAACAAGAATTTCCACGACTTGGTAAAAATGAGACTCCTATCAGAACAAATAATGAACTCATATGGAAAAATGAGAAGTTGTATTATCTGGATCCTCGTACTGGACAATGTGAAGGAGAAGTACGAAGGATTATTCATTTGCAAATGGTTGCTAACCAATTACCAGATAATTTTACAGATACAACTAGAGTGACTAAATCTCATATCCATGCTCGAAATACACTCGCTCGACTGGTAGTTCCAATTGATAAATCTAGACAAATGATAGCAAACGAATCATCTGAAATCCAGAGAAAATGTGGTAGGCCCGTTGGGTCCAAAAATAATGTACCACGAAAACGAAAAGGTCCAAATGAGAATATTGTTAAAGAAATACTCCCGAAAGATACCACATCTCAAGATTTGCAAATTGTGGAAGTTGAAAATCCTAATCATGAAAGAACATATGAATCCAAAAATGAGGAAATATCCAAAAATTACATGAAGGAAATCTGGAATCGTAAAGATGTTATGTTAGATGATATGTTTTCATATGCAGTAGCAACTGAAATAATAAATGATGAATAGGAACCCCAATCCATTAAGGAATGTAAATAACGAAATGATTTGCCAAAATGGAAAAATGCAATCCAGGCTGAATTGGATTCATTGAATAAACGAAGTGTTTTTGGGCCCATAGTTAAAACACCTGAAGGTGTCCAACCGGTTGGTTACAAATGGGTATTTGTTAGGAAACGAAATGAGAGAAATGAGATTGTTAGATATAAAGCCCGTTTGGTTGCTCAGGGTTTCTCTCAAAGGCCTGGGATTGATTTCGATGAAACGTATTCACCTGTAATGGATACAATAACTTTCCGATTTTTAATTGGTTTGGCCAAAGAACGAAATCTCGAAATGCGTTTAATGGATGTGGTTACTGCTTATCTGTATGGTTCCTTGGATACTGATATTTTCATGAAACTTCCAAAAGGGTTAAAACTTCCTGAAATAAATAAAGATCGTAGTTTATATTCGGTGAAATTACAAAGATCATTATATGGATTAAAACAATCTGGACGAATGTGGTATAATCGTCTGAGTGAGTATCTGATTAGAGAAGGGTACATTAATGATTTTATATGCCCATGTGTGTTCATTTGAAAAGCAGAATCCAGTTTTGTAATTGTAGCAGTTTACGTTGATGATATGAATTTAATCGGAACACAAGATGAAATTCAGAAAACTACTGAATATTTGAAAAGGGAATTTGAAATGAAAGACCTGGGGAAAACGAAATATTATCTTGAATTGGAAATAGAGCATAAATCTGATAGGATCTTGATCCATTAGAAAACTTATACTGAGATAATTCTGAAATGTTTTAGTTTAGAAAAATGTCATCCATTAAGTACCCCAATGGTAGTTCGTTCCCTTGATCCCAAAAAGGATCCATTTCGACCTAAGGATGATGATGAAAATATTCTGGATTCTGGAACACCATATTTGAGTGCTATTGGTGCCCTTCTATATCTAGCCAATGTACGAGACTAGACGTTTGCTGTTAACTTATTGGCTAGATATAGTTCCGCTCCAACCCGTCGTCATTGGAACGGAATCAAACATATTCTCAGATACCTTCGTGGAACTGTAGATTTGGGACTATTTTACTCAAATTCAGATAAATCTTCTGGTTTGATTGGTTATGCTGACGCTGGTTATCTCTCGGATCCGCATAAAGCCCGTTCTCAAACTGGGTACATTTTTACATACAATGGTACGACTATCTCGTAGAGATCCGTAAAACAAACTCTAGTTGCCACATCTTTGAATCACGCTGAAATATTGGCATTACATGAAACCAGTCGGGAATGTGTCTGGTTGAGATCTGCCATAAATCACATCCAGAGTTCATGTGGGATTTCCCAAAATATGAATGAGCCCACAATAATTTTTTAGGATAATGCCGCCTGTATCGCCCAAGTGCGAGGTGGATATATCAAAGGGGATAGAACAAAGCACATCTCGCCCAAATTTTTCTACACCCACGAGCTTCAAGAGTCTCGACAAATCGATGTGAAGCAAATCCGGTCTTCAAGCAATCTCGCGGATTTATTAATGAAGACTTTACCAACATCAACTTTCGAGAAGCTAATTTATAGGGTAGGAATGCGGAAGCTCTCCAGATTAGAAAATTAGGTTTATGGGTGTTGTAAACAGGGGAAGTTTTTTGTAATTGGATTTCATAACTGTACTCTTTTTCCTTCGTCCAGTTTTTATCTCGCTGGGTTTTTCTAACAAGGTTTTAACGAGGCAGTCGAATAATGGAAATTCAAGGGGGAGCGTTATGAATGTGCAAGTGCAAACAAGTGGATTTCCACTTATCTTCAAGGTGTCATGCATGCATAAAGCTTATCATGCAAGACGACACCTGTCCATAAATTTACTTATATATATGTGTATGTTTTTTGAGAAATGAGTACACAACATTGATTTTGTTTTGTTCTCTATATATCTGTCTTCTTCACCAATAATTTTTCCACTTTCAATATCAAGAATCCAAGCAAAATTTCCAGATTATTTTCTAATTCCAATCTATGTCCATATAATATTGAATTATTTTTTTCTTTTCTATCCCTATTCTATTTTTATTTTTATAACAATTTTTTTTTTTTTTTTAAAGTAAAATTGTGGTCGTGAAAACGCATATGTACATCGGAGCAAATCAATAAAATTTGCAACCGAAATAATAATTTGAAAATTAATTATTTTTCTAAAAAGATATAGGTAAAAAAGCCTTTATATTGTATAGGAATTATTTATTTATTTTATTCTATTTTTCAAATTCCTTTCCCCGTAGATTTTTGGTCTTGCATAGAAGAGAAATAACGAACATGAAAAAGACAGCTCCGGTCCAAAAATCAATTTGTTGGTTGTCTGGACTCTTGCAAATATTTCCAATTATGAGTTAATCGGAACATCAGCTTTACGTAATTCACAATCCACCACTGATTAATCAACATTTTCAATAGTAGAATAGGTCTTCCCTTCAATCAAAAATCCATTTAGCTTGTCGACTTCAATATATCACTTGACACTTTTAAAGGGAAGGAGACACATCAACATCAAAAGTAAACAAAAGAAATGACCATTTGTTTCACTAATTTCAGGTACCAAAATAACACCTTGCAAATAATACTGATAGGAAATTTCTTGTATTTGGAACATGAGTTGCTTATTTGTCAAGTAATGTTAGTAATTATACAAGTATATTTATTCACTAATAGGCATACCTGTGGCTTTTAAAAGATAGCTTGTGTGTAATGGCTCACATAACTAGATTTGTGGCCTGGTCTGAACCACATATATGACTCCATCTTTGACTACACCTTCAATATCCTGAGGAAAACCATAAAGGCTTTCTATAATTTTTCCTGCTTCAGCAATTCTTGAAAAAAGCGAGACTCGGAAAGCTTTGTCCGCAATTAATCTGTCGCTGGAGTAGTCCAAAACGATTCTCTGCTCTTCATCCATTACTACACTGCACAGCAGTTACACCATTGGACACATGATTATTACAAATATAATTTGCCATTACAGGCAGAAGAGTTTAGATGAGCAAATTATCTCACTGCATGATTCAGTAACGTCTTCTTTTGTTTTTAAATTATTTATGTTTATTCATTTTATGTTTTCACTTACAGCAAACTTCAGTATTTGACCTTGTTGTTAATTACAAATATTAATATTTCTATTTGTTTATGTTTATTTTATCTGTTAGTTGGTAGGTGTTTTATCTTTAGTAGAATTAGAAGTTGTACGAAACTAAATAACTCTATTAAGTTATTTTATAAATAAAACCTAGTATTTGATAGGGAGATCATCAGAGAATTTACTCAAATACATATTCTCAAAAACTACATGGTATCAGAGCAGATGACAAAATACGGTATGGCCAGCACCGACACTTCTGCTAAAACCGAGACTATCCCAAACACTACCCCAAATACCACTCCGAATACTGGAGTACTACAGACAGAAACCAGTAACAATACCCCAAATCTCCCGATTACCATCCATAAACTCTCAGAAAATAATTATATTCAATGGTCTCAAACCGTAAAGATGTTTGTAAGTGGAAAGGGCAAATGACAGTATCTATTGGCCTCTTACAAAGCCCCATCAGATGAAACCACAGCAGAATATCAAAAGTGAGACATTGAAAACAATATGGTGATGTCATGGTTGATAAATTCCATGACTCACGAAATCAGTCAGGAATTTTTGTTGTGTGAAACAACATATCAGATCTGGGAACAAGTCAAGGAGCGTTATTCTAACGTGGATAACAAGTCGGAGATATTTTGCCTTGAGAATCTAGTTCATGACATGAGGCAAGGAGATCTGAATGTGACTCAATATTACAATCAGTTGGCACGATACTGGCAGCAATTGGATATGTTGGAAAGAGTTGACTGGAAGAATGTGGAGGATGCTGTTAAATACAGAGACATTATCGAGGAGAAAAGAGTCTTGAAATTCCTCTATGGACTTCGAAAAGAGCTGGATGATGTACGGGGGGAAATTATGGCTACTCGATCAATCCCGAAGCTGAGAGGTGCGTTTGCTGAAGTAAAGCGCGAGGAGAGTAGAAGAAGGGTAATGATGGGAGAATCATCTTTGGGACGTGATGTTAGTATAACTGATGGTTCAGCATTAGTGGTGAAAAATTATGGAAATTTCCAACAAAGAAAAGGAAACAAGCCTTGGTGTGATCACTGCCGAAAGCAGGGGCATACAAAGGACAAATGTTGGTACCTTCACGGAAAGCAAGCAGATTGGAAGCCAATAAAGCCGCAATCATCTCGAGATGGACATGCGAATCAGGTAGGAATTGCTGAAGAGTCTGGTACAATGGAACCATCTGCCAAAGAAATCTATGAGATGATGCAAAAGTTTATGAATCACACCAACAATTCAGGTTCTACCGTCATAGGTACTGGTTCAGTGGCTCAAAAGGGTAAATTTTCTCATACTCTTATAGATAAAAATGAAATTAAAACAGTTTGGATAGTAGATTCAGGAGCTACTGATCATATGACAGGTGATTCTAATTTATTTGATACTATTAGCCCTTAAGGATGATTTGAGAATTAAAATAGCTGATGGAACTATTTCCAGAGTTGCAGGGATTGGAACAGTGAAATTAAGTGCTGAAATTGTTCTTGAATCAGTTCTTTTTGTGCCTACTTTGAAATGCAATTTGTTATCTGTTAATAAGTTGTCACGAGACAAAAATTGCAAGGTTAATTTTTCTGCTAACTGCTGTGAATTTCAGGACATGAGATCTGGGAGGATGATTGGCAGTGCAGAAAGTGAGTTCGGACTATATCTCCTTAAAGTCAATTCTAAGGATGTGAAGGGTATTATTTTAGGTCATCATTCTAAAAGAGTCAATAAGGATGTCATAAGTCTTTGGCATCGCATGTTAGGGCATCCAAATCTTTTGTATCTCGAAAAATTATTTCCTACTTTGGGTATTAATGAAATAAAGGATTCTTTCTCATGTGAAACTTGCATGCTATCCAAGCACTCTAGAAACTCTTACCACTCTCATTCATATCAAAAATCTCAACCATTTACTCTCATACATAGTGATGTCTGGGGACCTACAAGAGTTCCTAATATTACAGGTTCTAGATGGTTCGTTTATTTTATTGATGATCATACTAGGGTAAATTGGGTGTTCCTCATACATAGTGATGATCATACACAGTTTCAAACAAAAATCACAATTTTGAGAACGGACAATGGCAAGGAGTTTTTTAATTCCATTCTAAGTGAGTTTATTGAGAGTGAGGGTATTATTCACCAAAGCTCTTGTCCAAGTACACCACAACAAAATGGTGTAGCTGAACGAAGAAATAGACATCTGTTAGAAACTGCTAGGGCACTTCTTTTTGAAAACAATGTTCCAAAACAATTTTGGGGAGAATTAGTCCTTACAGCAGCATATCTTTTAAACAGGTTACCCTCTCGCATTCTTAATTTCAAAACACCATTACAAATGCTTCTAGACTTTTTCCCTCTTGATAAGTTAGTTCCAAAAATTCCTGTTACAGTGTTTGGATGCATAACATATGTTCATGTACATACTCAATTTAGGAGCAAATTAGATCCTAAGGCTGAAAAATGTATATTTCTTGCGTATTCAGCTAGTCAAAGAGGGTATAAGTGCTATTCAGTTAGTAGGAGGAGGTTTATGGTGTCCATAGATGTCTCATTTGTAGAGACAGGGTCATTTTATGTTTGAGTAAATGAGAATAGAGCTGTCTAACCAGAAATTGCACTGGATCCATTTCAGTTAAGTGAACTAGGAACTAAACTTATAGACCCAAACTTGAGTGATTCCTTAGAAATAGAAACCATTCCAAAAGAAAATATGAGAGTTTCTAGTGAGATCCCGAGAGAAAATTTGAGAGTCTATCGTCGGAAAAATCAGATTTTGAGGGGAGATAGGCTGGAATTCAGAAATCAAACTTGTAAAGATTCCAAAACAGAAAATCAGGTTTAAGGCAGTTGTATAGAAACAGCAGCAGAAAACACTGCAGAAGATGTTGACAATGCTGAAATTACAGAGGAAAACACTGCAGAAAATGTTGACAATGCTGAAATCACAGAGGAAGATGCAGCAGAAAATATTGAGGAAGATGCAGCAGAAAATATTGAGGAAAATACAGCAGAAAATATTGAGGAAGATTCAAGTATTAATCTCCCAATTGCCCAGAGGAAACGAGTAAGGAAGAGTAGGAATCCAAATCCCAGGTATGCTTTTGGAAACTATATTTCTTATGGAAAGTTATCTCATAGTTTCAGGGCATTCACTGCAAAAGTAGAGGAAATTAAAATACCTCGATCAGTTGAGGAGGTCTTACAAGATCCAAAATGGGAACATGCTGTACGAGAAGAATTAGAGGCTTTACAGAAAAATGGAACTTGGGAGATGACTACATTGCCTCACGGAAAGAAGACTGTTGGCTGTAAATGGGTATTCACAGTCAAACATAGAGCAGATGAGAGTGTGGAAAGATTCAAAGTGAGGTTAGTTGCCAAAGGATTTACCCAATCCTATGGCATCGATTACCAAGAAACATTTGCTCCAGTGGCCAAATTAAACACTATACGTGTCTTGATCTCATTAGCTGCAAATTTGGATTGGAAACTACATCAAATGGACGTCAAAAATGCCTTTTTAAATGGAGATTTAGAAGAAGTATATATGGATGTGCCAGCAAGCCTAGAGAAGCAACATGAGACAGGAAAAGTGTGCAGATTGATAAAATCATTGTACGGGCTCAAGCAGTCTCCTAGGGCCTGGTTTGGAATTTACAAAGGCAGTGGTGGTATTTGGTTATCATCAGTGCAATGCTAACCACACACTGTTTGTAAAACATAAAGGAGATGGAAGAATTGTTGCTCTTAGCGTGTACGTAGATGATATAGTATTAACTGGAAATGATGAAGTTGAGATTAAGTTGACAAAGAAGTTCCTAGGCAAACAGTTTGAAATCAAGGATTTGGGAGGCCTAAAATATTTTCTAGGAATGGAAATTGCAAGGAGTTCTAAGGGTATATCAATTTCTCAGAGAAAGTATACAATTGATCTTAAAGAAACAGGAATGCTTGATTGCAAACCTTGTGAAACACCAATGGAGTCGGGAGCAAAATTTACAAATCAAAAGGATGGAGTACCAATAGATAAAGGTAGATACCAAAGGTTAGTAGGCAAGCTACTATATTTATCACATACACAGCCAGACATAAGTTATGCAATTAGTGTTCTGAGTCAGTTCATGAGTTGTCCAAATGAGGAACATATGAGTGGTTTATTTCGAATACTGAAATACTTGAAAGGATCTCCAGGCAAAGATATTTTCTTTGAGAAAAACAGTTCCAAAGGCCTTGAAGTTTACACTGATGCGGATTGGGCAGGTTCCGTGGTGGATAGAAGATCAACTACAGGCTATTGTGCCTATGTTTGGGGTAATTTGGTGAGTTGGAAGAGCAAAAAACAGCCTGTTGTAGCAAGAAGTAGTGCTGAAGCTGAATTAAGATCGGTGGCACATGGGCTATGTGAAGGTCTATGGCTGAGGAAATTACTGGCAAAACTGAAGATTAGTTTAGAGGGACCTATGAGACTTTTCTGTGACAATAAATTAGCTATATGTATGGCTAATGATCCTATTCATCATGGGAGAACCAAACATGTAGATATAGACAGACATTTCATTAAAGAACGGATCGAAGAAGGAGCAATTAGCTTACTGTTTGTACCTACAAATCACCAGATTGCAGATATATTTACAAAGCCTCTGCCAAGGACTGCGTTTACTAAGATGGTGTCCAAGTTAGATCTCATTAACATATACAACCTAGCTCGAGGGGATGTTGTTAATTACAGATATTATTTCTATTTGTTTATGTTTATCTTATCTGTTAGTTGGTAGGAGTTTTATCTTTAGTAGAATTAGAAGTTGTACGAAATTAAATAACTCTATTAAATTATTTTATAAATAAAACCCTAGTCTCTGATAGGAGATCATCGGAGAATTTACTCAAATACATATTCTCAAAAACTACAGACCTTAATAACAAACCTGTCATAAAGGCCAGCACCGGCATATTTTTCAAGGTCCTCGCCATTTGAATCTGATCTAAATATAATTGACGGCATGCTATATAACCCAATAAGCTTACTTGGGTAACCAATAACCTGAAATTATGAATTCATATACCTTAATTAGTGAAACATGGACTAGATAGAAAGCTACATTGAGACTGATATAAGAATTTTCTTTAAGGCAAGAAACAGACAGGAAACTAACAATAATTTAAGAGAATTTGGTCTTACTGTAGGAGATTTAAGATTTTTCTTGTTGGTAACGAAGCTCATAGCTCGTCCAGGAAAGGCACTTACCAAACTCTCTCCCAAGCCCTTGACAATCTAAATTTACAAGAAGAAGCCTATTAAAAATTGTCACTTGCAAAAATTTGTGAAAGGAAAGATATGTATATAAATAAGGGAGAGAATTTTCACCTCGGTATAGATCTCTGAGGTATCCCCTGTTAAGGGGTTTTTGGTATGAATAACAAAAGCATAATCCGCACAAACAATTTCTTGAATCAGTACAGCCATGCAAAGATTGTTATGATTTAAGTTAGCTTTCCTGCAGCTAGCGTATGCTCTCTCATTCCACTTCGAAGCCCAAACCTTCAAAGAGTGGAGGAGGTAAAATGACTTTAACATATTGGCATTCATTCGAATAAAAGTGCAGTAGTAATTCGTGTATTCCATAAACATGGCTGACTTCAACTGACAAAGCACCTTATGATTCTTCTTGGCAAGGAAAGCTGCAAACTATTATCTAACTAACAACAAAGTTTGAGCAACTATACAATAAAACTCTTACCTTAAGCTTAAAAAAGATTAGAATATCATGAATTTAGAGACTAGGAGATTGAAACCGTATGTTTTATTGATGAATAATATAGTCCTGATTATATGCGTAATAGATAGAATAAGAAAGCATATATGTATTTAATAGACTAATTGAATAGTCTAACCAATTAATCAATGATCTAACAAATATGATAACATTTGAGATATCCCGAATTCTCCTTGGGGAAAAAGCAGAAAAAAAGAAGAATTGAAAATTTCTGTGTGGTTGAACCAAAATATTACTAGATGAACTTCCGGAGTTAAGTTGTTGGCAATACATTATAGTTTCTAGGTGGCTCTCAGTTACTTTAAAAAGACCCATATTGCCAGTTCTGTTGTGCCAGGAGTATCCAGTCCTCTCTACATAATGTTGTCTTCGTAAAGAAAATCAACAAGCTAAATCCGAGTATCATTTCTTCACTTACAGTTTAGAAGTACGAATTTAAAGATAGCTGGCTACCTTAATAAGAAATGGAATAAAATCTAAAGAGAGGAGTAAACAAGCCTTTAACTTGTCACTATATCTAGTAAGAAATACTGAACTCATACCCACAATACTGATGCAACAAGGGCAATACAGAATCAAAATAAGGGGTTAGTCACTTAACAAGCCTTGATCAAACTATTTCAATATTGAACCTGTGCCTACAGTACTCAACAAAGCATAAACTTTGGGTCACAAAGTCAATAAAGCAAATGGTCAGTCAGTAAACATGAGTAAACAAGCCTCTGCCCTATCAAAATGTTGTGCTGGACAGGAAATTTGGGAATCTGAAGTAGTTTCCACAGTAGTTCCACAGATAATTTGATGGATTTTCTTCTATGGTGAAAGGTGAAAATTTTATGTATTTAAGAGTTGAATGAAATTTCGGTCAGTCAAGTATGTACTGAATTTTTAACAGCATACCTTTTTTACAGCAAGCCATGCAAGATTCCATCTCTCTTCACCTTGATCACCAGGCCACGCCATTCCTGAACTTTTCATTTTGCTCTTAAGCTCATTGATCTGTCAAACGATCAGGGAGTAAAAATATGCATAAGGATATAGTGCAGCAGTCTAACGACAGAACAATAACTAACAAACAAAGCACAGACAATAATTTTTTTTCCCTCTCTCTACATCTTTTCCCTTTTTCTTTTCTCTGAAGCATAAGTACTTACTGACATCAAGGTAGAGCACAGGTATGTTTAATCATGTTCACGATATTATTATTTCAACAGAGCAGAATATTTTTTTTTTCATTAAAACAAACTACAAACATTGGACAAGCTGTTCAGAAAACATGTTAAAACGGCATAAAACAAAACAAATTATCAGTTCAGATTAAATGGTCAAAACTTACCAAAGAAGGTGACACTCTCATTTGTAGAATGGCTTCTTTTATTGTTTGGAGTTTTGACAAGTCACCGCTTTGTACAAGTTTGTAACTATAAGAAACTTTGTTGACAATGTCCTGCAGAGATACGCTAAGTAGTGTAAAGTAGTGAAAAACTTTGAAGAGCACTTGGCTACCTGGAAGAGAACATACCTTATTAGCAGGTTCTGATAATAAAGTCTCAAAGGCTCCAAATGGTATAGCTACAGACATAGGAATCTTAATCCATGATGGTACGCGTCCTCTCAGAAATTTAATGTTGCAAGATTTTGCACCAACCTATGGGAATGATAGAAGGTGATCAGAATCTAAACTAAAACCATTTCAGCACAAAAAAGATGATTGACCTTCTCTTTAAAATTTTATTATTAAAATATTTCAACAAGATGTGAGCATATATCTCGCATGCAATAAAACTTACCAATCCACATAAATATAAAAAGGAAAGAGCATGCTAAGGCCCAATTTTAACCTCAAATTAATGTCTATACTAGAGTCGGTATCAGCAGACATAGCATTTACCATGAGATAGTAGCACATGCAAATTAAAAGATAAGATAATAGCAGTTGCAATTCATTATCAATTACAGATAAATGAATAACATTAATTTATAATCCATTTATCAACTGTCTCATACAATCATTCATATTATGGAAGGAGGTTAACAAATATAACTAAACCATGTGGACAACCATTAAAGTTTATGGTACTACCAGCTCAGCAGTGAAATCCTCAACTGAAATAGCATATTTACCACAGAACATTCTCCTTTTTATGGTAACTCGAGGAGAGAACAAAGGGATAAATGAACTTAGCGAGAAGCCAAAGCTGCTTATGTCACTGAAAATAAGTAAAGAACAGTGAATTCTGGTAGTCATAATGGATTAAGAACATAACAGTGACATAATTGGTCTACCTGATGGTCAAATCTGTAGACTTTATTCTTATTGATATAGCTTTTCCTTCCTTTGACCTAAGATTGCTGAGAATATTCTGATCGAAGCATGTAGCAAAGCATACCTACAGTGTGCAACCATGTTAAGTATTAGGCTTTGGTTTTTTAATGTTAAACCATTTATGCCAGCTTCCAATTGTCAAATCATTCATAGTTTAAATAAACACAAATCAGGAATAAAGAGTGTGAAAAGTGAGGCAGAGGATATACCTTAGCATTTCTTGCTCTTATAGAAATGTGAGATAAAACATCAGGCATGTCTGATGTCAACACAGCTACTACTCCTTCTGGAATCTCCTCTTCTCCAGAGACTCTACTTGCAATAATAACAGTTGGCTTTCGATAAACATTTTTCTGACAAGTGATTAACTCATTGACAGAAGTTACGAAACCAGACACTTCCACTGGGCTGATAACCTGCCAACTGCACATTTCACACGTAGTAAGATCAAGTCCACATGTTATTTAATATGGCATTAATCGACTTCAGAGATTACCAGCCCAAATTTGCAACTTTTCGAAGAACTGGTTCAAAATGATTAATGAGCTTAGATAGAACAGCTGCAGATCCTGCCCTGATTAACTCCTCTGTAAAATTGTCAATCTGGAAGTAGACAGGAGAACTTATGGAAACTTCTTGTTTAATATAATCATCCAAAAGAACTTGATAATTTAGTGGGCTTATTTATGTTTTAAAGTGAAAATTTCATGATGGCATACCGCATATTTCTCAACACCAAGTAGATTACCAAGATATTTCGCACTGGGCTGAATCTTTTTGTGGTAATCCTGGGACCTTTCAAGAAGTGCAAGCTGCAACCGGTCAAGAATAGCCTTTGCTTGTAATGCCCATTGACTATCGTTGGTTTTGTATGATTCATAGACTTGGTACCAATCCTCAAAAGCAAAGCCAAACAAAAACAGAAAATCCCTTAGGCATTACATCAAGAAATACAAGAGCTTGAAAGTGGACTTACAACGACAACAATGGAAGATATAAGAGGCTAGAAGCTCTGATGCTCACAATGAGACAATACCTTTGTGCAGTAAATCAGGTCTTCATTGTTAACCATTGACAGACACAAACTTTCAAGCACCAAGGTAATGTAGAACATCATTTCCTATTTCGAAATAACAAGGAGAATAATAAATATCAAATATACTTTTTTTTTCTTGATTCATCTAGACACTTTCATGGAAAATATATATTAAAATATCTATTACTGGTGGGGATGTGAAGTTGAGATCTTTAAGCCCCCTCTCCATGGTTGTTTTGATAGCGGAGGCCAAAGCAAGATCAAGGAAGAGTAAGTATTTTGCTCTTCCATGACCTGTGCACAAAACTGGGTGAAGTTCAATGCGAGCTTCCACTAACTTCTGCAGAAATAATTTCAAACAAGATAAATGCACTGCCAATAATTCGAACCAAACCAAAATTCTTCCACAGAATATAACCTCCATCAGGGGACCAACATTTGCATCATGAATGTGTGCTCTGACAAATTTCAGACATCCCTATCATTCGGCAATTTAACAAATGTCATTCCTCAATTCGCATGCTCGATATGTATAAAATCATTTGAGAAGTGCTTGGGTGCCATAGACAAATTGCCATAGGACAAGTGTAAACAAAAGATATATCATGCAGATGTTGCACCAAAGATGTAAATCATAACCCGAGCAAAAAATTTAAAAAATAAAAATTAATAATAATAATTCTACATGAAAATTCTATCATGAAAGATGTAACTGATAACCTGTAATTTAAGTGATAAAGCACTACTATTGTAATCCATCTCCAGTGAATTGTAACCCTGAAACAGGAAGGTAATTTTAACTATTATCAACTTAAAACTGAATGGCGGGGGAGCTAGTGGAGGCTGAACAATAAAAAATTTGCCTTCATAAGCATTAGAGTAAATACCCGGAATGAGGCGGTCAAACAACTTTCAATAGCAGATTCAAGGTCAGCACCTGAGTGAACAGCCTGTGGTCCACAAAGAAGTGAAAAACAGATTGCAAAAAGCTTCCAATTTAACATATAACATTAAGATAGAATACAACCATCAAATTCAGTGGAGAAGGGGGAAATTTTAACAAAAAACAATCACGGACATGTCTACATTAGTACCTTTAATGTCTTTAAGTACATTGTAAGGTCGCGGATAAGACCCTCCTTATTTTCTGTCCTGAAATGGGGTTCTGACACTATTGGACGATCATAACTTGCGAGCTTTTGTTTTGTGATACCATTAGAGTTTAGTGTGCGCCAATAAGCATCAATTCTGAAACCACCTCTCACATAATTTAAGAGGGCCTGCCACCAATCCAAAAATAAGAAAAGTGTAAGCAAAAGAAATACAAAAATTAAGACAGACATAATGAATAAAGTTGCATATAGTTCTATGAAAAGAAGCTTTCTAATCAACTATTTTAATTCTATGTTCTGGTTCCCCTTGGGTCTCGTGAAGCCTAGACAGCCGACTGTCTCATCAGCAGATAATATGGTTTATCTTGTCCATACATAATTCACAATTGACTTGGAAGTGAACAAGAAATAACAAATGACATCAGAAAATTCAAGTATAAACAAACTTGTGCAATAATAACATACACGGACCACCTAAAAGACCTGAATAACATTAGATGAATTTCCATTCCAATCTAGAGAAGAGACCGCTTAATCTCATGACTAGATGATAATATCCCATCTAAAGATCAATTGTCGATTATAACATTGATAAGTAATTAATTCTGGTTTAAATGTCATTAGATTTTTGCTACATAACATAATTCAATTTCATTATACCTCACAAATGATCACATCATCTGGGCTAGTGTTATTGTGCAACTTTTGGTGCCACTCCTCCATCATGCCAGTCTTGCAGTCATTATTTCTCTGGCAGTGAAAAAGATAGAAAACAAGTAAATCCTCTAAATATTATAGAACAGTTGCACAAGATATTTACTTAAATACCTGAATCACAAGTATTTCATCACGAATTCTCTGCCCAACGTCTCCCTGACCTCCGCGACCAACAAATGCCATCATTAATCTAACAATTTCTCGTGCACTAGGTTGGCTCAAAAATATTTTTTGCAGTAAATTGGTAAACTTATCCTGAGCTTCGCTAATTTCACTGCATTTATGGTACCAGTACAATATGAATCAACATATAATCATAAGGTATCTATATCAATCCCTAGTCAAAGATTAAAAAAAATAACAAAAAATTATTAATCCTAACATATTGCTTAGAGAAAGCACCAATGCTCAAACACAAATAAGAAACAAAAGATAGCCAAGATAAACTAACTAAAAGAAATTCTTTGACTTAAAATGCCCATAAAACAGCTAACAATTTGCCTTATTTTAAAATTGATACCCAGTGTTGCAATATTTACTATTTTTTTTGCCAGTGTATTAATATCTTCAAGTTTCTAGCCTAGATTCTTCTCAATTTGCATGCGGCTTGAGATAGGTTCTGAATTTATATAGACATTAGTGCATTTCTCTAAATAAAAATGAAAACTGAAAACATAAATTAGGTGCAAAGTGACTAAAGAATAATTAATTTTTCTACATGACTCAACAGGAAAGCACACGCTATTCATTGAATGTACAATTAACTTCAAGATAAGATCTAAATGTAATCAAGCAAAAATCTGAACAATTCCTTTTGTGAGTATACAATGGGGAGACATGTAAAAAGCACTATTGCTCAACATTAGCAAAGTGTAACTTTTACCGAGGTTTCACATTATAGTTTTTGTTCCAGGTCAGATGCCTGCATGCCATGAACCGCAACCAGACCAATATACCAACAAGTCCCAGTTCCCCTTCACCTTTACAACGTTCAGTCAACTCTGTGGCAATATTGAACCTGTAGTTTGAGCAAATAAAGATTTATCTTCATCAAACTACCATAATGAAGGCAAGATCAACAGAGCAATTCAGTTTCTGTGCGCAATATTAAAACAAAAACTATACAAATCCAGGAGTATAAATAAAGAAGGCCTTAGTTTCATATTCTAAAATTACCTGTGCATCAATGATCTCTCAGCCTCTTTTTCTCTTCGAAATATTTCATCCAGTAACCACTTTACAATTCCTTTTACATTTCCATTCACCTGCATAAAGTGTTTTTTATTTTTTTTATTTTTCTTTTTAAAATTCTGATTGCTACATTACCATAAGTTATATCTAACACTACTCATTATACAAGTTCTTCAACAAGAATCAGACGACTGCTAGATCAGTTAGATACAACATGAATCTGTAAATTTAATTAAAAATAGCAAGAAAGGGAACAATAATAAAGCTCCAAAAATTTCTAGCTTCATATATTAAGTCTCTCTCTGAAACTGTTTCTAAATTATAAAATAATTGCTTATATGGTACTAGACTGGCAAACATGCAGACACTTCTATCATAAATTCATATTCTCAAATGAGTAAATTTACAATGAAAGTAAGGAAATGTCTGAAATTTCATCCTTATCTAACTGACTATTTCACAGTCATAAACAACCTCAAGCATAACCTAAACCAGATATTTAGATAGACAGATTTTGTCATAGATGCATTCATTGACAAATCTTATTCAATACCAATCAAGTCAAAGATTGAGTGAGTAATCCTAGGTAGGGCTGGACATGAGTCCAGCTGAGCCGAGTTGGACCCTAACTCGGCTCGGCTCGAGTAATTTTTGTTTGGCTCGAGTTCGGCTCAATTAATTAACAAGCTTGTCTTTTAAGCTTTAGCTCAATTCACTTTAAACTCACGAGCTGCTCAAGCTCGATAAGCTAGCTCGAAAACTATACCAATTTCATGTAATTTATTTAAAATAATATTTAACTTTTTTTTGAAGAAACACTTGTTAATTATATTTTTATATTATTTTGATATATAGAATTTTATTTTTACTTTTATTTTCAATAGGCATTATGTGAATATGTATCCAAATCGATTTGGTTGGTGAAATGAATTATATTTTATTTTTTTCCTTTTTCATATATGTCTATATGTGTATTATATTTTACAACTTTGGTTAATAAAGTTTATCGAGCTAACTCACGAGTCAATGAGTCAAACACATCTAAGCTCAACTAATTTAATAATTGAACTAAATTAAAATTCAAGCTCAATTGCACATGAACAAAGCTTATCAAGCAATTAACGACAAACCGGCTTGACTCATGTCCAGCCCTAATCCTAGGCAGAAAACCACACCATAATTCTGTTGAGGACCTAATTTTAGGGATTTGATCATTAGTCAAATCTTCATAACTTGACCGATCAGTAAAGCAACACCTCTGACTTGGACAACTAGTAATCTCGGATTTGACCTAACTTCAACCGCAAGAAACCTAAATTCCCCACAAACAGCCCTCACACGCATACGATAGATTTGAATTAGGTCACCTTAGTTAGGATTCAGTCATCTTGTCATTTGGGTGAGCCATAGGTTGGAGCAGAGGTGCTCGATAATACCTATATCAGGCTTATTTTGTGAGCTATCTTGATATTCAAGATACAGATTTCTATCCTCATTCATTAATTTTCTATCAAACCTAACATAATTTACTATCAAACCTAACATAATGTTATGGATGCATTTGTGGGGAATACCATTTT
Source organism: Cardiospermum halicacabum (assembly GCA_031304145.1). NCBI lineage: Eukaryota > Viridiplantae > Streptophyta > Magnoliopsida > Sapindales > Sapindaceae > Cardiospermum > Cardiospermum halicacabum. Next base: position 6,370,786 of record CM062394.1, read on the forward strand.
ATTAGTCTTATAACCAGTTATGGTTAAGGTTTATACTTGAAAGAAGGGAGGGGTACATGGGTAAATATTGTCTCGCAGCAGGTTGTTACAGCAGAAGGGACCAAAAAGCTGAAAGGTAACGGGGAATATATGGATGTCGGTTAGTTCAGGGTGGAGCCTACAACCTGTATCTAAATAAAGGTTGATTAAAGAGTTGAGCCACAGGCTGGAGTCTCATAAAGAGTCTTGGAACCTCTCTACACTTGTATCTTCTTCTTCTTGAATATCAACAGGCACTGCTTGATTTACAGAAACTTTTTTTAGTCAATTTTTCCTACATTTATCATTTTATTGTACAAAAAACAACAGTGAGTAACAAAGTGTGGAAGCATGTTTATAACAAATAGCAATACAATCAAAGCCAAAAATATAAGTTAATTAATAACTAATATCATGAAGTATGAGGCGCTATTCTTAGGTTCAAGACATAATGGGAACAGTAACTAAACTATGAGCATAGATTGTAGTTCCACGCAGATGTGCATAAGCAACTGGAAATTTGTAAGCACACCAAGCAAGAAGTATCCAAATAAAAGTGAATACTAATCACCTTTCCATTTGGATTTGTTGCGTTCAAACCTACAAAGAAGTTTGCCCCATTGTTTTTTATCCATGAACCGGCCCACCAAATCACAAACTGAATGCCTATAATACTTTGCTTCTGCAAATTAATATCTACCACCTTTTTTTTAGGTGTTTGTTAGTGTTATAAATGGCATAATAATCATTCAAAAGAAGGAAGTTGCAAAGGTCATCCTTCACGGTTCACAGTGGGAATAAATTTACCTGAAAGGATCCTTTTCCATTTGTTCCATCAGTAAAATAAGTCTGACATGCCCCAGCAACCAATTTTGAATTTTCAGGCAACAAATCAGGTGGAGGGGCCTGCCATCAGTGAATTAAAATGGGTAAGAGGGAAGCTTGCATTTGTATTTAGATAATGGTTTAGTGAGTTTTGATGCTTAGTTCTGTCTCTTTGTCATGATACAACATCCACGGCTAGGGAAACACAAAACTCACCAACCATTCCCCAGGCGACGACTTTGATACCCCCCAGTGAAGAACTACAGCTCCTTTCATGTTCACTGCAACCAATATGTGATAGTTGCTATTGATGATTTTTGAGAGAACCTACAATAATTGAAAACAATAGTTGTCAACTGAATAGTGTATACTTTAATTTTAATAAAAACAATCAACTGGCCAGAGTAGATCTGTGAGTAAAAATGCATTTAAAGTAGGTGGCTATTCCATTAACTTTGTAATCCATGTTTATCTATGAAGATAACCTACTTTGCAGAACTGATAATCAATCCATGGAAAAACTTTTTTTTTTTTTTTCCTTTTTCCTTTTTTTTTTTTTTGCAGAACTGATAATCTCTCCATGGAAAAACAATTTTTTATTTTATAAAAAAAATAAATAAATAAATAAATAAATACCATACATTTTAGTGCTTCAACATGCAGCAATTATCTGATAAAATCATAACCAGAACTACTATAATTAAACCTCTAAATGAGTATTTACTAATTCATTAATCATGATAAGAAGGAAATTCAAGAAAGTATACAATCATCACATCAAGCTCCCAAAAATATAATAAATTCATAGCACTATGCAAATCTGCAGACAACTACTTATATTTCACACAAATTTAATGATGTTATGTGCGATTCAGATTATGAAATTCATGTTTAATATTCAGGCTTAGTCTGATTTGCTAACATGAAGAACAATGATGAAACGACAAAAACTGCTGATGAAAATTGATACTCGAGTGCAGTATTTGATATTTTGAGCAACATGACAAATGAAGGTAAAAGTATGATCCCTTTTAAACCTCTGAAAAATCAAACACTTTTTATTGGAGATTATTTTTTTTGTAAGATTTTTTAGTACTTCAGAAACCATAAGTATACAAATGCTTAATCTCTATCAATGGAACTGCAACTCTCTCATCTCAACAATGCTTACCACTATTTCATGGTTGCCAATTTGATAACTTTGCCTTGAAGTCACATTATCTCCTCCCACAAAATTTTCCACAAGATCAACCAAAGCTAAGGACTGGAAATTGGTTCCCTTGCTAGAAGTCTTAGATTGTGTCTGCAACCACCTTTCAACATCATGTCTCCTGCAATAAAAGAATGGAAGCCCACCCTGAAGTTGCTCCCTATTGTCGGTCGGTGGTGTCCTATTTGCAGCTATCTGATTACGTGGTGACTCCTTGAAGGTAATCCTCTTTGACATCTCACTTTGGATCTCTCTCAGAGCATCATCAAAATCTTGCTGCAAAAAATACCAAGAAAAAAGAATACTTAGATAACCAATATCTCTGAAAGATAGTAACTAGCTCAGAGTGATTCCCTTCACTCAAGGTTACAGTTCATAGTATGATTGGTAGCTGGAAAACTGATTCATGCATATATTAATGTCAACAATATTACTGATTCATGCATTGCCAGGCCCAGCATAATCCTGAGCAAACAAAAGTGCCTGATCAAAAAAATAGCCAAACTTCCTTTGGCTTCACATGTAAAATGATGGATGCATGTGAAGGTCAACGGGCAAGGTGACAGCCCAAAAGTATTTACGAACAAGAAACAAACTTTATCTGTGATATATGTTCCGAAAACCATCAGGAGCTGGAAGTCTACCGTATGCCAGGTCTTATACCCAAAAGCTAAGCTATATAAAACTATAGTCAAATGCAATGAGCATAACCACATAAACACCTGCTGCTGCTGTGGCGAGCTTTGAGGCCTGCCCCTTCTGTCCCACAATTGATAAGCTTTGCGTTCTATTAACTCCTTTGATATAGGTTGATGAGAAGTATTTTTGTTTGTCTCTGGTATTTCAATTCGAAAATTCCCATGATTCAACTTCAACCTAATAAGGAAGGGCATATACACATATATAAAGACACTTACTTATAATGCTAGAACAAAAGTATAGAATAATTCTAAATAACACAAGGCAATGTAAATAGACAAATGTTTATTTATAAGGAAATGTGGAACCCAAACCATCTGTCATGACTGCCATCCTTCAAAACAAATTCAATGGCATGAATCTTGGGGTCTCGCAGCTCAACAATGACTACATATGTGTCCCCTCTCTGCAATTGAAATAAGTTTTAATTAATCAAAACTTCGGAAGTTGATTAAGTTATGCAATGCTAATGACACCTGATTTCCACAGAAAAAAAAAAAATTGAAATGAAGGAAAACCTTGGTAAATGGTGTCTGCAATGCACCTTGCTTCGGAGAATCAGCAGGAACAAACCAGCTCCTATACAAGATATTGACAAAGCTTCTAGTTATTAAAATGGAAAGAAAAACATAACATGACAACGAAAAAGCAAAACAAACATAGTAAGATTAGTTTACGAGTTTCCTCGGTAAAGAACACCCCAGTGAAGAATCCATGACCGGACACAATTCTTCAGCTGAAATTCTACCCTAACATCACGTCCAGTTGAAGATCCAGACAGATGAATCTACCAACACCAGTAACACATCAAAATCAAGATAAATAACCACAAGTCTTGCAAGAGATAAAGCTACTACCTGAAGTTTCATCCCTTCCACCAGCTCAAAATGGTGGACTCGAGGTACCTGCTTGTCTTTAGAGGTTGCCATTTCAACTGTTTTTCAAACACAACGACCATCAACAAATGAAATTTCAAAGGAAGTTCCAGCATAAGCCAATTGTATAGATATACATACAATTATAACCAAATGACAGTGGAATTTATGCAAAGCTTATCTTCAAGAGAATTTAACCAAATCAAATGATAGCAGAACTAGTGTCACTTTATAACCATTTTGAAAAGGAAATGTAACCAGTAAAGTAATGAGGTTTCTAAATTGAAAAGCAATTAGGGTTTTCTTACAAATATTGGCATTGGAAAGTGGACTTCAGGTGAAGATAAAGAGGAATTCGATTCCCAGTAGACATGGAACCAGTTCCCACAAAACTGCATTAGTGAGAATGGCATGTTAAAAATATCTGAGAATCAAAAGTTGCGTATGTGTTTATATACTTGGTTCAGAAATTGGCGCGTTTTATTCTTCCACCAAGTGAGAGGAAATTACAAAACTGACATCATTGGAAACGGTTCTAGTGAAGAGATACCCAATAAGTTGTGGGCCTACCATGTTATTTATGGACCCAAACAATCGTATGTCTCATTTTTAATTGTTTGTTTCTCTTAATCACTATATGAATATTTAATATAATAAAAATGAGAGGTATGATTGGTTGGGCCTAAGATGACATGGTAGGACATAACTGTTAGGATTCTGACGAAAATTTGGGTATATTGCGGTATCCATAATTAGTTTGTAATTAAAAAATATTCAAAGACTGTTTTTGAAATGTTATATTTGATTAGGAATGATATTTTCTAAAGTGGATTCTAATTAGAAAAAGGGATCTGAGAGGTGCCCCATGGGGGTTTGGAAACCATGGAAATCTTGAGTTCTAGGATCGAGTTCTGTTATCCTGTGAGAGCCATATTAGGAGAGCTTGTGTGTGAGATTATAACCAATGTAATTGGATTGGGGAGTGAGAGAGGGATATTCTGGTTGTAACTGTTGCTTTATTGTTACATAGTGAATTAGTCTCTCATCATCCTGACGGCCGTGGTTTTTTCCCGTTTTGGGTTTCCACGTAAAAATCTTGTGTCTTATTTTCTATATCTATTTCTTGCATTGTGTATGTTATTTTACTTTGTGGTTACCAATACTCGTCTCTGCTGCAATGGATTACCGATTTATTCAATAAGTGGTATCAGAGCTAGCAGTATTTTCCCAATAGGAATCATGGTACTCTTTTTCGAAGAGAATCTTATATGGGACGGTCTTGCTCCTACCATGGAGGATTGCGAGACCTCCATTCAGAATTTAACATGTGTATTCAAAGAGAAATGATTGATAGTTTACTATGTCAACTTTTGTTACCTACTCTTTTAGGTGAAATTTTTTTTAATAATAATTAATACATTAGTTATTATAAAATTTATATCTAATCATTTATTTTCATGTTAGAGTAGGCTCAGGCTGTAAATTTTTGTTAATTGGTTTTTATGGTTTAATCTTTCCTGCTTGATAGCTTAAAGTTTCCATATAATGCCATAGGTAGGTCTCAATCTCAAAAAATATTTTAAGATTACATTCACTAAAAGACAAGAATAGTCTCACAATAAGTTAAAGTTTAGTAATGTGTTTACATGGGATCAAATTAACAATTATTTGAGTATATATGATTTTGTCTATTTGATATTATATACTTCGCTTGTTTAGAATTTGTACATCTGATCTCTTTTACTTTGATAGATTTAAATTCGTTTGGCTTTCAGGGAGAATTTAAATTAATTATTTATCTCTTTTTCTTCATGTTCATTTTCCGGCAAATTTCTTTTTTTAGATTTAATTGGATATTCGTATAAGGAAAATGGAAATAGTGAACAAGAAAAGGATGTTGGAAGTGTTTGAATTTGTCCTTGGATTGTTTTTTCAAGACATTAAGTACTTGTTTGAATAGTTTTATGAGTTGATAATAGTTAGCGTTGAATATGTGTTCAAGTGTTATTTTACTTCAAAATATATTTTTCTAAGGTTTGGGCAAATATATACAGGTTTGGAAAATATAAAAGAGAATGTGTACTTGTAATCATACTTTATATTTATACTATTGATGAACTGCATAGGTTTTGGAGAAAAATAAAAGAGAATATGGATTAGTAATATAGTAAATGACATACCATACTTTATAATTATACTATTGATGAATTGCATATCATTGATCATTAATTTTCGTTTCATAGAGCACTTGGAATCATTGATCAATTAACTATATATCATTGAGCAATGATCAAACACAAACACATATATATATATATATATATATATACAGATAATTGATCAATGATCCAATATACATAGTCTTCTCAACTTGGTCAATCGTAACCCATACTATTAAATATTTTATTTGTGTATATTTGGATTTCTGGCTGTGTATATAAATTGGATGATAAATATGCATTTGTTAGAGATAATTTTGAAAGGAATCGATAATTATGAAACAATGCGATTTTTCATCATATTGTTTCTTGAACCATCACATTGTTTTATGAAACATCATATTGTTTCACACGGAACCATGTGACTAATAACTTTTCATATTGAAAAGTCTTACGAGTGACTAATAGCTTTTCATATTGAAAAGTCATGCCCTTACTAAAAT
>CM062394.1:6377607-6560107 GCA_031304145.1 Cardiospermum halicacabum
GAAACAACATGTTCTTTCATAAGTGACTTTTGGAGTCTATAAATAGTCTCTATATAAATGGAAAAGTAGGAATGAAGTTTTTCTCTTCTAAATTTATTCTTACCTATCATCACTTAGTGCTTAAAAGAGCAAGTGACTACAACACTTGTTCCTTGTATTGAAAAGGAATTACTTTCATATCTTTATACGTGGCTATTATTGTATCTTATCCTAGGAGTTTACCTTGTCATTTAAGGTAATAAAAATCATTGAAAAGTATTCTAAAATTCATGATTTTGTAACGAATTCCAAACATAATATCATTATTAAATTTCGAATATCTCCACCAATAGGATTTCCACTAGTGTATTTGAAGATGATCGTGTTGCAATAAAAAGGTCTATTATTACAATTTGATTTCTAAAGTGATTGTTGTTCTTAATAGTTTTTAATATGGTGTATCATATCTAAATATCATTTTTCAAATTGTTCACTATATGAAGTTTGTACGGTGCTTCCATAATATATGTTGAAGGTAAATGTAAAGATTATTGGATTATATAGTTGTTTTAGCATATTGATGATTGGATTTATATGGTTGTTTCCGCATATGATGTTGTGCTTGTTATTGCAAGACATTCATGGATTCACATAACGTACTGATTCATGTAAAGTTTTGTGAAAATGGATAGAATATCTTAATGATATATATAATATTACAAGACTATCATAAGCGAATGCGGATTTATAAATAAAAATATCTCATATGATTAAATTGAGGATCACATAATTGTGCAATTACTGTGGAAATCAAGATTGTTTCATAGTATTGGTAAAGATAATAATGGTCAGTGTCATCTCATGTAGTCATAAATGACGCATACATTTTTAATTTCTCCATGCTTTCATTCACGACATTGGTTAGATGTCCTTGGATGGTATATGCAATAACATAGTTAAAAAATTGGTGTCTACTTAGACCTTATTTGTTTCATGTGTTTGGGTTGTTTTGTGTTGTTTCATCACAACCCAAACAACGCTTTGTTTGGTGTGCTTGGGTTGTATTGTTCAATTCATTAATGTTTCACGTTGTTTCAAAACTTCCATTTTCTCTCATTTCTTCAACACACCAAATCGGCGTATTCACGTTGTTTTATACTTTTCTTTTTCCATTTTATCCCTATAATATCACTTGTATTCCAATTTTACCCTTTGTAAAATCATTTTTTTAAAATGTTTTCTACCTCATACCATAAAATTAATTGTGTTTCTCTTAATTTGCTGCCATGATTTTTCTATCAAAATTGGTATCAGATTTAACTGTTAGATTAGCAAACTAGTATCAAATCACTAATTATGGCAGGATTTGATTTTCAAGAGCATTATGGTCATTTAATAGTTTTGGGAAATTACCATGCAATCAATCAAAATACAAAAATATACAGTACAATACAGAACTGTACAACTTATCCAAACATGATTTCAGTATAGTACAATACATTCCAAAACAGAACAATACATTATGAAACAATGCTGCTTGTCATCAAACAAGGTCTTAAACAACAACCAATTTTACGATACGTAAAACGAAAAGTGCTAACCTACCCTCCATCGATGCTAAAGCTAAACTCCTTCAGTTGGGTTTCAACGACATCCAAATTGCCTAATTAAATTTACAAAGATAACTAATTAATCACCAAAATATCAATAATTATTATTTTTACTTTAGGTTAACTCAAAATGATGCCTAAAGATCATATGTAGTTGAGACTACAAACCGGAAGCAATAACAACTCTCTACCATCTTAATAATATGCTTTGATAGAAATTAAATAGCAAAAATTTGAAAGCTCCATTAAAGAGTTTTTAAAAATCTCACCGAATCACAGATGATGAAGATAAAGCTTTTGTTTCATTTGGATGTTAATTATAAAATGAGTTTTCGAAGTTGTTGTGGAAGTCATTTAGGTGAGTTTTGTTGGTTATGAGTGATGAACGCGATTTTGGAATGAGAGGGAGAGGGTTGTGGTGTTGATCATTTGAGAGAGATAAGGGGGAGATGAAGGAATTTTTTTTTTGGCAGTTTTGGATTGTAAAGAGAAAAGGTAGGTTTTAAGCTTTTAATGAAATTGGGGCCATTAGCACCTTGGCCATTAATTAGCCTATTAACCTTCTGGTACTCATTATCTGGCTTATCCCTGATTTGAAAAATATATATTGGTTAAAAAAAAGAGTTCACCCTCACTCGAATATCATTTAAACCATAAAAGTTCATTTTTGCACCAAAAAATCTCCATTTTGGAAATAAAACATATTTCACACATAATTTGAAAATCACTTTAATTAACTCATGTTGATTTTATGCTTCCACCTAAGTTTCTGATTACCATTTTACCCTATAGAGTGAATTTTCGATATGTTCCTAATGGAATTTCTGAAAATTCATTTCTAAAAAAAAAAAGGAAAAAAAATTTTAATTGAAAATAGTAAAATAAAAAAAATCTAAGATAAAAGAAGAATATTACAGGTGGAGATGTTCGGAATCATCATACACCTTGAAAAACAAATATTTACATGTCCAAACTTATTTAAATCCATGACCATGTATAAAGGTGACAATTTGGATTAGTGATTAATTTAATAAACGGACTGATTTATCTCAGCGCATTTATTAAATAGGTTGAAAAAACTCAATCCCACTCAACTGGTATAGTTAAACGGGTTGGCAAACTAATCCATCAAATCGTAACAAAGTTAAATATAATTACTTTGAGGTATAAGTCTTAGAAATCCTGAATTTAACAATATTTTCAAGTTAGCAAACTTATATTTTCAAGTTAGCAAACTTGTAATGAATGAATTGTAACCCAAATTACAGCAAACTTCTATAGTATGAAAAACATACTAGAATAAGTAATAATAGAGGAGACTTGGGTAAATAGAAAATGACAGGTTTTAAAATCATCTTTTGATGGAAATCTTTTGGTTCCATCAGGAGTTGAACCACTTCTTGCATCAGGCCCAGTCAAAAGGAAGTATTACTCGGAACAAATTGATGAAAATGATATGATTTCCAATGATCCTCAATTATCTCCAAACAATCTCAATTATCTAATCTTAGAAGCTCCTCATCATCATATCATACTAGTAATATTATAAATTCAAATGATTCCATGATTTGTCAACAAATTCTTAGCTGTTCACCATCGTCTTAAAGCAACAAAATAAAACGGAAAGAAAGCCATTAAAATAACCTAATATGCATATAGATGTAGCAGCCCAATGTCCGGTAACATAGTTGTGTACATATTGATGGCTTCTGTATGTAAAATGTTTCCATCATATACCAATTCCTCCAAGCAAATGAGACTGATCCCAGATTCATCTCTTTCACTACACAAATAGACACACCAATAGCCTAATTTTATTGTGAAAGCAGCTTTGAGTCGCATGCCACAATTTTCACCCGACCCACATTCTCTTGACAATCCTCACTCTTGAAGATAGCATCCTGTAAGATGAATGTCCAAACGTTGTCGCAAAACCTGTAGGTATGCAGATGCCCCTGTATAGTGTAGAAAATAAATATAAGTTATTTAACTCAACTTTGCCTGCAGTTTAAGATACGGTTACAGTGAAAGTATTCTACCAGACAAGGACAAAACTATCTATCAAGTTCATTCGCTTAACGTATATTGTACATACAATATGCAGGCGAATGGAATGCTTATTCATCAATATTACATAAGCACAAGAGAATGCAAATTAGTAATAAGCTAATTCATATATATATATATATATATATATATATATATATATATAAATGGCAAGAAAGGGTTTTTGCTATGTGAACAAAATGCTAAATTTTTTTACTTCATTCATAAGTTTAGCACAAGACAAACTACTAGATGCTGAAAATCTCATCACATAATGCTATCATGAATTGAAAGTATCAATGAATTAGAAAGTATTAATAGACTGCATTCCTTAAGAACATTTGCTGCCATACAATCAACAAACAAAAAATTCAAGCAAGAAAACGGATACAAATTATTTAACAAGGATTAAATGTCTATTGTGTCGCTAGTAAGGAAACAAGCGTAGAGATGATTATACAAGGAATAACTTGTTCCTTATGCATGTATCAAAATCTCAAGAAAATAAACCCTAATTTTTGAATCCATAATCTTAAGTCAATACGTATAACGGAATATGATAATAATTCACCCTAATATTCTATAATAAGAAATTAACATCATTAATTTCACGAATCTTTTCTATCACTAACTTGTTTCCGCATTTCCATACAGTGGCCGTCCCACTGACATTACCAAATAAGGTGTTTATCAACTTTGGTAACAAAATATCACATCCCTAAACTCAGAAAATTTAAAAATAAAAAACATCTAAATTCAGGAAATTACGAGACACAAAATGTTCACTTCCTTTAGCTCTCTTATAGACATTTATAAGCAAAAACTGACTGGACAACATAAAAACATTCTATCTTGCGAGTCAAGAAGAGCATAACGTTCATTTGCACAGAACTATGAAAGTTTATAATTCTTAAGGACATAGTGCTCATTTGTTTTTCTCCACTTAACAGTTAATACCGCTTAATTTCATCAAATTGATTAATAAAATGTCTTAAATTAAGTGGTATTAAGTGTTAAGTTGAAAAAACAATCATGCACTTAGTTTATTTGGAAAAAAGTGTAGATGAAGCCTTACCAACGGCTGATTAGTCCAAATACGAATCCAAAGAAAAAACAAATATAGCCAAATGAACAGAAATGTAAAAGCAAAAGCTATAAAGTGCATAAAATAATTGCATCTAAATTCGGAATAGTTGTTCTAAACCAAAGCAAATATGTTCCAATCAAAATTCACTAACCTTTAACATAATTTATAATCCAATCACAATATAAAGAAAAGATGTAACATTCACAGATGGAAGCCAACCGTAACATTAAACAATGAAACCCTAATATTCAGTGGATGGGTGATATACAAGAAAATAACAAATCAAGCGGAATTTTATGTATGAAGATACCTTAATGGACACTTTGCTCTTCACTTGAGTCTCCAGAGCTTCAGTCATGGACTAGGGAAAGAAAAACAAATTAAAAAAACATTAAACATACATGTAAGATCAAAGTGACAAAAAGACCACCTGTTCAACGGATAATTGTAGAATTATACCTTATCAAACTGGACGAGAACCTGGATGGCGAGCTCCGGAGTAAGTGTACCGTTTTGGACCATCTCGTCAAGAGTATCGGTGAGGCACATGCCAATCGTGGACCTCCTGTATAACTCAAACGTCGCCATTGGTCACTTGACTGCCAATAAAATTCGCAAAGAAGAATATTTAAATCTGAATCAGACAAAGAAATTGAGATACGAAGCGAAAATTCTATGAAATTGAGAGAGAGAGAGAGAGAAAATAAGATGAAAGGTACAGGTAGAGGCGACGTGAAATCAGATCGATGTTGTGATGATGGTGGAGGAAATTGAGAGAGTGGAACTGAACGTTTGCTCTGAAGAATTTTTTGAGCGGAGAGGATTTGGGGCTTTTTATACCTAGCATTCGTAGATGCCTGAATATATAGTCGCGACAGATTTGGGACTCGGATTTGAATGACTACTATACCCTCACAATCCGTACCCGACCCGGACCCGATAGTCCATATCAAATTCAAATGGATGGTCCGCCTCCATATCTTGATTCAACTTAAAAGATAACACGTGTCGTGCAAGCAAGGTGGCGCGTGGCAGAGACGTGTTAAATTAAGGAAGCCTCTTCTTCTCCTAAATTACCACCAGCTGAGTCTAATCAGGGTCTTCAACAACAGAAAAAATCACATGATGGAGGAGATATCGTCGTCGTCAACTTCAGCTGAGCAAACGAAGAGAAAACAGAAACATGAGGAGAACTCGAAGTGGAAGTCGTCGTCGTCAGACATGTCTCCGGTGAAGAGAGGCTATATTTCCTTTACAGCTTCGTTAAAGGAAGGCTTTCGATACTTCAAAGCTTTCTTCGTCGGACTGGTATATATTACCATCACTTCTTTTATTTCTAATAAAATAATATTAATGAAGTGTTAATTAATTAAGTTATGATTCTGAAGGGAAAAAAAGTGACTGCTAGAAATGAGAAGGAAGCCACGGAGGCTGATCTCTTGACCGCCAAGTTACAAGTTCAAGCTACTGATGAGGCTGAGCTCACCAAGAACACCCTGCGCTAGAATGATCCATATCTTTTGTATTATTATTTTATTTTATTTTATTTTTAATTATTTTTTTTATATTTTTTTCATTCAAGATGATATTTGAGAATGATTGGTAAAGTTGGGCCCTGATGCACAAATTTAAGAGTTGATGTGAAGTATTAGGAAACCATTGAGGTTACATAGACACGTAATCATTAGACAAAACATAAGAATTTAACAAGAGGAAGTTATTCAAAAATGAGCTTGGTAAAGTTTGAATTAATTTTTTTAGGTTCATTTTCAAAATCTTTCGAATATAATTTTTGTAAATTTTATTTTGTAAATTTTATTTTGTACCCAATAGGCTGTATTTTCTATTATACCTTTTGTTTGAATAATAATTTTAAAAATGCCATTACAATAAATTAAATATTTTATTTTGAGAGTTAAATTACTTATATATCCTCCTACTAACAAAACCGTTGATTTGAAACAAATCAGATTAATTTCAACCTAATCAAACAGCTAAATTGAATCTTGAACATCTAAATTGAATCTTGAACTCTGAAACTGGTTCACAAACCTGTGAGACTTCGCAACCTCTTCTATCGCACGTAGTTGAACTCTGTGACAGATCACGTTGAGTTGCAGTTGCTGTTGCGGTTTGTTTGAGTACGGTTAAAATTTCAATCTTTTCCTTTTCCATTAATCTTCGTCTGAGTAAGCATTATGGGTTCTGGTCGGTTGAATTCGGCATGGTTGAAGCAAGTTTCTTGAGAGTTGCAGTCTATTATGAAATTAGGGTTGTAGATTGTCGTCTTTGTTGCTATTTGTTTTTATAATCAGTATTGTCGGTTCCATTCTGTTCGAATTTAAAAGTTCGAACAAAGCAAATTGTTGGTTTTGTGGCAGGCTCTTATTTTCAAGCAATTGTTCTGAGCGCAGAGTAATTAGGTTGGGCGAGTCATCGAACTCAACTGAGGTAAGTTCGTCTATCATTTTCGCATGTACTGTCCTGTTATAATTTTCATTCCTCTAATCATGCATGTACTGTATTGTTGGTATGTATAGTTTGTTTACCGTGCTTAAATCCTAATTTTTTCAACATATAATCTTGTGATTCATTCAATTTGTGTTACAGAATTCAGAAGGTAAAGTAGGATGATGTTGTTTTTTATGGTATATGTTTATGCTGTTAATTGAAGTAGGTTGTTCTTTGATGAATCGTGTGTGTATAAGTTGAATGTTATTATTGTTTGTGTGTTTCAATCTCGTTAGATTGATAATTTCAATGGGTATTTTTCTCAGTTGATAGGGTTTGTTATTATTCTGTTGTGAAATATTGTTGCAATCTTATTAATGTGATTTGCAATTCTTAATTGTTAGGTTTTAAAATACAGAAGAAGGTGGAGGAAACAAGTAACACAACAGCGTGTCAATAAACCTCCCGATCTGTCATTTTGGCTCTAACTTCATGAAACTGGCAGGAATGGTAAAATGCTTAGGGAGTCTATTGAGTGCGGATTAGATGTACAAAAACTACTGGACAACCAGATTAGGAGGTTAGATGCAGAAGACGTGGAAAAGTTGTACCTTGTCCTGGTGGTGTATCACTTTCTTTTGGGCCAGTCAATAACCAAGGTCATTAGTAATTTCATTTGACATTTGGTAGATGATCTAGAAAGATTTAAAGCATTTCCTTGGGGTTCGTATGTATACGCGGAGACGGTTAAAGATTTTAAATCCAAGCTTGGTCGTACCTTCTTCAATAATCCTATTCGAGGCGTTCATTTGTATGGTTTCCCCTTAGCTTTTGTGGTAAGTACTTAACTTCCTTTAACTGAATACGAATACACTGTTTTACTGTATTTTCAGGCTGATTTTGGTAATATTGAAATGACTGAGTGCGGTGGTGGATGGTTAACTGCTTCCTTGATGTGCGGGCGACATCTAGAGTAATGAAGCTCGAGCGGGACGAAGATGATGAAAGTCTGTACCCAAGATGTGTTAAGTGGGACTTTGAAGATAACTCCAGCAAGCGGTTTGACTTAATTTTGTAGGTATTTTAAAGTAATGTCTGTTTAAATATATTTTGAAGTGGTGTCAGTTATATTGGATGTGACGTTAGAATGTTCTGATTTTAATAAGTTCAATATTGTACTTTAGGTACCCGGTGAAACGAATTTAGTCCTTTCTGAAGCAGAAAGGAATTCTTGGTATTTCAAATGTTGTGAAGTGGACATGAGTGATTCAAAGAGGGAAGATTCGGAAGCCGATTCAGAAATGAATATGCAAGAATATATAATCAAGACCAGGGAGAAGAAGAGGTCAGGAAGTCATGACAAAAAGGGGGCAGATAAAATGTTGGGTGAGCTTAAAAGGAATATTGAAGACTTGGTTCAATGGCGTAGGGAAATGGATGAATGGCGACGAGAGGTCGAAGATCTCTTGAAAGCTAGATGTAATCACATGCAACCAGATGCTGATGTGAAGTCGAATAGGGTCTTCGTTAGACCAATATCTATTAAAGAAGCTAGTATTAAGAAGAATACGCCAAAAATGGGTCGCAAGAAACGCAAAGCTCCAGATGGGGGGACTGTACTCGCAACACTAGTTAAGACTAGGAAAATGGTTCAGGATGAGTTGAAAAAAGAAGATATTGGAAAAGCAACACCTGCAGTTGTTGATGAGGCTTCCACTAAGGAACTAAAAGTGGATGAGAAAGTTTCTGAAATTATTAGCACATTACCTGGAAGGCAAGAAGTAAATGTTTCTCCGAGTAAGCCTAGATTTGGAGTGCAGACTCGGACGATGGCAAGGAAAGAAAATTTCAGACTGTAACATTGAGGAAAACAATGGAAAAGGAAAAGACGATCAATTGAAGAATGTTGCAGTCCCAGATACGGAAACTGATGAGAAAGATCTGGATGACCAGGTTAAAAATGACCTAGCTATCGCGAAGGTTCTTTCTGGTTTGACAGGTGATGTTGGGGAATCTGAAGAAATTGATACTGACACGTTACGCGCCCAAGAGATGTCCCTGAAAATGGTTGCTTCCAAAAAAAACTTCTTCTGCAATTCATGAACCTCATGAGTGGCCAGAAAATAAGAGGCCAATTCTAAATGACTCATCTACTTCCTGCTTGCCATTACTTGATAAGAGCTTAAGACCGAAACAACTATCCACCAAGGCACATGGTCTGGACGAATGGCTGAATACAGAATGAGAGCTATTGTACGTGTTATATTCTTACTTTTGTTATATTTCGTTAAGGTTGCAATAGTTTTATTAATTCTGATAGGTTTACATAATTGCTGGATCTTACTTCAAATATATTGAAGTGACCTCACATTTGCAGATTAAACGTTTTTTATTTAATCTTTACGTTGTTGCAGCCGATTTGTCGATCATTATCCCTGTAAGAATACTATCGTACGTGAAATTCTCAGTTGTACAACGTGGTTTTCAGGAGAATTGATCAACATCTTTATGCACTGCATGAAAAAGCTTCACTCTGGTGTTAAGAACCAGAAAGTGGGTGTCCTAAGCTCATTTTTCTACTCAGCTTTATCTATCGGTATAAGGAAGCATTAAAGAAGAAGGAATGACTGAAGGGTTTGTTTATGCCAGAATTGTGGATTAAAATCATAAATGGAGGGCTCTAGAAGATTTTAACAGCTCTCCTTGGTGGGATTTGGATACGGTAAGCTGTAGGATTCTTCAAATATATATATATATATAACAGAAAAAACTATACTTTTACTGAGGTGTTTAAATTATTTGCTATAGATTTGCTTCCTTGCCCATCTGTATGACACGCATTGGGCAATAGTCGTTTTGGATTTAACGAAATAGGAGATATGAGTGGTAGACTCCAGGTGCAACAAGTGTGGCAATGATCAACAAAGTTGGGAACTCTTGGCAAATCAATTCAAGTGTGTAGCATACACCATCCCACAGATCCTGTCTATGTCTAAGTACTACAGTCATAAACCTCTTGTTTTAGACAGGGAGTGGAGAGTGCATCTCCCATCCTATAACTGTGTTCCCTGTCTGCCTGATAGGTATGCTTTGGAATTCTTTTGATCTTTACTAGTTTGGGTTTACATGTATTGCTGAAGTTAACTGTAATTGGTATATTTCAGCCATGTATGCGGGGCATATATCTGTGTTGGTATTGAAGATATTCTACTTGAAAGGAAAAAGTGGTCTGTTAACCGGGAAAAAGGTTGGCCTAAGTTAATGAGGCAGCATATTGCAAATGTTATATTCCAAGCTACTAAGTATTGTTCTTAGCTTTTTAGACCTAGTAATGTTATTTCTCGTGCTGGATATGTATTCTGAACCAAAATGATGTTATGAATTCTGTAATCAACGTTCGTACTTGATTGGTATTCTGGACCAAAATAATTTTATGGATTCTGGATTGGTTATATGGAATTTCTTTGCATCAGAATTTTTTGAGGTGAGATATTATTTATTTGAATATATTAGTTGCTTGTCAGGGAAGTTACCTCCATTTCTTTGCATCAGAATTTTTTGAGGTGAGATATTATTTCTTTGAAGATATTAGTTGCTTGTCAGGGAAGTTGCATCAAAATTTCCAAAACACCACATCAACTGAACAACAATTTAAAAGACTTCCAAGTTCACAATAATCTGATGTCATATCATTACCAGTGTTATAATATAGTAACTCTATATAGGAAACACTATATCCCCTATATTAGGTTAATTAACATAATGATTAATTACCGTCCTTAATGATGACAAAAATCCTATTAAAAAGATATCCAATTCCAATTGCAGAGTATTAATCTTCCCTGGTTTAATGCATTTTTTATTGTGTTTTAGATGCTAATTCAGAATAATTTGATATGCGGTCAGAATATTATATTTAAAGCTCCGAAAAACGTACCGACCATCAAATCTCAAAACCAGATCCTTACGGCTTCCACCAGACTTTTCATTTCCCAAATTTGTGATTTCCTATCAATAGCTAACCCACCTCTTTTTATATATCTAACCCAAACTCTAACCTCTGTAGTTAACTTATTTTGAGGGTTTGCAGGACAGAAAATGGAGAGAACAACCAAAACGAAAATGGAGTCTTCTTCTCTCTGCATCATTGATGTCTTACTTGCAGAGGTAATGGCCCAGATCGTGGCAACAATAGGGCGAGCTTCCATTTGTGACCTCTTCAATCTAACCAGTGCTTCGAAGATCCTCCATGAACTTGGGGACGAGGATCAGGTGATGAAAGACGTCAATTTGGAGGACTTCACTTACGGCTGTTGGGGAGTTAACCCACAGAAAGAGGATTTCCTTGTCAAGTGTTTGGAGAAAGGTAACCCAGACGCCATGTTCATAGTTGGGTTCACCAAGGTTTTCGCTAGAATGGAGAAGACTTCCGGTCTCCAACTGCTGTACAAAGGGGCTTTGCAAGGAAACAAGTCTGCCTGTTATTTATTCGCTCTACTCCTGCTCTGCGTCGATGTCGAGAGGCTCAGAGGCAAGGGCAAAGAGATTCTGTCTACTTTTTCAGTAAGCGAGCCTTAGTACTGTCGCCAGAGGGTAAGTCGTCTTACAAGGGGTTATTTCATTAGAGTAACTCTAAGGGTTGGAAATGCTAACACAGGTGTTCACTGCACTTGTGGCCAGAGCAGCTCTATCTCTCAGTGGGATGGGGGACCAATTGGATGTGAATGCAACTGGTTCTTCCCTGAGCTTCTGTATGTGCTACGAGAGATAAATTAGCACTTGGTTTGTCTATTTCTTCATGTCTTTTGGGTTTAAAAATTGTATCTTGTGGTGTCCTCGGTTAAAATATTTGTTCAGGGCACCAATTTTGTAAGAATCTGATGATATTTTTGTGTTTCTGTTAGTAAATCAGCATGAACTCTTTAAATCTGAACCGGTTTCAGATTTCTGATCTCACTTTATAGCGTCTGATGGTTAAAAACCCAAGTCTGATTCATAATCATATTACAAGATATGCCTTTTTTCCTATGTCTTCAACAGATCTAACTATAATTAGATATACATGCGCTCAATGGTGCCATTACTTTCGCATTGAATGGTATTCTCTTCCTGAACTAATAGTTATACAACTGCTAACTTAGGATTTCTGGGCCATAAGGGTCCTAAAAGATGGAATCTGAACTGCCATCAGATTTCTGATGTGGCATATTCCCTTCTGAGGACGACTCAGAGACCAAATAAGTCTTTATCCACTTAACCAACTGGACCTAACTTTTTCAGGCATCTGTATCCCTTACCTGTAGAACTTTTTGGCTAACAAAAACATAAAAATTATAGGGGGCACGTATAGTTCTAGAGATATGTAAGAGTTAAGGGGTTATGGTGGCATACTCATGCTTTCCACTAAGGTGGAGGAGTGGTTCAGGTTTCATATTAAGGTTGCACTATTTTCATACTTAATCATTACTTGTACACATTTAAAGGATTTCGCGGCCATAAGGGTCCCAAAAGATGGAATCTGAACTGCCATCAGATTTCTGATCTGCCATATTCCCTTCTGAGGACGACTCAGAGACCAAATAAGTCAACTACACAGACCAATAGTCCGACCTGCTGCCTGTTTTCAAGATCTATCTGCAAACAAGTTAACCATTTTTTATTACGTACAAACAATATTACTTCCGTAGAATCTTGTAAAATAGGGATATAAATAGAGTATAACAAATTAATAAACAACATCTGCCACTACTATTAGGTATGTCTCAAGCTGGGCTGATTAAGGTCTCACTATGGCTTTGTTCTCTGGTAGCTTGGTCATTGGACGGCACATGAGAGCTCATGTCACCTGTTCCATCAACATCTACGGATGCCTCCTTCTACGAATGGTATGCCTTGCACCCTTACAACGAGTACAATGCATTACACGCTTACGTTTACTACTATTACTTCCCGCAAATGACACTGGAGGGTTACTACATGTTGGCATTGTACGTCCCTTTTGACGACACCGAGAGCATTCTTTCTGTTTATTTTTCTCCAAATGAGATCTGTACCGCTTTTTCTTCGGACGACCAGCTTGACGTACAACTTCCATTGGCAAGACAAGTTGGGTTGTCATGTCCCATGCTTCTTTACCTGGAATTGGATTTATTGGCTTGGCATATGCACCAATCAAGAAATCCTTACTGTAGTACGCATGGCATAATGAACTAGCTCGTGTTTTCATATACCTGCAAAACTTATACGGACGACAGGAAGATATAAAATAACACTACTCATACCAATAGCTATTGAATAATAATATAAACGACCGCAAAAATGGCATCCTAAATCCTGAATACGCTACCTAAAGTCAAATCAGACGTTCTGATGCTTAATCAAAAATTAATGATCTACAATCAATGGCCATGAAATTCTAACATACCTGGCATATGCAACAACATGGAAACAAGGGAATTGATCAAGCTGCTACAATCCGCATGAACATGTATCCTCCACATTGACAATTCCATCTCATTTATCGTCATTCCTGACTTGATACTTGGCAGCCTCTGTGATTGGGAATACATCACATTTGTCAGCATTTGCCACCATCTTCTGAATTTTGTTAACTGATGCGGACATGATTGAAGACTGAAGTTTCTTTCCAGCCTCATATCTAGCACTAAACCATCTCTGTGTCATACCCCTTAAGAATTCATGGGCGGCAGTAATAGGCAAAAGGCGAGCTGGTAGAATTGCAGAATTAACGGACTCGGCTATGTTGGTTGTCAAGATGTTATATCTTTTTCTAGGGCAATAAGATTTTGCCCACTTCATTTTCCCAAGCAGGGTGAGTTCACGATGCAAATCGGGACAAGCAACCTCAATACCTTCCAATAACCTATCACATTCAGCTGTAGAGTGGGTATACGCAGCTCTAGCAAATGCTTGTTCAATGTCTGCCCTACGACTAAAAAACTTTATCAGATTTTTCTTCAAATGGTAGTAGCAGGCCACATGAGGAACATTGGGAAAGACAACACGAACTGCCTGAGGTATGCTTTTCCCACGATCAGTGACTAGAACTAAGTTTTCTCTAACACCAATCGCCCTGCGCAATCTCTGCAAAAACCATGTCCAAGAAGCTTCTGGCTCCTTTGGGGCAAAACCAAAAGCAATAGAAAATATACAATCTGAGCCGTCCATACCAATAGCAAAAAAAATTATACCAACTGACTTTCCTTTCATGTGCGTAGCATCCATACACACAACTGGACATATATACTTCTGGAATCCATCAATACACTGCCTTAGGCTGAAGAAGGAATACAAAAAATTACCATTTGCGGATGTTTGCATATCAATAACACTGCCAGGATTTGTTTCCAACAGAATTTTCAAATAAGATGGGAGCAACTGCCATGAATCTTCATGGGTCCCATAAGCAAGGTCTTTGGCAAATTGAAGCGACCGCCAAGCCTTATTGTAAAGTAACTTCACAACATACCTTGCTCTAATTTCACTCATTATATTGTTGGCTGAAAATTTGGCCTCCGACAGTCGATTAGCAAACATGTGCCCAATCACTTTATAGCCTGCTTGCCGCCTTTCTGCTTTGTCGGATCATGTAGACAGGTGCATGATGGCACAAAGTCTGTGACGTACCATATAGGAAATTCCTTCTTGCATTTTCTCGCCCGGAATGCAAACTTACAGCCCTTATTAATACACTCAACCTCATACCTCCTGCTATTTAAATTGGGAGACATAAAAACAGCTTATTTTCGAGACCATACTTGAAAATTGCAATCTTCATTTCCTCCTTACTGCTGAATACAGAGCCTTTCATCAAGCCGGAATAATGGTAGCCAGCATGTAGAGAATATATTTGCTGGTCAACAAAATTATTCTTATCCATTCCAGGAAGCTGATATACTCCTACCTCTTTCTCCTGCCAATCTGAGACTCTGATGCACAAGCAGCTTTTCTCTCCCAATCACTCATATAACCTTCCTCTACATCATCATTTACAAAACAATCACCCTGCTCATTATTAACATAGCCTTCATTCTGTTCGTCATTTGCTACGTTATACTCAGGTTCAACATCAGAACATTCTGCACCTAATAAAAATTCTGGATCAACATTGCCATTTAAATCATCAAGCAACTCAGGGTCAGCGAAATCACCATTCTGGCGGAGAACATTACCAGACCCGGGAACCAAATCTTCTGTCCCTTTGCAAGAGATTTCCAAACTGCTACCTGTGCACTGCTGAATTAAACCAGCACCTGTAGTACAAACATTCTTCTCCACCTTCTCTATATATAATTCCAACGGGTCCTCGTATTCACTTGCAAATCTAAGATCCCCGTTATCCCGAATTGGCAACCTACGTGTCGGACATCCAGCTTTGGTATAAAAAAAAAATTAAATAAATCTACACTATCCTTCGGTATCCCTTTTTTTTGCATAAATTCTCTCCATAAAAAAAATAAATAAATCTACAGAATCGTAGTTGATAATAGCTTTGAAGGACCCCATCCAACTGAAACAATAATGAAAAACATAAACTAGTAAACAACGATGTAAATATATATGTATCAGAAAAAATTGAACTTTAATCATAATTTTCTAATACCGTATCAGAAACTAATAAGTGCAGGACATTAAGTTTGACAGCAAGTTAATGACAAAATTGTTCACACAAAGTTATATACAAACATACCTACAGAAAACTAACATCGAACCTAAACTAAATTCTCTATCTAAAAATGAAATGCATTCATATCAGAAAGTTTTGATCTCCGCTCAAAAACCAGCTAAAACTACCATTCACAACCAAAACATCATCCCAACAACTTGTAATAATCACTACAGTCATTATCAATGTCTAAACAATGTATTAGAGATTAAAATCAAACCAAAACTGATTAGTTACAGAAGTTTTATAGCAGCAGTACACATAGCAGAAATAAACAAGCACCATATAGTAGACTGCAAAAGCTGATAATTGACAAATGGACTACAAGAACCTGGATTTCAACATTAAAAGCGGATAATTGACAAATGGAGAAAACGATATCAAACATCAAACATGCTAATATGAACTAACACCAGCAACTAATGTCCATTCAGATTGACTCCCACCATAACAATGACTAAACCAAATTTACAGGTACCATTAAGTTAAACGCGATTCTTATACATCAAATAAGGTTTCGGTCGAACACTTACGTTAGAAATTGAATCCTCCACTGCTAAGGTTGAATTTCCCTTGCTCGTTTTACGTTTTCTGTAGAAATTACTATCTCCAACCAACCCAATATTTTAATTCCACAAGCTTACCGACACAGATTGAGCAAGTTCTTCTCTCTAATATCACCGATTTCGATGGCAGGTTCTGTTACCGCAACAAAAAATTGACGAAATTTAGAATTCAAATCAGCGACAGCTGGGGAGACTCGAGATTACTTCATGGGTTTTGAAGAAATGAAACAATCAACGAGGAAATAGATAACTCTACCAGGATGAAGAAGATAACCTCGAACAGGAGGAGAAAATCGATGATGATAGTTTGGCTTCAAACCGGTTTCAGCAAACCTAAACCGGGTCTCACATGGTAAGGGTAATTTAGAAAAATCATTTTTTGATAATTGCAAATAATAACCAAAAAATTATTTTCAATTTCTTTTAAAATAAAAGGGCAAAATAGGTACTACAACCTATAGAATAAAATACAAAGTTTGAGACTCATTTATGATTTATTTTGAAATTGGGCCTATAAAAATAATTCAAAACTTCCTGGGGCCAAAAATAAAAGGAGCCCATTTAACAAATAAACCACCAGCAACAGAGTCCAACGGAAGGATTATGTGGTCGAATAAGAGTCGGACGATGGAGGACCTTCCAGGCGAATGTAATCATACATAACTCCTCGATGAGGATCAGCAGCACTTGATTGAGTCAAGTAAATAGTATTATAATCATCACCAGCTACAATGTCAGCCCCTGCAACATCAACACTCAACAGCTTGCAAATCCCATGAATTCCATATCTTGCGATAGCTGAATCATCTCCTATAATTTCAGGCGCTGTTGAGATCACTTTCCCTTTGATTTCCTTCAATTCTAATGCCTGCGTTTGTAAATCATCGTTATTTACCCGAACCTCCAATGTTGCATGATTGGCTGCTGCCAGTGCCATTCGCAGCTTATAGGTTCCAGTTTCGTCCACGTTCTCAAGCTTGAACTTGATTTGCCACGTTGTCAAATGGTACCCTTTGTTGCCCTCCTCATCAAATGTGTATCTAACAAGACAAAACCACATTAGTCAATCAGTAATGTCCTAAATACCATTTAAAACAATTTTCAATTATAACCTTTTGACTTGAGCATAGAACCAATCTTTGGAGTAGTCACTGACACCAACAGTGTAAACTAAATCCTGGTCCGGGTATAATTCTGTATACCTGTCCCATAATCCGTATTGCCTAAACCTGGATTCATGCAGATAGAGAATTTTGTGATGCCATATAAATACAAAGCTAATCAAGTTTACAAGAATCAAGAGCTAACTTATCAGGATGGTCAACATAAAGAGGGTTGATGTAGTCTGGATTAGGATCTGGAATATAAAATTCATAAGCTGAACGATCTGCAATGCCTATTTCCCACAAGGTAGGGCCATCTCTTGGAGGTTTAAAGATGAGATTTTCCAGATCAGTATTTGTGCCTGCTTTTTCCAAATACATTAATCTATATTACCACTTCATTTTAAGAATATTGGAACAAGTAGTACCTACCTGCAGTTATAGTGACACACTTGTAGTTGCAGTAATCGCCAATGTATCCGGAGATCCATCCATAAACAAAATAGGTACCAGGAATTATGTTGTTGATAGTGAAGTAACCCTCCTCATCAGTTCGAGTCCAGAATTGATAACCCTGAAGGCATTATAATTAATCAGAGGTCCACACATTGTGAAATGTAAAATTTTCTGTTCTATATTACCTTGCATTCTGTTTGCCAAGATCCTGCATCTCCTGGGGCAGCTAATCCAACATAATCTTTATTTGCTGAGATGGTTTCACCACTAACAAAGTGTAATATGAAACTCAACTATCTGAATCACTGATGGGTATGTAGAAAAAGAATGTTATATATATCTACCTGTCACAGACAAGGAATCTACCAGAGACACTACCACGTTGATTCTGTTTAGCAAAATGTCTAGAAACTGGGAATTCATAAGGCCAATTTTTGACTTCTTCTTTCATCTGAAACGGAATGAATTTGATCTCATTTGGTGTCCATTTTTATAATGTGATTTTGCAGGAGTATTAACCAGACCTTTTCATTTGCATCATCCCAAAGCAAGGTTGCATCAGACTGGGAGTTGATATAAAAGAAAACAGGCCCCAAAACTTTCTTCCATTCCTCCCCGTCTTCCAGCTTCACTATAATGTCCTCTCCAGCATAATGAGAGCTCAAAAACGTCTAAAATATTGATTCTATTATTAACATACAACACTTATGCAGACAAACACAATAGATATAGTATAGCCTGATGATTATATCACATACTGCGAGTGTGATTGGACCGACATGAGATGATAGGTTTTGTTTCAGGGGTCCTCCTGATCGAAACTCGTTACTAGGAGTAATCTGCCAGAAACCAACTGCAGGATCTTTGGAGATCCATCCATGGACCTGGAGGTTTCGATCCTCACATGAATACTGGTACTTGTCATCCACCTGCATGTTGGTTACAACAAATTAGAAAAACATGATGGTTCTTGATAATTGTCATAATGATATTACTTGTCCTGCAAAGCTGGATTCTGGATTGGTGATGAGCCTAGCTTCACAGGGATTTAACTCGACCGAGTTATACTTAGAGCGGTCATCTTCTGTAGGCATTTCTCTCTGTCTATTATCTGCTACGGCCATGAACCGAAACCTGTATGTGGTATTGTACATATCAGAAATGATACTAATATAGAATTTGGTTCATTAAGGAAGAAGGTAGTCTGTAGTAGAAGGTACAGTTGCTGATTAGGCCTAAAAACGACCCTGGTCTGAGGCAAGTAAAAACCAGGTGAATACTTAGAGTGATGATGAGAGTAGATGGCATAGGTGTAGAAACCTGAAGAACCCCGAAGCATTACAAATCTGAAACCATTTAACCTCTTCATCATGACATGGACTTCGTTACTAAGCAGTAACCAATAATAGCAAGTAAAGAGTACCTTCTGTCTATGTGAAGAGGTGTGTGCCATAAGAATGATATCTCCACCTGCTCATCTGAGTTCCATTTCACTATATAACCTCGTCCTTTGATGCTGCAAAATATTATATGTATTTATATTATGTCACTTCTGTTGTTCTATCCAACAATTTTTTTTATTTTTTATGTTTGAATGATTCTTAACAACAAGAAGGAATTCAATTGACATACTGAACAGGATTTCCCTCGGTTCCTTTAGTTCCCTCATGGTTCCAGGCAATATCCCAGTACCTGTTTTGTGTCCCTTACTTAAAATTTACAATTTCAAACTTGAATTTATAAAATAAACCAACAGTTCAAATGACATGTATGTATGTGTGTACCCTCTGTCCTCTTCGTCTCCATCTCTAAGCAGATTATCAATGCCATAAGCTTTGATTCCAGTAACATATCCCTGTACTGCTGAGATAGTGACTTCCAGGTAGCCGTTGGACAACACAACCTGCAGAGTACTCTTGTAATTTTAAATCCTCGAAAATAGTCTCATTTTCTCATATTTATGAAGTGAATAAAGGAGGTACGTACGTGAGTCTCATCTTCATATACGGTGAATTGAACGGGAGGATCTGACATGTTGGAGGCTGCTCTGCTTGCTTATCGCTAGAGCTTTTACATGTGCTTTATTTATAAATGGATCATGATGTGAACAGGGATGATATGCATGTGATCGATTCGTCAGCATGCAAGGGAACTTTATACATGATGTGATTGATTCGTCAGCATGAAAGGGAACTTCAAATTAGTGGTGGGATGGTCCCCCTTCAATCATTTTGCGATATGTCCATGGCTGGAGGACCTCCACCGTCAGACCAATCATACAAGGTAAACAATTGCGACGTGTTCAATTCAATATTGTGGGAAATATATATACAGTCTGGAAAACATCTTCTTTAGAGACTAAATCATATGTACTTTATACATTCAACTTACTTTTACTTTTTCATAAAGTGATATATCACCACAAATTTCATCTTTGTAATGTATATACAACTAAATCTGGGACTTCAAGTTACTGGATGACATTACATAATTTGTCTTCGCAAGCTGAGGGCCTTCCAAGCGGATATAGTCGTACATAATCCCGTCGAAGACACTAGAACTCATAGCTTGTGTCAAATAAATAGTATTATCACCAACCACTAGACAAGCCCCTGCTACATCCACACTGTACATCCTGTAAACCCCATGAATTCCATGTCTTGCTATTGCATTATCATGCCCTATCACACCGGTTGTGTACAGAGGAGGATTTGCTTTCTGATCAATTACCCGGACCTTCCACAAAATACACAAGTTTACATGTCATTGTTACACAGCACGTATGTATCCAATAGTCAGTTCTCAAAAGTATCTAGAATAGGGGATCCTTACTTGCAGTTCGGAAACATTTGCAGTTGCTAGAGCTAACCGCAGTTTATAAGTTCTAGTAGTATCCACATTGTCAAGTTTGAACCTGATTTGCCATGTTGTTGGCACAATTGTGTTATCATCTATCTTCCTGAATCAAAATATAAAAAGTTAGTTTGAGGCTCTGCCTACAGGGATGCTTTTCATGCTTTCAAAACTAAGAAATGGTTCTCTTTGTCAAATAACCTTGTCACATGAGCAAAGAACCAATCTTTGCTATAATCACTGACTCCAACAGTGTAGACCAAATCTTCTTTTGGATACAATTCTCCATATCTTTCCCATAATCCATATTGCCTAAATCTGGATTTTAATTAAAATTGAACTCAGAGTGCTGTAATGATCATATATATCTATGAAGGTAATTTTCTACAATTTACAAAGATTGAGAACTCACTTGTCAGGATGGTTAACATAGAGTTTGTTGATGTATAAAGGATCAGGATCTGGAATGTAAAAATCAGCAGCAGAACGAGTAGGGGTGCCAATTTCCCACAATGTTGGGCCATCTCTTGGAGGGTTGAAGACAAGATCTCCCAGGTCAATTTTACAGCCTGGATTTCCAAATGAAACCAACCATCTATTACCTTATTTTTCAGAATGATAGAATTTGAGACTTCACGAAATATTGGAAAGACAAGAACCTTCAGTTACAGGAATGACAGAGCCATTGCAGTAATCACCGATGAAACCAGGGACCCAAGCATAAAGATTGTAATCACCAACAAGAATGTCATCAATGGTGAAGAAACCATTGGTGTCTGCTTTTGTCCAAAATTGATATCCCTGAGCAGGATCAACAGTACAGTATAAAAACTTTCTAAATAAATACTTTGCAATAAATATAATTTGTTTGTGTTACATTAACGTTTAGTGTGAATTAATTTGAAACATAAGGATTAGAAGTCACCTTGCATTCGAGTTGCCACGAACCTGGTTCTCCTGGAGGAGCCAATCCAACATAAGCACAATTTGCTGGTATAGTTTCTTCTTCACTGACATATCTATGAAAGTGAAATAGTCCAAACAAAGATAAGAGCTTTACATTAAGTAATAAAAATCTCACTAAAAGAATAAAACAATTTCTTCATGTATCAAATGAGAAGAATAACATCATGTAGTAGCAAGTACAACCTGTCACAGACAAGTAATCTACCAGAGACACAACCCCGTTGATCATGTTTCTGAAAATCTTCAGAAGCTGGGAAATCATAGGGCCAATTTTCGACTTCGGCAAGCATCTAGTTTTGCATTTACTCAATTCAATCTTATGTACAACATTAAAGCCAAAAACCAAACATGAATATGATTTCCATGTGAAACTAACTAGACCTGTTGTTTTGCATCCTCCCAAAGCAAGACATGATCAGATTCAGGGTTCTCAAGGGTGTTGAGATAGATGAAAATAGGACCAAAAACCTTTTTCCATGGCTCGCCTTGTTTAAGTTTCAGCACTATGTCTTCTCCAACATAATGAGCACTCAAGAACATCTAAATGAATAAATGATGTTACATTCACTGGTTTTAAAGTATACAGCGTTCCTTAACAGAATAATTACTTACCGCAAGAGTAATAGGACCGACATGTGATGATAGCTGCTGTTTAAGAGGTCCACCTGATCTAAACTCATAACTGGGAGTTATTTGCCAGAATCCAACCGGAGGATCATGACATATCCATCCATGGACCTGAAGGTCTTTATTCTCACACGAATACTGATACTTGTCATCCACCTACATATATAACATTCTCATTATAACACTGCTCCACATTTTATATATAAAACGTTTGCGAAAAATACCTCTCCTTTGAACTCTGGTTCCACCGGTTTAACCAGTAGCACAGCTTCGGGTGGAGACAGCTCTTTGCATCTCTTAGACAATCGATCATCTGGCAGCGGCATGTGTCTCTGCCTATTATCTGCTATTGCCATGTAATGAAACCTGTTTATCAATTTTGCACAGCAGAAACATTAATTTGAAGCATTCATTTCATTTATAAAAGACTTGTACTGGAATTAGTGGTACATGAAATGAAATGCTTAGATAGAGAGATTATTTCAGGGAAAAAAGACTAGTGCAATTACTTGTCTTTTCTGAGCTTGAAAACAATTCTGGTCTGCGGAATGTTGAAAGCAAGCCATTCCTCCAATTTCTCAAAGATGGCATAAGAGTAGAAACCAGACGAGCCACGAAGCATAATGTATCTGAAACACCATTAACATCATTAGATAAGTTCTGTGTTTCAACAAACTCCATTAACATAAGCAAAAACCTTACCTTTTATCAATGTTAAGAGGAGCAAGCTTGCCTGCAAGAGACACATCCCAAGGTCTTGTGAATGAGACCTCCACCTGTTCATCATTCTCAACAATCACTTTGAAACCACTTGCTTTTATCCTGCAATGCAATGCAATGCAACCAAAATTCATTACTTATAAAAGCAATACAGTAGACCCAATCTGACCCAGGCAGAGAAGAAGATACCGTTCAAAGTTTCCAGTAGTTCCAGAAGTACCTGCTTCGCTCCAAACAACGTCCCAGTACCTGATGATATTGAAAAATTAATTAAGATCACCATTACATAAAACTATTTCAGAAATTGAATATTTTACCCTCTGTCAGTTTCTTTATTACGAACTTCAACCATGTTGTCAATACCATAAGCTTGAATTCCTGTCACTTGTCCAGCAGGTTTCGATATCGTCACTTGTACGATGCCGTTTTCCATCACCACCTGCACAGTATGTATGTATTCACAACAATTAAATATAAAAATCACCACTACTTCAGATTATATTGAAGAGTTTACATGATGATCGTAAACGTGTAATTTCACAGCTGGAGACGAAGACATTTTTTCTCTGGTTTCGAATCACTGGCTTGTATTACATGTGGTGTTTGATCAACATATATATAATGATTTTGCGCCGCTGTCTTGGACTAGAATCCAAGATTTGTTCGTAAAGGAAGACTTTACTCAGTGGCCATTAGTTAAAATGGTTGGTGCTGATTCATGGATAATCGTGCAAGAATCGCCATGTCAGTAAGCAGCAAACACATAATCATACATTTTGTGACTAATGGCTTTTGCGAAATTTTCGACATAGTACTTGAGTATCTGAAGAAAGGTCGAGAAGTGGAAAAAAGAGGTTTGCTTGAAGTTAATTACATTGTGGATTTGGTTTCTGAATATAGAAAGTGTTGGAGTTAAATGAGAAGAAGAATCTTAACTGACAATTTTGTCATGACGTTTCGAAGGAGAAGTCAATGGTGGGTGAGGACGAGGTCTGATCATGAAGTGAATGGGTTGGTGAGCTGGATGGTTGTGATGAAGATGAGTGATCGATTTGACCATGGCGAGGGCAAAAGTAAAGTTATTAAAGTACGATTTATACCAATATGGTTTTAATTTAAAATTAAGGATTTTCTTATAAATAGGTTTTTAAAGTTTAAACTTTCGAATATCCTTTTTGAAAACTTTTAGATAATAATTTGGGAAAATGGTAAATCCTAAACCATTGAAAGTTTAATTTAAGGTATTGGGCCTTCAGAAGTCAAATTAAGTTTCTAATCCATTTCAAACTTTCATTTCATAAAATGAGTCAACATTCCAAATATGTCTTTAATATCAAAATTTATTTACAATTGTATTTTTGAAATTGAAATAACAAAATAATAAAAATACAATTACCAAAATATCTCTAATGTTGGCTTCTCATTGAAACCAGAATGCAACATATCCTTAACATCACATGAATCAATTCTGCTTCACAATTGCTTCACGAACGACGACTTTGCAAGAGAAGATTGTCGAGGAGTACTTTCGGTCGTCCCTAATCTGTAGTATTGTCCAGTGCGACCCCATAAACGCTTATTAATCAGGTACGAAATTGATGGAATGTGTTTCTCTAATTTAGGGTTTTTTCTTAACGAAACTGCTCTGTTTTGCTTGGTTACTTTATTGGCATATATCATGTTTGTTGTTTGGGTAGAACCTATTGCTGCTATGTGTATGACATTGTTCTGTTTTGTTTAGGTATTTATGGAACCTATTGTTCAAATCTTTTTTTCAGTTTCGTAATGTTGTCGGGTTTTAAGTTTCGTAATGTTGTCGGGTTTTAAGTTTCGTCTAATATTGATGAGGTAGTATATTATCTTGTATGTGGTCTGATTTTTGTTATTTGAACTATTGCTGGAGTTTGTTGGTCAGTGTTTGATTTATCTCGATTGAATTTGTTTTGCTTGGTTACATTATTGACATCGTGATTTGGACTTGTTTAGTCCACTAGAAAGGAGCATTTATGCATTACATGTTGAATGTGGTTTCTAAAATATCTTTTTTTGTTAGCATAATCGTGTTTTGGAAATGTTTAGTATGGATTAAACTAGCATTTCTGCATTTGACGTATCATGTGGCTTCCAAAAGGTTAAACTCACATGAAACGCGTAGGGTTATATTTTGATCATATCGGCCAACGTTAGTTATGTGGTTGAGTAGTTTTAGGGTGTCTGAAAATGTCATTTTAATGAGTTGTTGATTGTGGGATTGAGATAAGACGTTTTAGGTGGTCACCATGTACTTAAGGTCATCTTTGGGGTGTTAAATGTTTTTACATAAAGTACCATACATGTGGCCACCACATTGTTAAGACCACTTTAAAGGCACTGTTGGATAATATTTGTTAATTGTTTGTGTTTGCAGGTGATTTCGGTACATATTTGTATAATTGGTTTAAGCTTTTCAGATAAACTACATGGCTGGAGAAATAGTAAGTTGAAGCATTTATAGTTTGTTAATAAATTGTTGAATATTGTCCATTTAATTAACAATTCAAAATATGTTTAACTTATGGCAGGTTGATTGCAATCCAGCATTTGTGTGGGATGCTCCCAGGGTGATTTCTCATCAGAGAGTGAACAACAAGTGTAAATTAAATGTCCTCGCTGATCTTCTCAATGGCCCTGTTTGTAAGTATAGTTTGATTAAATTCATCCGTAGTTGCCCTTTCCACCATTTTTTTGAGTTGATTGAGCAAACAAAGGGGAAAGGTCAAGTTTTTTATGGAAAACTTTTTTTGAGGGTGCTTGCATCCGAGATTAGAGTTTTTAATCAAAGAGAAGATGAGTTGTGGTTTCATATTGGGGGGGCTGCTCATAGATTTGAAAAACAGGAGTATGCATTAGTCACGAGTTTAAGATTTGGAAAGATACGTAGGACTGATTTGGAACTTGAGAAGGAGAACTTAACAGAATCCAATATATGCATGAGATTATGGCCTCAGGAACATGGTAACATCAGTCCAAATGAAATATTTTCTTTGTTGGAAGACATGGAAGTGAAAGTGGAAGATGTTAAGAGATTAGTTTTAGTTGTTATCGTTCATGTTTTGGTCATGGGAATAACAATGGAGAAGGCTGTTCTGAGGTTATTGTGGCATTTAGTTGATGACATTGATAGGTTCAAGCGATTTCCATGGGGTACGTTATCTTTCTCGTGAACAATATCTAATTTGCAGAGGGTGGTGACTAGAGATCTATTGGATAATCCTAGACGGGGAGGACAATCTATGGGTGCACGTTTGCATTTATGGTAATTATATACATTGTTTGTTTATTTTAGATGTTTAATAACGTTACTGATCAAAGTTTATAAATATTTACATGCAGGGGTGGTTGGTTGAAGCATTTCCGTATATGAGAGAACATCTAAATGTTGAGGAATTGAACAGGAAAGCGTCAAGTGATCCAAGATGCTTGAGATGGTCACTATATGATATTAACAGAAAGGACTATGATGAAGCTGTTATGGTAAAATTTGTTATTTTTTTACATAGATTGTTGTTTATAATTATTGCAACAATGATATATTTATGTTAATTTAATTGTAGCTGAGTGGGGAATCCACATTAGAGCCAGCTGAAGAGGAGGCATCTAGCTGGTATATGAAACACTTCGATGTGAATCAGTTTATCAGTGGTGATATAAACCAACTCGGGGAGGAAAATATTGAGGAATCAGAATCGTCTATTGATTGGGACCCTATGCTTGACGATGAAGAAGTTCAGGAAGATGCTGAGAATAAGTATGATGACAATTCTAATGCTTCTCGTCTAGAGGTAAATACGTTTGACTAATTGAAATTAAATTAAAGATTTTTAGTCTATTAAATAACATGTTATTATCTTGTAAAGACTGCTTTGTCAGAAATACTGAGAAGACTAGAAGAACTTGAAGAATTCAAGAGAGAGGCTTTGGTGAAATTTGAGGAGTTAGACGAGTTGAAAAGAATCACAATTGAGCAGGAAATTAGGTTGAGGCGGGCTGAAGAGGTTGCTGGTGTCTTCGCATCAACAGAAAAGTGTAGTGATGATCAACGAGGTGAAGGCGTTCGATTTAACGATAATATTGAAGGGGAAGTCTCTCATGGTCAGCCTGAGGATATTAGCAATGTAGATGTTAAGGTTAGACAGAATATTGAAGTTGTTTAGTTTTAAACTTGTATATGTTGACTTATATTATAGTTATAGCAGACACCTCTTGCTGGAGAAGATACTAAAGTTCAGGTTGATGACCGTCAAGACATCTCAGGGGAAGGTTCAAAGAAGCAAATATCTTTAAATGACAAGGGAGACATGGTATATTTTTCATATTTGATTGTTTATATTTTAGTATATTGTGCAATATTAGGAATGTAATATGGTTTTGAAGTAAAGGTAAGGCGCAGTGCAAGATTGAACAAACGACCTGCTGAGGAAATGCGTACAGACACACAAAGTAGAAGGAAAAAGATGAAGCAAGTTCAAGATGAGAGTTGGGGAACTAATTTGATGTTGCTGAACCGGATGAGTGCACTGTTATTGGGGTTGTTAAAGGAGAAAAAATTCCTAATGTTGTATGTGATTGGGCCCATGGTAAGCTTCCTATGCTAAATGATTTAGCTACCTTACTTATTGGGCGAGTTATTCCTTGCCTTGGAAATCCAGTTCCCTACAACAGAGTCATTGAACCCCCAAAGTTCAAATCATTCTTGAGAAGTGATAATCATACTAAGTAAGTACTTTTAATAATTGTTATTATACTACTAACATTATGAGATGTCTAATAATTATTGTCTGAAATATCTAATTACTTAATATTTTGTTAGATATTATCTCCTAGGTAATATAGAGATCAGTTCGAAGAGGTTGAAGCAATTGCGTGGCAAGCATGAATGGTTTTATGGTGAGGACATAAATATGTTCTTACTTGCACTTAAGCAAGATATTGATTAGAGTACTGAGAATAGGTTTGGTATTTTGGGGACACACTTTTATCAACAAATAAATGAAGGTTTTAAGCTATGTCATTTCAAAGGTCTGGGAGTTGAAAGCTTGGCAATAGATAAAGAATTAAAGAAATTTGTGGTTGGTGAAGGGACAGATGAGAATCAGTGCCCTCCTTTATGGGATCTTGATTACGTAAGTCTTTTAATACCTAAATTCCACATTCTAGTTTAAATACACATTGCAGGTTGTTTATTGATGTATAATATGTTGGTTATGCAGGTTATTTTCCCTACTAATGTATTTAAGGGACATTGGGTTGTTGTCCTTTTGGATATGTACTATGAGAGGATTCTAGTACTCGATCCTAAGGCAACCATAGATAGAGCTAGCCTTTTAGCAAAACAATTCAAGTCAGTAGCACAAGTGATTCCACGACTGCTGAAGGAGTCAGGGTACTATGCTCATAAGGATGGTGGTGAGTTAGGGAGTTTAATAGAAGACTGGATAGTACATGTGCTTGATGGTTCTCTTCTGCCAATTCAAAAAGATTCGTAAGTGTCAATATACAATCTTGCCTCATTTTCATAAATTAAGATTTTAGTGAATTTAACATCTCGCAATGTCATTTCCAGTGATTCATGTGGACCTTATGTGTGCAAGTTCATTGAGGACATAGCTAGGGGACGTAAAGTTTGTTCGCTAAGTAGCAATGAATCTCGTTGGTTTGTCCCACTACGCTTGGATATTGTGCTAACCATATTTAACCAAAGTAGCCCTCAAGAAGGTTGATAATTTTTAACCCTCATGTAAGTAGAATGTTGTCAGCGAGTTTTGTTTGAGGGCTTCCCAATTGCTGGTTGTTAGCATTGTTACGGAATGATTTTGTTATAGTAGTTTGTAATCTATTACTTTAATTCAACCTTATACTACAGGTTCAGTGATATTAAATGCCTTTTCTACTAATTTTTGCTTGGTTGAGTGATATGAGGTTTATTGGTCGAATTTAATTTTCAATTGGACAACCATTGGTTCCATATTCTTTTTAACAAATTGTGTGTTAAGTGATGTAAAATAGTAATGCCCACCTGAGACACAGACAGGCACAGGAATGCAATCTTAAGGGTATTAAAATTTTTACGCCTCAGGTGGCCTTTACACAACAATGACCACCTGAGACTCCCTTGGTCACTGGAATGTATTCATGTTCTTGAAGACCAGTTGTGTCTCAGGTGGCTATTAAATTGTAGTGACCACCTGAGACTCGTTTGGTTACTGGAATGTGTTTTTTTTTTTTTTTTTTACTTTCAATGCGTGTGAAGTAGGCTACAAATACAAGTGACCACCTGAGACTCCTTTCATCACTGTCTTTGTTCATTATTTCTGATTGTGTTGCGTCTCAGGTGGCTATTAAATTGTAGTGACCACCTGAGACTCGTTTGGTTACTGGAATGTGTTTAATTTATTGAAGGTTTAATGCGTGCAAGGTGGCCTTCAAACTGAGGACCTTGTTTGTTAAACATTAAGGTGTATCTACATATAAAGAAGAAGAAAAACCACACATACCACCTCAGTTGTATCTACATATAAAGAAGAGACGAAAGCATAATAAATTTCTAACAGCAAGAATACCAAAGAGCAAAGGATAAGTTAGGTTAATAGATTTCCACTAACATTACTAATTCATAATGAAATTTGGCTCTCTTGAAGCTCAGCTGAATAACTGCATTCAGTCCAGGCATCTAGTATACCAAAATTCAGAGCCAAATTACAGTTTTACATATTAAACTAACTAGAAAGCCCTACTAAATACAATTGACAATGATAGAAGCATAATGCCTATTGCTATGGTCCACCAAACAATCACTCTCATCTTGTCAACATTTTTCCTAGCCGTCTCCAAATTAATCTTCAACATTGCATTCTCAACTTTTAAAGAAGCTGAGGTGTCGTTTATCACTTGAATTTTGTTGTTCAGTGCAAAACATTCTTGTAGAATATGGATAACTCGAGAATTTAACCATTCATCCTGCCATTCAACATAATTGCAGCGGTTTTCCTAATAGAATAGAAGTACTCATCAACCTGAAACTCGAGATATGATCGGAAGAACTGCTTTTGGTCGCGCTCGTCGTTACTTTCAGACGACGTGTTTGAGTAACTCATTTTATATGTGTTAGGGTGCAGCTAGGGTTTTATGAGGAAGGGATAATCGTATATATATAGGCAGTTGGGGGAATTAAAGACCAGTGGGTATGGTTGACCCTAATTGAATGAAGAACCCCATTTATTTCATTTATCAGCCTACTTAAAGTTTCACAGATTATTATGAGCAAAATCAGAAATTATATCGTACTACATCACATACACCCTTATTAGGTTAATGTTTATGGATTATAAGGCCATAATGAATGAAATATAGGTTTAGGTGTCGTCAATATATGAGTTTAGTGTCAAACAAAGCTTAAAATGATAAATAGTAATGTTTAGTAAAAATTTACGTCCTTCATAGTTATGGTACTTTAGTTTCACGCGTTGCATTGATATCCATTACAAATGAACGTCTTTGGGCGAAATGTGGCAATTTTTATCTTAATATCATCGTTGATAATTTAATAAGCTAGTAAACTTTTTCAGTATGTACGTTCTTTCGGATGTGTTACAAATACTTATATTTTAGATAGCTTAATGATGATCCATTAGGAAAAATAGTCTTACATTTCATAGCTAACAATTTAATGATGATCCATTAGGAAAAATAGTCTTACATTTCATAGCTAACAATCAAGATATATTAAGGCTCACACCTATTTCTTATTTGGATGTTGAGTTAGCTTTAATTTTTTATATCTTATAGGATGTCTTATTGGTGGTGACCACACGGATAACAATAATTTAAAAGAAATCAAGTTTACAAGTAATATGCAATAATTAGAACAAGCCATCACATATATTTTTGGACTTTGTCACATGAAATAACCAACCTTCACATAGATTATTTTACAATCACATTATATACATAATGCAAAACGACACCGTTTTGGACAATATTAGGATCATTTAAGTTGTGCACGGTGTCGTTTAATGAATAGTCTTACCTTATGGTAATATAGTTTGAATTCAAAGCATTATTAGAATACGAATAGTTCAGAGTTAACCCTAAACACTTTTGACACTTTAACCCTAATCAGATTTCAAACTGTTGCCTTAATCTTTGTTTCTAAGTAATCGATATACGAACAGTGTTTGAACTCTTCTTGGTAAAGGAAGGATCTTATTGATGGAAAACAGGAAGAAGAAAAGTTAAAACAAAAAGAAAACTGGAAAGGAGGTTGAAGTGGAAACAAGGAAGAGAAGTCGTGAAACCATTACTGACTGTGGGAAGAAAGATCCTCAGCCATCAACGCGTAAGTCTCCCAACCCCTACTCATATCTATCGTTTTATTTTTAAGACAATGTCAGATCCAATTTGTGATTTTAGGGTTTTTTTTGTAACAAGTGCGAAGAGGACTAAAAAAAATGACCCATTGATTGCCGAGCTTGAGCCATTACATCCAAAGGTTGGAATAATAGGGATTCAGTCTGCAAAATCTGGAATAGGAATGATTTTGCAAACAACCAACAGATGCAAAGTCGAAGTTCCTACGCACATTGCCGATTCTGAAGGAGGAACCTATAGCTCTGGAAGAATTAGGGGAAACGCCAATTCCAGCCCAGGTTGAAGAAATGGCTTGGCACAAGGTTGTCCAGAAGCCATGTCGCATAAATCTGAGCGTCGTGTATGAGTTTTACCATAAAATTAACTCTCAAGACTTTACTGAAGCTGGCGTAAAAGTGTGAGGAATAGTCGTCCCATTCAACCCAAAGGTATTGAACGATTATTTTGGCACCCCTCACTGTCAAGAGCATGTTGATGTTTTCCCACCAGATAATGAGTATGTCAGCGATATTACACCAGAAATTGCTAAAGAGTTACGGAAATACCCAATAGGCAAGTGGAGGGGAGGGCAACAGAAAATTGACCATAGAGAATTAAGTGGCGCGTTAGCTTTCTGGATTGTGTTCGTTAGCAGAGCCATTTCTCCTCGATTGCAATACAAAAGTTAAGAAAAGACCATCCATACATCATTCTTAGTATAAACCGTGCAAAGAGGACAAACATAGGGTTACTCATTTGCAGAAGCTTGGAGTACCACATCACAAGAGCTAAGCAGATTGTCTTCCCTTCAACGATTACTGCAATGTGTGAACGTGCTGGTGTGAATGTTAATATGGAAACAGATCTGTACTTAAGAGCTGCAACGCCTCTAGGAGCCAGGGCATTCAACAAGATGGCTTTGGCAAGAGGGGAAAGCCCTATCCCTGATGACTTAGTACTTACAAGGAAGCCGAACACTTCTCGTGATGTCACAACACCTCCGCCAGAACAAGGAGGGATGCAAAACCAACTGTTTTTTAAGCTTCTTGAAGGCCAAAGAGAAATGATTCAACTCTTGAGAAGAATTGATAGCCGAATGAGTACAGACAGTAATGAAGGTACAATAGTAGTTCATAATGCTAATGTGGATGTCAGTAATAATGTTATTGTTAATGGAAATGATGGGATTATGGATGGGATTGATAATTAAGGTGGGTTAGTTGATACTGTTGGTGATATTGGGGATGAAAAAGATGACCCTGAAACCAATATTGAAAATGAGGTTAGGAATAGAGATGATATAGGCTATGTCAGTGCTAATGAAGGTAATTTTGTGAATGACTGTAGGAATGGTTCTGAAAATGTTACTGATATTATAAATGGTTGGAATGCTGTTATATCTGTAGGGATTGAGGCTGTGAATGAGATCGATGGTGTCAATGCTCATCAAGGAGATGCTATTATTAATACATGTAGTAGAGGTGATTTAGGGATACTTAGTGTAGCTACTGATGCATTAGAAAATGAGGGTACTATGAATATTGAAGATGGTGATAATAAAGTGAGTAATGAAGCAATTGACAAATCATTAGATGCTGATACTGCTTATAATAAAATTGCTGGGACTGAGGAGATACAAGTTGTTGATGAAAATACTTGCTGTGTTCAAATTGAGGCATTAAATGCAATTGAAGATGATACAGTGGACACCAATAAGCTAGTGAAGGAAGATATGCAGAACGATAAAGTATGAGATGTAGATGGTATTGGTTGGGCTGGAGGATCCAGTTTTGGCACTGGCTGCTTGTTTCAAAGTCTGTGGCACTGATGTTTCTACATGATGTTAATTATGCTGTGAACTTTATTTTGCCAACATGTGGCTTTCTCGTTCTGTTTTATTTGCCATACTTTTGAATTTGGGCTTCATGTTTTCGATTATTAAAAACAGGATGTTTATTTGGATGTTAGTAATTCGGATGTCTTTTTTGATTATCTATTTCTCTTCAAGTATGAAATTACCATTGCAATGAACTGATAAAAGTTTCCAATTACAAATGATTGTTGCTACTCAGGTGGTCTTAGTTTTATGGTGACCACCAGAAGCGCAGAATCAATACAAAAATCCACTGACATTACAGTATGCAGTTGCTACTGAGGTGGTCACAGTTTTATTGTGACCACCTCAAGTGCACAGTAATTACCAAAGACAAGTAAAATTACAGTATGGAGATGCTTTTCAGGTGGTCACACTTTTATTGTGGCCACCTGAGGCGCATAATCATTTCAAAATAAGGATGTAATTACAGTATGCCATTGCCACTTTGGTGGTCACGATTTTCAGATGACCACTTGAGACGCATATCCAATACCAAAATAGATAATATTTCAGTATACAGTTGCCACACAGGTGGTCACAGTTTTGGGGTGACCACCTGAGGCGCACAATCAGTACATAAGACAAATAGAATTACAGAAGGCAACTGCTTCTCAGGTGGTCACAACTTTACTTTGACCACCTGAGACGCACAATCAGTACATAAGACAGGTGGAATTACAGAAGGCAACTGCTTCTCAAGTGGTCACAGTTTTAACATGACCACCTGAGACGCACAATCAATCCATAGGACAGGTGGAATTACAGAAGGCAACTGCTTCTCAGGTGGTCACAGTTTTACTATGACCACTTGAGACACACAATCAATCACCTCAGACCACATGAAACGCATAATTTATAAGATTCAAAAAATTAAAGACATTTGTTACATGTGGACGCAACTTCCAATTGATCAACTGAAAACAAAGCTTAGTAGCATTTAATAGTACAACATGTAAGACAAAGTTTAATTATTAGGCTAGTAGTTGCCTTTATGAATTAGTCCACATTCAAATCGTTCGTTTCAGGTATTGACTGAGTCTCCTCAGGGACTTGATGCACTTGGGGACAAGTCTGATTGTTGTGACCGGCACCTCCACAGTGACGACAATGCATGACTCGACGTAGTTTGGATGTTGAAGACGCTTCAGCCTGTCCTACACTTGAGCTGTCCATGGAAGATGGCATCGTCGGAATTTGGCACGATTGCTCCGAGTGGCCAATCATTCCACATTTTTGACATATGAGAGCAAGATTCGTACAAGAATTGGGAAAGTGACCAGCCATACCACATTTTGAACAAATAAACTGCGGATTGCGACATGTGTCTTCGTGGTGACCGGTTAGTCTACAGTTTTCACAAATCAATGGGGGGTTTCGACAAGTTAGCCTAGAGTGCCCTTGAAGACCACAATTACTACACTTCTTACTCCTATGGAACTCACCCGCTGAACGAATTCTTTTCTCTTTTGGTCGTCCAGCTTGTTTCTCCATGATCATTGGAAGAACCACTATTGTTGATGATTCTCGCGCTTCGCGCCATGCACCTTTATCAGGAACTAGCAAAATTGGTTTCGAATATGCACCCTGCAAATTCTCCTTACTGAAGTACCTATGACAAAGATGGCTAACACTCACACGTGCAAACCTATCATAATATTAATAGATCAAAATTTAATATATATATATATATATGTATAGGGAATAATCACAGTAAATCCACATAGTAACTCATACCTTGCATATGCAATTGCATGAAAACATGACAATCCATCCATATCCCACCTATTGCACGTGCATGATTTCTCTACAAGGTTCAATATTCCATCCCCTAACTCCTCATTCATGACTTGATACTTGACACTATTTTGAATTGGATACACTTGAGATTTCTCAACGACATTTTCACACGATTTTAAGTGGTCTTTAACAGCTTCTGTCATCGAGGATTCGAGTTTATCAGCAGAAGCGCTCCTAGCACAAAACCACTTCTGAACCAAATGCCTAAGGAATTCATGAGCAGCCGTTATTGGCAGTTTTCGAGCAGGGATAATTGTCATGATTCCCCACCTTTTTCTTGGACAAAACGCACGAGACCACTTGTCCGGTCCAAGCTTCACCAACGCTTCATGCATTTTTGGGCAAATATTTGAAAGACTTTGCAACAAATTCAAACATTCTTCCTTTGAGTATGAATATGCCGCATTCCATAATACATCAAGAATATAACTTCTACCCTTACAATGGTTGCCTAGATTACTCTTCAAATGAAAGTAACAATTCGCATGGGGAATTTAAGGAAATACCTCTTCAATAGCAGGAGGAATACTCTTCCCCCGATCAGTAATAAGGACCAAATCATCCGAAATACCAATCGCATCACGTAAATTTTGGAGGAACCATGTCCAACCTGGCACGTTCTCCTTAGGGGCAAACCCAAATGCAACTGGATATATCCATATATCCCTGAGGTTGTGAGTTCGAGTGCTGGTGGAGACGAAAGAAAGTGGGTGGGATCCACGATATCCGATTGTGTAACGAACTTATCGGTATTGATCGGTGTACGATTCGGGTTTATCCGGGTGTACACAGTAACGGCTGGGCCCCGGCCCAGGACGTTACACAAGGCATACGGAATGGATAATGCATATTCTCTAACTTCTTTAAAACCAAAGTTATCCATCCCTGGTAGCTCCCATATTTGACGTCCATTTACACTTGAACCACCGGTAAATCCATCACTACCAACCTCGCATTCATTAACACCTTCACAAATCTCATTGCCATTGTCATTGCCATTGCCATTACCACCAATTGTGTTGGTATCATCATCATCCACATCGTCATCATCATCCACATCGTCATCATCATCATCGCCTCCATCATCATCACAATTTATTTGAACACAATCAAAAGCATCTAAAACACCAGTTTCATTTAATTCACGTAAATCCTCATCGCAAAAATCAACATCGGCGGGTATCCTATGCTCCGTATTGGTTGTCGATTCAACCAAGTTCCTCTCTACCTTTTCCACATAGAGAAATTTATGTTCTTAAGACATAATATAACTTACATCATCTTCGTCTACCATCTCAATCCTCATCTTCCCACCATCCGGAGTATTGAGAAAATAAAACAACCTTAACTTGAACTTATTCCTATCAATTGTCCTCTTCACATGAGCTCTATCAACTAATTGACTAAATATAACATCCTTAGGAAGCATGACAACCGTTTCTTGACCCCCCCTTTATAATTAACCCCATAAAAAATCCCATCATAAATAAACACAACACTAATTAGATTCATAACTTCTACCTACTATTGAAAGTCCTACACAAAAATCAACCTACACCAAATAATGGTCACCAAAAACAAAACCCAACATATCAATTCCAATAATAGTTATGAATTTCACTTCCACCAAATTCAACTAAAACCACCACAAGAATCTACAACAATACAACATACAAAAATCCTAACAACAACAACTAAACCAAATACCACAAATCCTACAAAAATCAACAAAACCCAATAAATATAACCAATTTCACTTTACTTTCACCCTATTTTTATCCTCCAAACATCCACTTCAACCAATTTCACAAAGCCAAAAATAAACCATAAACCCTAGAAACAAAATATGGTGAGCCAAATAGAAATACACTTAATAATAGATGAAGGATGCTAATGAAAGTTTCTCAATAACTCACCTTTATAAACTTTAAGTCATTTAATTGAAATATTTCACCACCATTGGAAGCTTGAGCAATAATGGAGGTAGAGAGAAGAGGAGCAAATACGTATTATGAATGGATGTGAGATGAGTGGTGGCATTTTGAATTGATTAGTATTTATATGGCCATGTTTGTAATTTCATTTTTAAAAATGAAGGTAAATATGGGTTTTCAATTTATTTATTAATTCTAAATATGTTATATCAATATTTTTAAATGAAAAGGGCAAAAATGTCCAAGAGGATTATTTGATGTAAAAAAAGTTTTACAAAGTTTATAAATGTAAAACTAACTTTACTTAAGTCCAACTTTCATTTTGCTATTTATGAAACTTTCCCAAATAATTTTTTGAAAGTTTGGTTTTTGAGAATAGGCGCAATTTTCTATTTTGTCTTTTTTACAAATTACTTTATTGTGGGTTTTTTCAGAAATGCCCCTTAATTTATAAAAAAATAAAATTTTATTATAGTTGGATAGGGGTGGGCATGGCCGGGCCGGTTCGGTTAACCGACCCAAAACTGAATATTCCGGTTCTTAATATAAGGAGACTGGACCGATTTATTTTTATACGTAGAATCGACTAGTTTGATTTTTATTCGGACCGGACCGGTTCGATTTAGTAGATTTTGCGATGTTTGATATTCAAAATAGTATTGTACTATTTATTAAATTTTGGGTCATAATCAAATTTTCATTTCCAATGAATATTTATTTATTTTTTTAAATCAGCATGTTAAAAATATATTATTATAAAATGTGAAAATAATTTCATAACAATATGGATTTCAAATTTATCTATT
This sequence comes from Cardiospermum halicacabum, assembly GCA_031304145.1. Taxonomy (NCBI): domain Eukaryota; kingdom Viridiplantae; phylum Streptophyta; class Magnoliopsida; order Sapindales; family Sapindaceae; genus Cardiospermum; species Cardiospermum halicacabum. The sequence goes on from CM062394.1 coordinate 6,415,556, forward strand.
CCAAATAATCTGATAATTATTATTAATAATAATAAATTCAATTAAATGTCATGTAATATAACTAAAAAGATAATCAAAGCAATTATTTTTCTTCTCTTCAGACATTAAAAGATAAATTCCAACAATCACTACAAACTTATCAGCTTCATTATAATACATCAAATTAACCTGCCAGATTTCTTTCAAAACTATCATACTTAATACAACCAACTCCAAATTATTCTGCAACTCAAAATTTTACACATACTAAAAAAAATTCAACAATTTCTAACTCAAATAATCCAGTAAAACCTGCTATGAAGTTTAGAAAATTAAACATAAACAAGTTCAAAAAACTCCAACAATCCAACAATCCATAACAGTCGATTATGCACTACTTTAAAATCTCATAGCTACATTCTAAAACATTAAATCTAAACAAGTTCAAAAACTTCACAGCACAAACAAATTAACGTGAAGTTTGATCCATTTTCCAAGCATATGTCACCTGCAAAATATAAATAATTACATTCAGTTGTAACTTTATTTTATACCCATAAAACTTATAAATTAATAGTCACACAAAAATCAATTATACTTCATTAAGCGTAACTTTGATTTTTCAGATGGTGTCCATGGAATTAGATGGTTCGCCTAGTGGAGTAGCTTCAACATCTTCAAAATAATAAAATGTGTTATTTCACCATTGTAAATATTAAAAAAAAACATATAATAAAATAGAAAATGATTATGAATGTAATAAAAAAAAAGTACCATTTATTATTTCAAAGTAGAACTCCTCATTGGCAAGACAAACATCTTCACATTGATTAGCATGGTCTTGTGAGATGAATGGAACTTTTTCAACATAATCTCTTGATTTCAATCAATTTTGTGCACATACTAACCCCTCTTCCATTTTAGGAGTTAATGAACTCCTAAATGGGTCAAGAGTACGAACACTAGTGCTAAAAGCGGATTCACTAGCTACGGTTGAAACTTGCATTGAAAAAATATCACTTGCAATGCATGCTAAAATTGGATATGTGGTGCTAGAGTTTCTCCACCATCCTAATAAGTCAAATCTATCATTTCTTGGCTCACATTTATCTAACAAATACAATTCCAATTCATTGACATCATAATTTGCATTTGCTTCCACTTGTATTCTTTCCCATAATAATTCTTCCTCACTTTGAGATTTTGATGATTGGTTTCCAAAAAGATCATCCACTAACAATTCATCACCAACATTCTTAGAAGAGGAGCCACCACCATTAGAAGAATTCAAATTTGGGTTTAGAGACTTATAGCACTCATATAATTGATCCAACAAAGATCTAATCTTTGATACCATTTCATTTGCCTTTACCACTCCAAAAAAGCTTTCCAATCAAAACTTCATATATCCAAACTTGTATCTAGGATCAAGTACACATGCTACCATCAATAAATTTTTTGTCATCTCCATACTACTCCAATACTTGTCAAATTTTATTTTCATGCTAGTGATTATTGTGCTTATAAGATCATCTCTCCACCACCTAGTTACATCAATTTATTATGTATTATGACCCATGAAAGAATATGTATTTGATGTCACCTTCAATGAAGCACTAAAATCTAGTGTGACATTATAAAATGTCACCAAGAATTTACTAAGCACACTAGCTTTCTCCCAATGTTCTAAATTTGGTGGTCCAACCCTTTGTTTTCCATTCTCATTTTCTCTAAAGTAGTTTAAATAGTGTCCATCCTCCATTCTATCAAATGCCTTTCTCAATTTTATTGCACTATCCAACATCAAATAGGTGGAGTTCCACCTAGTTGCAACATCTAAGACTAAAAGACCTTTATTTGGTATCTTCTCATGTTCAACACATTTTTTGAATCTTGCAAATCTACTTGGAGAAGATTTCACATATTTCACCGCATGTCTAATGCTTGCCACTGAATCATGCATCTCCTTCAATCCTCCATTCACAATCAAATTTAAAATATGTGCATTACACCTCAAATGTACATATTTTCCATTTGAGATAGTCCCGTCCTTGTTCCAACTATTCAACTTTCTAATTATGTAACTAAGAGCGGTAGTATTAGCGGTGGCATTGTCCACGGTTATTGTAAACACCTTATTAATACCCCATTCTAGTAACACCATTTCTATACACTTACCTATTGACTCTCCTCTATGATCACCAATTAATGAGAAACTTAGGATTCTTTTTTGCAACACCCAATCATCATCAATGAAATGTGCCGTTACCACCATATAGTTCATATTTTGAATGGACGTCCATGTATAAGTGGTTAGGCACATTCTTAACTTGGAATCTTTAATCTTCTTCTTCAAAAGGGTTTTCTCATCAACATAAAGTTGATATAAATCTCTAAGAATAGTTCTCCTAGATGGCACTTCGAACCTAGGACACATGACATTGCAAAAATTACGAAACCCCGGATTCTCCACAAACCTAAATGGCAATTCATCAACGATTATCATCTCTGCCAAAGCCTTCTTACAATTCTCCTTACTAAATGAGTAGGTAGACAAAGTACTTGCAATCCATCAAGAGTCTTTTGCCTAGTTTGTACTAAGGCTTTTTGTTTTGGATCATTCTCGGTTCTCTTAATAGCCAACACCTTACATCTCTCTCTTATGTGTGCATTTAGGTTTCTAGTACCATTAATATTGGGGTCACATGCATATGAAGTCCCACAATGTTTGCACTTAGCTCTCTTCCTCTCATTAGGTGTTTTATATTGCACAAAATGATCACAACACTTGGACCATTTTTTTGCCTCACTTTGTTTCCCACTTGGACATATTGGAGGTTTCTCCAACTCATCGGAATCTTTACTACATTCTATTTGACTTCTTTTAGACACTTCAACATCATCAAAATCAGAATCATAATATGCATCGTCAAGATCTTGAACATTGATAGTATCCATATCTATAAATTCACAACATAATTTTTTAAAAGAAATAATAAATAAGCTTTAAGTTATATATGTCCATTATAAAATTGAAAAATCAAACCAAAAAAATAGATAAATAAAATAAAATTTCAAATGAAAAAAAAATGGGGACGCACGATTGAACCATTCCATTTCCAAAATTGTAGCTCAATGTTAGAAAAAGCATATTTAATAATACTATGATATTATGATCGATTGTTACTCAACTATTAGTATTAAACACAATAAAAACCTATGATTAATTTAATATCACCTAGTAAAATATATTCATAAAAACTAAAAATTTAATTTAATATCACTTAATAAAATATATTCATATATTCATCATGAATAAATTAGAAATTAAAAACCGTTTAACTTATAAAAATCTAAACTTATAATAGTATTTTACCAAAACTAACAAAGTTGAAAAAAATATTTAAATTAATAAAAAAAAAAAAACATACCTCTATATGTGTTGAGAGAAGAAGTTGATGAAAATGGTTGAAGTAAACCTGCACAACCAAATAATATAAGAATAAATTCACAGATTAAATAATTAATGTGTTATAGTGTTTTTGTTAATACTAAATTAAATACAGAGAAATTGATATAACACCAAATTATTAACCACAGTTGGACAATGTACTTCTATAACACAAAATTATTGACCACTTAATTGATGTTCTATTACACAAATGGATTCATGTAAATAGGTTAATACTCTACTTAATTTGATTTTTTGACATAACCTCACCACCCACTCTTTGTCATAATTGTTCAGATGTGAATACATAAACAAATTTCTCCACTCATAAACAAAATCAATAACTAAATTTAACCACATGTCATAATTCTAATCATCAACTCAGAAGCAATTTTACTTTAGCATAGTGTAGAAATTTGATCAGACAGATCAAGGTGTTAGTTGAACAGGAAGCCTTAGTAAGAAACAAGAAGGCACATTGGTGGGTTTAGAATCAAAGTTAAAGTCATTCACCAAAAAACATGTTACAAAGACAACCCCTCACTAACCAGAAGAGAGAAAGAAGAACTAACATTCACTGACAATTACCAGCATAATAGAATTCAATTTCTACAATTTATCATTCTTCTGAACTAACTTCCCACTTTACCCAACTTTGAAAATACTCTTCCAACTGGAAGACAAAGTAACAACATTGATTAATTTTCTTGTTTAAACTTGCGGATTAATATAATTCATACCTTTAATCAAACTCGTTATTTAGTGTTCTTGGAGAGAGATGCCAAAGTTGAACAACTTGACGGTTCCTGTTCAAAATACCAAGTTACAACAAGATCTTAAAATCACATTTACAAATCATACCACCATCTAATTTGAACAAAAGGATTATGCACATACCAATTTTGAATTCGATTTGGCTAATAAGAAAATACGTGGTGAATCACACTGAAAGCAAGAGTTAACACAATTACACACAGGAGAAGGAGTATTTGATGGAAGCGGCTACAATAAGAAAGAGGAAAGAAATTAGGGTTTTAAAGATATTATATACATACTGAACTAAATATGGGGGAGTTTCAAGTAAGTCGGTTTCGGTTTTGGGTCGGGTATTTTTTATCCGAAACCTAACCGAATTATTCGATTTTTTTTATCAAACCGAACCGGCTCTAATTTATTAAAAATCCGGTAAATTTCGGGTCGGTCTAGGCCGGTTCGGTCCGTTTCTGTCCGGGCCCGGTTAAAGTGCCCACCCCTATATTTTAATATCAAATTTTCAGAATTCAGGGTTTAAACTGAAACCGAGTAAAATCATGTATATTCTATTAACTTTTGAAAATTATTTAAATTTTATACTTAAAATTTTATTATCTGCAAACTAATGGGGCCATATAATAGTTATTATTTCTCTTAAAGGATTCATAACTATCATGATAAATTATCATATTTATTTTAAGAAGTTCAACATAATTATGACTTAAAAACCAAATCTTCATGACTTTAATTAATATTAGGGTGGTTTGCATAAATGAGCCTTAAATTAAAAACTTTAAATTTTTAACCCAACATTAAATTTTCTTCAAAACTAAACAAATCACAAAAATTTTACATCCAATAGACCAAATTGACAATAGTGTCCTTTCATATAAAAAAATGGATTTAAATAATTTTATAAATTTCTAAAATATGTGTAAAGTCTCATATGCCCTTGTATTTAAATATTTGAATTCAAATAATATATTTACAAAATGACCCATCAAATTAAAAAAAGATCCCCACCAAAGTAGATAATTAAAAAACAAAATTGATAATTCCCAAATTGAAAGAACCCTAATTTAGCATGAAACTTAAAACCTACAAACCGTGAATTCCTTCTACCAAATTGAATGACCTTAATCATAATTGCAGACTTCCTTTCGGCAAATAACTCAGAAATCTTCTTCAATTGAGTTTAAAAGGTATGTTTTTAAGCTATTAGGGTTTTGAGCATGGTAGAGATTGTATCGTATTGTGTAGGCACATTTAATTATATACTATATGCATATTTTTTTATTAGTTTAAGATCCTCATGTATAGATTGGTTATTATCTGTAATCAATTTTTTATGTATGGGTGTGTTGTAACGAATTTTCGGTTGGGTAGAGTTTTCTTTTTTCAGGTGCTTCCCGGTCCCAATAACCGGGAAGTAGTGCAAAAACTTCTACGCTTCTCGGTCTATGACACCGGGAAGCCGATTTCATGCTTCCTGGTTTCAATACCAGGAAGCAGGCTAATTTTTGTACTGCTTCCTAGTCAGTAGGATCGGAAAGTCACTGGGCACTCTTTTGCTTCCCGGCTTTGCAGACCAGGAAGAAAAAGATGATTATGCTTGGTTCCCGGTCTTTGGAGTCGGGAAGCAGAATATTTTTCATGCTTCCCAGTTCAATAACCGGGAAGCAAATCCAAATTATAACTACTTCCCGGTCTGTAACACTGGGAAGCTATTTTTTTAAAATAAAAAATTCAGCTGCCTAGTTTGTTGAATACTTTTAACATTTGTTTCATTTATTCAGGCACGACAATGAAAAAGACCCTGGTGAGTCCAAGACAAAATGGGTTGATAACGAATACAAGGGTGGTGAAAATGTTCATTTTTCAGCATGATGCGAATATTTCATATTCCCAGTTAGTAGAGAAACTATATGCAAAACTTAATATACTATTTGGATTTGACCATACATGCTCTGTCAATAGATTATACGAGACAATGGTATCAACTTGCAGACAATGAAAATTTTAATTTTGTGAAGGAGGATCATGGAGAACACATGTATTTATTTATTGATACTATCGTGAAAGACAAGGAACATAATGTATAAGTCAATTAAAAGGAGCATTCTATTTCGAAAGATCAAAATTGTGTTGTAAATATATTGAAACAGATTGGGATTTTGCAATATAGGATTTAAGTTCACAATACGATACAAACGAAACCCACTTCTTGGAAGCTTTATGATATATGTGCTTCCCGACCTTCATGATCAGGAATTTCTAAAATACATTTTCCAATTTTAATCAATCATTAAAATAACTTCCCGGTCTTCCAAACCGGGAAGCAAAGGGCCTAATTTGTCTGCTTCCCGGTCTGAAACACCAGGAAGCTGCTTCTTGGTCTTGCTGACTGGGAAGCAGGCAAAATAGGCCCTCTGCTTCCCAGTATAACATACTATGAAGCAGGTTTTGTTATCCATTTAGTGAGTGCTAGGCATCCTCAACATTAAGAAATAACTAAATGAGTCCACTAAAAGTTATAAAGCTGATTGCTCTCTTTATTTAAAAATTCAAATACGCGGGATATATTTTTGTTATGAAATTTTCCTCCAATCGAGGGGGTTTGGGTTGACTTATAGTTCTTAAACATATAAATTTAATATGCTTACAACTTTATACACAAGTTTAGATCATATTTTCAGAGCATATGTAAATTTGACAAACATAATATTTCCTCGGCCTATGTAGGATTTTACTTACTGGGATATGTGATCCCCGCATATCCAAAGGCAACACGGAAATGAACTAGGAACCCAAATGACAAGTAGCCATTTACGGTAAAATATGGAACTTCTTAAACACATTTTCCAATTTTAATCAATCACCAAAAAAACTTCTTGGTCTCCCATACCGGGAAGCTAGGGGCCTAAATTGCCTATTTCTCGGTCAGAAACACCAGAAAACATGGTGACCATGCTTCCTGGTCTTGCTGACTGGGAAGCAGGCAACATAGGCTCTCTGCTTTCTAGTATAACAGACCAGGAAGCAAGTTTTGCTATCCATTTAGTAAGTGCTAGGCATCCTCAACATTAAGAAATACCTAAATGAGTCCACTAAAAGTTATAAAGCTGATTGCTCTCTTTATTTAAAAATTCAAATACGCGGGATGTGTTTTCGTTATGAAATTGTCCTCCGATCGAGGGGGTTTGTGTTGACTTATAGTTCTTAAACATATGAATTTAATATGCTTACAACCTTATACACAAGTTTAAATAATATTTTCAGAGCATATGTAAATTTGACAAACATAATGTTTCCTCGGCCTACGTAGGATTTTACTTAATGGGATATGTGATCCCCGCATATCCAAAGGCAACACGAAAATGAACTATGAACCCAAATGACAAGTAACCATTTACTGTAAAATATGGAACTTCTTAAACACATTTTCCAATTTTTATCAATCACCAAAACAACTTTCTTGTCTGCCATACCAGGAAGCAAGGGGCCTAAATTGCCTATTTTTGACCGGGAAGCAAGCAAAATAAGCCCCTTATTTCCCGATGTGGCAGACCAGGAAGCAGGTTTTGCTATCCATTTAGTGAGTGCTAGGCATCCTCAACATTAAGAAATACCTAAATGAGTCCACTAAAAGTTATAAAGCTGATTGCTCTCTTTATTTAAAAATTCAAATACGCGGGATGTGTTTTCGTTATGAAATTGTCCTCCGATCGAGGGGGTTTGTGTTGACTTATAGTTCTTAAACATATGAATTTAATATGCTTACAACCTTATACACAAGTTTAGATCATATTTTCAGAGCATATGTAAATTTGACAAACATAATGTTTCCTCGGCCTACGTAGGATTTTACTTAATGGGATATGTAATCCTCGCATATCCAAAGGCAACACGAAACTGAACTATGGAACCCAAATGACAAATAGTCATTTATTGTAAAATTTGGAACTTCTTAAACACATTTTCCAATTTTAATTAATCACAAAACAACTTCCTGGTCTGCCATACCGGAAAGTAAGGGGCCTAAATTGCCTACTTCCTTGTCAGAAACACCAGGAAGCCTGGTGACCGCTTCCTAGTCTTGCTGACCGGGAAGCAGGAAAAATAGGCTCATTGCTTCCTGGTGTGGCAGACTAGGAAGCTATACACACTTCTTCTCTGTCCTTAACACCCGGAAGCAGGCATAAATAACCCTTGCTTCCTGGTCTCTAGGACCGCGAAGCACATCTTTTACCCGAATTACATATCAATTACACATCTAACACATATTCATTCCTGCATAAACATCAGCTTGATTTATACTTTCCATTAAAGTTATCAAAAAAGCATACATAAACCAAAAAAACAAATTCATACTCTTATTACATTGCCTTTAATCTTCATTTTATGGTAAATTGGATCCTTCCTCTATCTCCTGCAAATCGTAAAAACACAACATTAAAATTTTGAATAACAAAAAAGAATCATTAGAATTATAAAAACAACTGCAAGTCTTAAAAAATATATATGTAAACAAAATAGAGCAATAAACCATTAGAAACACACAAATACCCAAATATGTATATATAACAAATTTCTTTATGGTCTTGAAGTCATGGAAGCAATTTGTTAAGCAATCTGCTTCCAGGTCTTCAAAACCAGGAAGCACTTATTAAAAAATTGCTTTCAAGTCTTCAAGATCAGCAGACCGTGTAAGACAAACTGCTTCCTAGACTTGAGCACCGGGAAGCTAAGACATCTACAATAAAAAAAAAGTATTTCCCAGTGTGCAACACTGGGAAGCATTATGTTATTTATACTTGTTTCCTTATGCTAAAGACCAGGAAGCAAGTATAAACACTATAATGTGTTACGCACCGAAAAGTACCTAAAATTCATAAACATTCAACACCAGCCCACCCACAACACATTCTATTGCCAAATAAATTCTCTAATCAACATAACAAACCTAATCCAAAATTCAAAATCAAAACCCTAACCTTTTTTCCCTGGGTCTTCTATTGGATTCTTTTATGTGGATGCGCTTGAGATGTTTTCGTTTGCTTTTGAGTCACTTTCGTCTCCTTTGCCACCTTCGTCGCCTTCTCTATATTCTCTGCCTTCGTCTCCTTCTCTGTCTTCTCTGCCTTCTCCGCCGCTGAAACTTTGATTTTCGGTATGCTCTTGCTAGGGATTTTAATCATCTCAGAACAGGTCTACCAAACTCTTTATTTCCTTTGTTGGTTCTCGCCATTTGATGAAAAGCATGAAGAGTTTTGGTGTTCTGTTGACAACGATTTTGATGGGGTATGATTTCAGAAACTTGCATTAATCGTGTTTGAATAGATAGCAAACCCCTCTATCGTGATTGTGATGGAAAATGTTGTGGTATAGAAGTCATAATAAATCCTTTAAACACTAAAGATGAAAGAGTGAATCGAAGAAGATGAAAAGAATTTAAAAAAAATGCTATTGTGTTTGAAGGAATTGTGAAGATGAGAGTGAAATGAAGAAGTTGAAAGGGATTCACAAATCTGTTGTGTTTGAAGGTAACGGTTATTGGGGAAGGTTAGTTTTGGTATTTCATTATAACATTATTATTTATTTTTTAAAAAATAAAGAAATTAATAATTATTTTCACTTAAAGGTAAATTGGACTATTTGGTTTACTCTATGCAAAAATTTATCAAACTTGTTTATTTTTAACTAATTTTATTGTAGGGAGAATTATCCCTTAATATTAAAACCCTTTACTGTTTGCAAAGATTTTCAATACTTTTTTAAATTGTTCGAAAAATTCTATTTTTAGTTGTGACTCATTGATCATTCTTTGACATAGCGCATGATGAATTTTTTCTTCTTCATTTGTTAAATCTTTAATATTTTCATCTAAACATTCTTTTTCTGAATCAATAACATCTTGAAAACACTTTAAAAGACTTTTAAATCATCACAGTCTTCCATTGAAATTCTACAAAGTTTAACACAAAGAGAACCATAGAAACACATGACTTATAAATGTGCTTGGACGTATGATGTCAAGTTAATAATCTGTTTTGAAATTATTTGGAGATCAAGCTCCTGATTAGAAGAAGGATATAAATCTTCATTCTGTTCAGAAGACGATATCTCTAAAGAATCTTCTTTAAGAATGTTTCTTGGAAAATATCTTTCCTGTTGAATAAGACCATTGACAAGTTTAGTTTTTCTGTATAACTCAAAACTTTGACGTGGTCTCCTCCGAATGATTTCTTTTAAAAGGACTTTTGAAAAAAGACTATTAAAATAAATTATGTATGAATTAGCAAATATTATTGAATGTGTACTATTTGTTAAGGCATAACTAAAAGCATATGTAATGCTGAAAGGAAACTGTCCTTCCTTCATCAAATTTAATCTGTAGAACTTATGAACAAGAGTTATAGCAGTGTTAAGATTTTTTGACTTAAGAGGAATGGCATTGCCACGGTGAACCAGAAATATTAGTTATTGGGCAACTAATTTTCCTGTTACAATTCCAAGTATCGAATCGTTCGGATCTTGGATTCTTTCATTTTTAACAGCAATAGATATGGGAGAATCAATACCTTTTGCAAAGGTAGACTTAATGATTATCTGAAGAACACCTAAATGGAGCCAGTCCATCAAGTTTTTCATGATATTTAAATTTTTCAAAAACCTTTTCAATCTTTATAAGATCAATTAATTTTATTTTACTTTGACCTTTAGCATCTTTAATATCAATTGGTTGTTCACTTAGCAATACTTCAGAGTTAATTTTGTGAAATGTCCAAAGCTGAGGACCTCCACTGTCAGACCAATCATTCAAGGTAAACAATTGCGTCTGAAAAACAAGTGGGTTCCCACGGTTCGTTCATCTTCTGGAGAGTCTAAATCATATGTACTTTATAGGGTTAATTACAATGGATTACTACTATAAAATTGCAGTTGAAAACGAATTTTGTGTTGTAAAATAAAAATAGAAGTGGGGTAGAAGAAGACAGTTCAATATTAACCGAAAATAAATTCGGATCAGAAAATACCTGGTAATCTTGGATTGGATCTAGAAACTTATCAACTAAACAACTGCCAAACGTGTTGATAGCAGAGTACAAGAGAAATAGAAAGAAAATGAAATAAGTGTAGAGGTTCAGAGTCAGATTGTCATGTGTTTATTACTGATATCAAATATATATACTACATTTTTGACATGTGTCACTATGCATGAATATCACAATGCATGCATGACATCTATAGCCTTAGGTGGAAATCCACTATAAAGCAAACGTTCACAACACTCCCCCTTGGATTCCACCTATGAACTGCCTCTTTAAAACCTTGCCAGAAAAACTTAACGGGGGATAAAAACTGGACAAAGGAAAAAGAGTACAGTTGGTGAATCCAATTACAAAAATTTTCCCTGTTAATTACATCCATAATCTAATCTACTAATCTGGAGAGCTTTCGTATTCCGATCTCGTAAACTAGCTTTTCAAACGTTGATGTCGGTAACGATTTCGTTAATAGATCGGCTAGATTATTGCAGGATCTGATTTGCTTCACATCGATCTGACTCGTATTCTGAAGCTCGTGGGTGTAGAAGAATTTTGGGGAAATGTGTTTGGTTCGATCTCCTTTGATGTAACCTCCCCGAACTTGGGCGATGCATGCAACATTATCTTCAAAAATTACAGTTGGCCCATTCGTAGTTTCGAAGATACCACATGAATTCTGGATATGTTGGATCATCGATCTCAACCAAATACACTATCGACTGGTTTCATGTAATGCCAGAATTTCACCATGATTCGAGGACGTGGCTATTAAAGTTTGTTTCGTAAATCTCCAGGAGATCGCAGTACCATTATATATAAAAATATAGCCAGTTTGAAAACGTCCTTTATGCGGATCCGAAAGGTATCCAGCATCGGCATAACCAGTCAAATTCAGAAATTTATCAGAATTCGTATAAAATAATCCCAAATCTTTCGTACCCTTCAGGTAACGCAAAATATGTTTGATTCCATTCCAATGACGACATGTTAGTGCAGAACTATATCTCGCTAATAAATTTACAGCAAACGAGATATCTAGTCTCGTACATTGAGCCAAATATAACAACGCACCAATCGCACTCAGATATGGTACTTCAGGACCAAGTAATTATTCGTCATCATCCTTCGGTAGGAATGGATCCTTTTTGGGATCAAGTAATCTTACAACCATGGGTGTACTCAACGGATGGACATTATCCATATTAAACCTTTTCAGAAGCTTTTCAATGTATGCTGACTGATAAATCAATATACCATTTGATTAATGTTCAATTTCCAGACCAAGACAATATTTCGTTTTCCCCAAATCTTTCATTTCAAACTCCTTTTTCAAATATTCAGCAGTTTGTTGGATCTCTTCTGGAGTCCCAATGATATTCATATCATCCACATAAACTGCTATAATTACAAAACCAGACCCTGATCTCTTAATGAAGATACACGGGCATATTTTATTATTCTGGTATCCTTCCTTAACCAAATACTCGCTCAGGCAGTTATACCACATTCTCCCAGATTGTTTCAATCCATACAAGGATTTTTGTAACTTTATGGAATACAAATTTCGAGATTTTGATCGATGAGATTCAGGTAATTTCGGTCCTTCTGGGAGCTTCATGTAAATATCATAATCAAGTGATCCATACAAATACGCGGTAACTACATCCATTAAACACATTTCCAGTTTTTCAGCAACTATAAGACTTAACAGAAATCGAAATGTGATTGTATCCATGACTGGGGAATACGTTTCATCGTAATCAATTCCAGGTCTTTGTGAGAATCCTTGTGCAACCAAACGTGCTTTGTATCTCACAATTTCATTTCTTTCATTTCGTTTCCGAACGAATACCCATTTGTAACCAACTGGTTGAAAATCTTCAGGTGTTCGAACTATGGGTCCAAAAACTTTTCGTTTATTCAACGAATTTAATTCTGCTTGGATAACTTCTTCCCATTTTTTCCAGTCATGCCTTTTTTTACATTCTTAGATATCACGTGGCTCATAATCATCATATGAAATACTAATTGCCACTGAATATGAAAATAAATCATCAACAATTGTTTCGTTTCGATTCCAAGTCTTTTGGATGAAGTCTATGGAAATTTCTTCATTTTTTGATTCTGGTATTTCCGTATTATTTTCTCCTTTTGGGAGGCTATTTTCAGGAATCTCATCAACTTTTGGGATTTCGTCAGATGTGGTTTTAGGATCCAAATCATTTTTATTTTATTTTCGTGAGATTGTATCTTTTGAACCAAGGGGTCTACCACGCTTCTGGCGGGGAATTGGAGTTTCGCTTGCTATTGTCTTTTGAGATCGTCTTTCTGGGACAATTACCCTTGCTGGTATATTAGCAGCTTCAATATAAGACTTGGTTATTTTCGAAGTATTAGTGAATGCATCAGGCATTCGATTACCTATCATTTGTAAATGTTGGATCCTTCGAACTTCGAGTTAACATTGCGGGGTACGCGGATCCATATACGCCAAAGTTGGAACTTTCAGGTTAATTCAGATTTCTCTTCTGGAGAATTATTTCCTTTTCCAAGCGATGAAAAATTACTTTCATCAAAATGACAGTCAGTGAATCTAGCTGTAAATAAATCTCCTGTCATTGGTTCCAAATATCTGATAATTGATGGGGAATCAAAACCCACATAAATTCCTAAACGTCTTTGCGGTCATATTTTCGTTCTTTTAGTTGGGGTAATGGGTACATATACAGCACACCCAAATGTTCTCAAATGTGAGACGTTAGGAGGATTCCCAGATACCAATTGTAATGGGGAATATTGATTATAAGCAGTTGGACGGATACGGATCAAAACTGCAGCATGCAATATAGCAAGTCCCCAAATATAATGGGTAATCTTGTGCGCATTAACAATGTTCGCGCAATTAATTGAAGGCACTTAATTAATGATTCAGCTAATCCATTTTGGGTATGAACATGCGGCACTGGATGTTCTACATCAATCCCAGATACTTGACAGTATTCATCAAATGCTTTCGATGTAAATTCACCAGCATTATCAAGTCTTATACTCTTAATAGGGTAATCTGGAAAATGAGCTCGTAATCGAGTAATCTGTGCCAGCAATTTTGCAAAAGCAACATTACGAGTGGATCACAAGCATACATGGGACCATCTTGCAGATGCGTCTATCAATACCATAAAGTAGCGAAATGGTCCACTAGGTGGATGAATGGGTCCACATATATCTCCTTGAATTCTCTGTAAAAACGATAAGGATTTAAAACCTACTTTCGTAAATGATGGTTTCGTTATAAATTTTCCTTGGGAACATGGGATACGCAGGTCCCTATCATTCAGTAGGATTTTATGATTTATCAGTGGATGCCCTTCTGAATTCGCTACTATTCTTCGCATCATTGTGGATCCCGAATGCCCAAATCTATCATGCCAAAGCTGGAATATTCTGGGATTAGAGAACTTCTGGTTCTCAATAGCATGTGTTTCAACATGCCTGATGGTTGTGTAATATAATCCAGATGATGAAATGGGTAATTTTTCAACTAGAAGCTTCTGGCTTGATTTTCTTGAAACAATACATAGGTATTCAATACCATTTTCATCAACTGTTTCGATGTGATAATTATTCATTCGTATATCCTTGAAACTGAGTAAATTTCTTCTGGATTTGCGAGAGTATAATGCATTTTCGATTTCCAATTCAGTGCCATTTGGTAACACAATTGAAGCTCTTCCGGAGCCTTCGATCAGATCAACTGGACCTGATATGGTATTTACCTTAACTTGAATTGGAATCAATTCCAGAAAATATTTTCTATCTCTTAAAATCGTATGGGTTGTACCACTATCGGCTAAACAGATATCCCAATGTGAAGCCATTTCTTGGTTTGAATTCATAACATTTCATATAATTTCTCCCAGAAACTTCCAGCTCGTCAAATTTCAGATTTTTCATTTTCTGGTAAAATAAGAACACATTCTTTAGATTTCCAGATTTCCAGAATTCAATTTCAAAAATTCAATTATTCAGCTCGAGTGAATAATATTATCATTTCAAACTTCCCAGATCCACCATTTATTCAACTCTGGTGAATAATGGTATTTTTCTAAAAATTTCCAAAATTTCCCATAACACATAGAAGAAAGAAAACATCATTACCAGACACTTTCAGATCTGGAAGATCCGACAAAGCGGCAACCAGAAACCATACTCGTGGTGATAACGTGTTGTAAAATAAAAATAGAAGTGGGGTAAAAGAAAGCAATTCAATATTAACCGAAAATAAATTCGGATCAGAAAATATCTGGTAATCTTAGATTGGATCCAGAAATTTATCAACTAAACAACTACCAAACATGTTGATAACAGAGTACAAGAGAAATAGAAAGAAAAAGAAAATAAAATAAGTGCAGAAGAAGCAAAAAGAAGTGAATTGTGTTCAGAATCAGATTGTCATATGTTAATTACTGATATCAAATATATATACTACCTTCAATATGACATGTGTCACTATGCATAAATATCACAATGTATGCATGACACCTATGGCCTTAGGTGGAAATCCACTGCAAAGGAAACGTTCACAACATTTTGATATTTTAACGAATAAATGCAGCGAATTTTTAGAAATGCAAAAGTCTCTATTAGTATTAGCTAATTGTGGTGCCAAATAAACCACAGCCAAATATTAGGCTAAGATTGCTTGAATAAAGTAGCTAAACAGCTTACAGATGTCGTCTCACAGAGTTTAGTTCTAATGAGTAAAAATCGGATGCTTTACAATTGCCTCTACCCCTTATTTATAGGAGGTATTTGGGTCCTATTTCGATTTGGATTGGTACTCCTTATTTTCCTTAAATTCGGTCTTCTTTTATCTATTTGGCTTAAGGAATCCTTGTTTCAATAGGGGTTGGTCTTCGTTTTTCTACCGGGCTTTGGAAATCCTTGGCCTGGTATGATTAGTCTTCCTTCTCGGATTTGGCGTTGGAAATCCGTATTTAGTTAGGTAATCATTTGGTGGGCTGGAGCGTTTCGGTTCGGATTCTACTTTGCTCGGCCGAGTTGAACTTCATTGGGCCTTTTGACCATGTCGGTCGAGCTTTATTGGCATATTTCTTGGGCCTTTGGCCCTCTTATTCGGTCGAGGGTAGCTTTTGGGCACCCTCTCTATATTCGACCGAGCTTGATTTTTAGGGTACCCCTTCTGTCTTCGGCCGAGCTTGGCTTTAGGCTTTGGTTCCCTCTGCTTGCTCTTACCTTCGACTATGATACCTTATGGTCATTTTCCCACCACAGTAATCCCCCATTGCCATGCTTGAATCTTTCGAGCATGGCAATATCTGTCATTATCTCGATCGAGTTTGGGCTTCAATTTGTTTTTATTTTCGGCTGAGATTTCTGTGGTTTTCTTGGTGGGCAACGTCAGCCCTGGCTGTCTTGTCTCAATTAGATTTGGCGGCTCTTCGATTGTTGTGCCCTAGATTTGCCATCATGGCGGCTCCTCGACTGGCGTGTTCAAGATTTGCAATCATGACGGCTTGCCTATATAAAGGTTGGTGGTTTACTTCTCTCTCTTGATTTCTTCACTTTCAAATCTTCTTTCTCTCTCTATCTTCGAAGACCGTCTGCCTCCCTTGCCGGTTTCGACTTTCCGGCGACGTTTCGAGGTCCTTTCTCATACTTCCGGCCAAGGTTAGCCTTCCTTGCTCAGATCTTTGTCGTTGTTGGTTTGTTTTGCTTGTGTTCTGGTTCTTGGTGAGTTGTTGGGTTTGAATCTGTGTGTCTGTTCGTCTGCTTGGTTTTTTTTTTTTTTTGATCTACTTCGTTTGCCTTCGCTTTCTGTCTTTTTGTTTGTACTAACTTCGGTCGAGAGTCTCTAACCTGCTGCTTTTCTCGATTGATTGTAGATGTCCACTGATTCTTTGGGCACGTCGTCTTTTGGGGGTCTGACTTCA
Source organism: Cardiospermum halicacabum (assembly GCA_031304145.1). Lineage (NCBI taxonomy): Eukaryota > Viridiplantae > Streptophyta > Magnoliopsida > Sapindales > Sapindaceae > Cardiospermum > Cardiospermum halicacabum. The sequence continues at coordinate 6,432,742 of CM062394.1, forward strand.
GAATTCTCGATCGCGGAGGACGCGGGCGAGGAATGTTCATCGGTCCGTAATACTCCGGCCGAGTCTAGCCCTCAGGGCATTCTGCCTCCTTTCTTTAATATTAGGAGCACCATGACTATGGACGAGTTGGAATCGGCCTTCTTCGCTTACAAGTTCCCTAGTTGGATTAGGGCCCGGTTGCCCGAGCCCGAGGAAAAGGTTGATGATATGTTGGCCAATGGTTGGGAGCCCTTCTACCTTCATCATTTCAAAATAGGGCTTAGGTTTCCAATCATGGGATTGGTCGAAGAGTTGTGTACTTGGTGCCAGATTCATCCAAGTTAGCTAACTCCCATGACTATTAGGCTTCTCCTGTGCGTCGACCGTTTGAAGGAGAAGTACAACTTAGAGTTTACGGTCGAAGATTTTTTCTACTCGTACTTTGTGAAACGCGAGAATCCCGAGTTTGGGCTGTATATGCTGAATGCTCGGTCGAATGCCCAGCTCTTGGTCTTGGGTTTTTCTTCTAACGAGACCAAGTGGAAGGACAAGTACTTTTTTGTTAAAGGGGTGACCCATTTGTCAAAGGGGCTGGGTTACCCTCCATACTGGCGGGACTTTTGTAGGTTCTTTTTTTTGGCGTTTTGGCCGAGTTTGATCTTGTTCTGACTGCTTTCTTTTCAGCGAATTTCGGAACGAAGAATTGTAGATCTTCTCCTCGGGCACGTGCTAGGAGCGAGGCTATTCTCGCTTTATCGGCCGAGTCTCGGGATTACAGGACGCTTTTGGGCGAGTTGTCTGTCAGTCGTCTTTGGGCTTTCACTAGAATAAGTAAGTTGTTTGTGTTGTGTTTCAAGTTCCTTCGATCGAATTTTGCTGATGTTTGTCTTTTCAGAGTTATCCGACTACGTGATGTCCAAGCCTGAGGGTCAGAGAGCTTTGGCCATGCGGGCCATCATGCGCCAGATCCAGGCGGAACAAGAGAAGGCCCATGTGTCTGGTCCTGCTGGGAATAAAGGGCCGGTCAAAGAGCGATCTGAGCCGGCCGTCGAGCCTGTCCGTCCTCCGAGTCCTGTTCCTTCGGAAGCTGCTGAGGCTTCTCATCCGACCGTTCTGGAGGGTTCTCGGAAGCCTTCACGCCCCTCGGCGGCGAAGGAGAAGCGGCCGATGGCGGGTGGCGTGGCGCCGGCCAAGAAGCGGACCAAGCATATTGGTCAGAAGCCTCGTGGCGATGGTCGTCACGTGATTGACTTCCCAGGGGATTCTTCTACTAAGAAGATATCGGCCGAGATGATTGCGGCCGCGGATGGTTTTTTCTTTCCCCAGGACGAGGAGTGGTTGGAGTCCTTGTCCTTTACAAAGTTCTACGAGATGTCTATCTCGAGCCTTTATAGGGTAAGTTCGTCTCTTGTTTGTTCTCTTAGGTGGTTTCTTTGCTCACCTTCTTTATCTTCAGGGGCTCCAAGGGGCGGTTGGTATGCGCAAGCATTTCGGCCCTGTTTTGCGGGACAGACGGGCTCTTGAGGCTAAGTATCAGTCTGTCTCGGCCGAGTTAAAGGCGGCTCAGGATGACTTGGGCAAAACAGTGGCTCAATGTGCTGAGGCTGTCGGCCGAGTTGAGAGGGTGGAGGCTCATAACGCTAGGCTAGAGGCCTCAATTGCTTCGAAGGATGCGGAGCTAAAGCGCCAAGCGGCGGAGTTGGAGGAATTGAGGGCGGCGAAACGAGCCTCACTCGGTCGAATAGAGGAGCTCGAGAGTCGCGTTGAGAGTCTTACCATTGAGGCAGCCCAAACCGAAGTCGTGATCAGGTCCTTTTCTTTGGAGCAGGTCATCAAAGGGTCTTTGACTCCTGAGTCAACTCAGAAGGAGCTGGACGCGTTGGCTGCTCTTCGTGAGGAGAGTTGAACGAGTATCGTGTATCTTTTTCGATCTTTTGTGTACTCGTTGTAACCCCCCTTTTTTATTAATGAAATTTCTATCTTTACTTGTACTTTGTGCTGAATTTGTTTGTGAGGGGTGTAATCCCCCAGCTTTTTAATTGCGATTTAAGCATATTATTTCTATGCTCGCCGTTTTTGATTATTTTAGGGTTTCGTAGCTGTAGTTCGGTTGATTTTGGCCGAGACGTGTTTTATTTGATATTTGATGATCTTTTCGACCAGTCTGCTTTAAGGATTTCCGGGTTGCCCTTTGGGCGATTTTCGCTTTTTGAGCAGTTGGTCTTCGCCCGAGACCCTCTAGATTTACCGGGGTTTGCCTTTGGCAATTTTCGGGTTGCCCTTTGGGCAGTTTTTGCTGTTTGAGCAGTTGGTCTTCACCCGAGACCCTCCAGATTTACCAGGGGCTTGCCTTTGGCAATTTTCGGGTTGCCCTTTGGGCAGTTGTTGCTCTTTGAGCAGTTGGTCTTCGCCCGAGACCCTCCAGATTTACCGGGGGCTTGCCTTTGGCAATTTTCGGATTGCCCCTTGGGCAGTTTTTGCTCTTTGAGCAGTTGGTCTTCGCCCGAGACCCTCCAGATTTACCGGGGGCTTGCCTTTGGCAATTTTCGGGTCACCCTTTGGGCAGTTTTTGCTCTTTGAGCAGTTGGTCTTCGCCCGAGACCCTCCAGATTTACCGGGGGCTTGCCTTTGGCAATTTTCGGGTTGCCCTTTGGGCAGTTTTTGCTCTTTGAGCAGTTGGTCTTCGCCCAAGACCCTCCAGATTTACCGGGGGCTTGCCTTTGGCAATGCATAAGTCGTTGAGAGTAGTGGATGAGATAAAAAAGGCTATTTTATTGCATTGAGGTGGGGCCCTGTTAAAAACCCCTTTCAGGGAAAAAGGGTGCCCGTTATTACAATTATCATGCTATATTCAAAATTGGTATCTTTTAAGGTGATGTATGTTCCAGCTATTCTCTATCTCCTTTCCTTCTTTCGTGAGCAGCTTGTAGGACCCTTTTCCGGATGCTCGTCCCACTTGGTATGGTCCTTCCCAGCTTTCGGCCAGTTTTCCATGGGCTTGATTCCTCGTGTTTTGGAATACCCTTCTGAGTACCCAATCTCCAGGTTAGAAGGCTCAGGCCTTGACTTTTTTGTTGTACTGCCTTGCTATCCCCATTTGGTATTCGGCTATTCTTCGCTGTGCGCCATTTCTTTTTTCATCCGAAGTATCTCTCTCGAAAGCTAGGACTTATTCATTGGCCCTTCCATTTAGTCTTTCTTGTGGTGATAGGATTTCCGTTGGGAGTACTGCTTCTGTTCCGTATACCATCGAGAAGGGGGTTTGCAATGTTGAAGTTCTGGGGGCTGTTCTGAATGCCCAGAGGACTTCGGGAAGGGCTTCGGGCCACAATCCTTTGGCTCCTTCCAGTTTTTTCTTAAGTGAGTCTACCACCGCCATGTTGGATGCTTCGGCTTGGCTGTTGGCTTGGGGGCACCTTGGGGTCGAGTATGTAAGTCTTATGTTTAGCTGGTTGCAGAACTCTTTCAGAGTCTGCGCTACGAATTGAGGGCCGTTATCAGTGATAATTTCCCTTGGTATGCCGAATCTACAGACGATGTGTTTCCAGATGAATTTCTGTACTTCTTGCTCTCTGACTCTTTCTAGTGCTTCAGCCTCTATCCATTTTGTGAAGTAATCGGTTACCATCAGTATATATCTTTTTCGACCCTGTGTGGATATCGGGAAAGGCCCGATGATATCCATCCCCCATTTGTCAAATGGCCATGGAGAGGTGATGCTGTGTAGATTTCCGGCGGGAAGGTTGGAGTAATTATCGTGTCTTTGACATTTGTCGCACTTTTTTACAAGTTCGGCCGAATCTGTTTTCATGGTTGGCCAGTAGTACCCGGCTCTGTGTGCCCTGAATGCTAGGCAACCCTCCGGAATGGTTTCCGGCTGGTCCTTCATGGAGTTCTTTCAACACTAGTTCGGCTTCAGGGAGGGAGATGCAGTTTAGGAAGGGACCGCTTATAGATCTTTTAAAAAGTAACCCTCCGATGATGCAGAACCTGGCAGCCTGGGCTCGCAGCTTCCTAGCCTCTGCCTTGTCTTCAGGCACTTGACCATGATTGATGTAGCTGATGATTGGGGTTCTCCAATCGCTTCGTTCTATGGCCAAGGCTTCTTCGTATTCGATGGCTGCTTTGGGAAGGAAGGCGTATACAATTGGTCCCGTCGGCTCGTCTTTATGCATTGAAGCTCCGAGGTTTGCCATAGCGTCGGCCCTTTCGTTTTCTTCCCTTGGGACCTATTTTATTGTGGCCTTTTGGAAGCGTTTCATAAGACCTTTGGCTATCTTCAAATACTTGGCCATCTTTTCGTTTCGGGCCTGGTATGTACCGTTTATTTGATTTACCACCAGCTGGGAGTCGCATTTGATCGTTAAATTATGCGCTCCACTTTCTTTTGCCACTCTTAACCCTGCGATAAGGGCTTCGTATTCGGCCTCGTTGTTGGTGGCTGGGAATTCGCATCAGATTGCTCGAAGTATTGGGGGTAGGTTTGGGGGCCTGAGGTATACGCCTAGGCCGCTGCCGCTTTGTCTGCTAGCCCCGTCTACTACTAGTATCCATTCATCAGTTGAGGGTGTTATCAGCTGGTTAATATTGACTGAGGCTGTTTCGGCCGGTGGAGCTTCGAAGTCAGCCATGAAATCTGCCAGCGCTTGAGATTTGATCGCTTTCTTTCCTTCGAAGGATATGTCGTGCTCGCTGAGTTCTAGAGCCCATTTCATTAATCTCCCGGATCTGTCGGGGGAGTGAATTGCGCTCCGAAGGGGTAGCGCAGTTATGACCGCGATTGGATGCCCTTGAAAGTATGCCCGAAGTTTCCTCGCAGCGAATATAAGACTTAGAATGGCTTTTTCCAGGGTAGGATATCTGGTTTCGGCCGATGTTAGAGTCTTGCTTGCAAAGTATACTGGTTGCTGTTTTCCCCCGATTTCTTTGGCCAGAACAGCGCTTACTGCGATCTCTGAGTGTGCCAGGTATAAATAAAGTTTTTCGCCCGCTTCTGGTTTTGCCAGGAGCGGGGGGCTGGTCAAGAAATCCTTGATATCGGCTAAGGCCTTGCTGCATTTTTCGGTCCATTCAAATTCTTTGGAATTTTTAAGAGCCTCGAAGAAAGGCTGGAATTTTTCTGAAGCCTTAGGGATGAACCGAGTTAGCGCGGCTAGCCTTTCTGTGAGTTTTTGTACGTCTTTCTTGCTTCGAGGTTCTGCTATGTTCAGGATGGGTCTTATCTGATCCGGATTGGCCTCGATCCCCCTCTTCGTGACTAGATAGCCCAAGAATTTCCCTGCTCTTACTCCGAACTGACATTTTGTGGGGTTGAGCTTCATGTTATATTTTCTGAGTGTCTCGAAAGCCTGGCTCAAATGATGTACATGGTGAGCCGCGTCCTCGGATTTAACCAGCATGTCGTCGATGTAGACTTCCATGGTTTTTCCCAACTTGTCAGCGAACATCTTGTTCATGAGCCTCTGGTATGTAGACCCTGCGTTTTTTAGGCCGAAAGGCATTATTTTGTAATAGTAGATCCCCCTCTCCGTGATGAATGCAGTTTTTTCTTGATCGTTGGGATGCATCAAGATCTGGTTGTAACCTGAGTAGGCATCCATGAAGCTCAACATCTCGTAGCCCGCAGTTGCATCGATGGTGAGGTCGATATGTGGCAGCGGGAATGGATCTTTTGGGCACGACTTATTCAGATCTGTGAAGTCGATGCAGACCCTCCATTTCCCATTCTTTTTCTTGACGACTACCACGTTAGCAAGCCAGTCCGGGTATTGGACTTCTCTGATGGATCCGTTTGCGAGGAGTTTTTCGACCTCTTCGTTGATAATTTTGTTTCTTTCGGGGGCAAACCTTTTGCGTTTCTGCTTGACTGGTTTCGCGCCTTCTTTCACGTTCAGCTCGTGGGTTATGATTGCTGGGTCGATCCCAGTCATATCTTCATGTGACCAGGCAAAGCAGTCCTGGTTGGCTTTGAGGAAGCCTATCAGGTTTTCCCGTTCCAAGCCTTCTACTGCGGCCCCAATCTGCACCATTTTCGCCCCTTCCTGGTCTAGGGGGACTTCATCTACTTCATCTTCGGCCGGGCTTCGGGGTGCGTTCGGCCGAGACGTTAATTGCTATTCCTCAACCCCCTTTTGCTTTAAGCAGTTGGCATAGCATTCCTTGGAGGAGCTTTGTTCACCCTTTATCTGTTTTATCCCTCGCGGGGTTGGAAATTTGATGAGTTGGTGATATGTAGATGGGATTGCCTTCATATCCTGTATCCAGGGTCTTCCGAGTATTACGTTGTAAGCGGACCTCGAGCTTATCACGAGAAAGGTTGTGTGCAGATTGATTCCTTCTGTGAACACTGGTAGTTCGATCTCCCTGATTGTCGAGGTGGCTTTACCATCGAAGCCGATAAGGGAGACGGCCTTTCTGCGCATCATCCTCTCGTCCAGTTGCATATTTTTGAATGTTTCGAGGAATAGTATGTTGGCCGAGCTTCCGTTATCCACCAATACTCTCTTTACAGTTAAGTTTGCTATCGAGATTTTGATCACTAATGCGTCGTGGTGCGGCGCATTGGCCTCTTCCTCTGTGAAGGTGATAGAGTAGTTTTTGGTTGTGGGTCCGTCTCTGATGCTATATACACTGAGGGAGTTTCTCAATTTTCTCTTTGCTGCCGAGCTTGTTAGTCCGCATATGTCGGATCCCCCAGCTATCATGTTGATCACCCTTTCTTCTTCCGCATTCGCGACTGGGACCGTATTTGGAGATCGGCGATTCTTATCAGCCTCGGCCGCGATTTCTCGCCCCTTTTCAAATAAATATTCCCGTAAGTGGTCTGCTTTTATTAGCTCGGCGATTTCTCTCTTGAGGGTCCAACAGTCATCCGTGTTGTGGTCATGGTCTCCATGGAATTGGCAGTATCGGGATTTATCTTTCCATGCTCCTGTGGGGTTCGCTGGCTTGTCAGGCCATCTGACTCTGTCTCCCATTCCTTTAAGAATTGTAAGGGTTTCTCTTGTGGGAATGGTGAGTGGATAAGGTAGTAGTTCTTTTCTCCTTCGGCCGTGTTCGGAGTAATCTGGCCTCGAAGAATTATGGCCAGTATAATCTGGTCTAGACAGGCCGCTGCTGTTAGTCTCCTTGAAGTTGTTCCTCGGCCTTTCAGTTCGGCCGAAATTTCCAATACTGTTTTGGCCGCGGGAGCTTGGCTTATTCTGGGAGCTTCTGTGAATTTTGGGTTGGAGCTCCTCCTCATACTCCATCGCGTCTTCGGCTCTTTCCAGAACGTCTTCGAAAGTGCGGGGTTTGATCAGTTTTAGGCTTTCGTAGAACTTGGAGGTCTTCATCAAGCTTTGATGAAAGCTCTGGTGGCGCTCTTGTCTCGGCAGTCGGGGATGGCCATTTTGATTTCTTTGAACCTTCTGACATATTGTCTGAGACTTTCAGCACTTCCTTGTTTTAGATCATACAAATCATCTACGTCTTTCTCCTTCTTCCTACTGTCTAAGAATTGGTTCACGAATTTGGTGACCAGTGATGAGTATGACTTGATGCTTTTCTCTGGCAGAGCCGAATACCACCTCTGGGCGGTCCCCGTTAAGGTGGAACCGAAACTTTTGCACATAATTGCTTCCATATCTTCTTCTGGGATATTGCAGGTTCCCATGCGATTTTTGTATCCGGCGATATGGTCTTCAGGGTCTGTTGTCCCGTCATATGGTCTCATGTTTGGAATTGAGAACCTTTTAGGCATCTTTGTTTCTAGGATCCAAGATGTGAAGGGCATGTCGGAGTATCGCATTGTTGACGACCTCATTGTGATTCTTTTTCCCAAAGTTCTTTGTATCAGGTCTTTGAGTTCTTTGATTTCCCGATCGCGGCGTCTCTCTCGGTCTTTACGGGTGGATTTAGGGCCTATGGTCTCTTCATCGGAGTTGCTTGAATCACGTTGGTCGATGTTTTTATAGCTTTCTGTCGACCCGTCACTTTCTTCTGATGTTCCTCTGCCGGAGTCTTCAAAGTTGAGCTTGCGCTTTCGGATGGGCGAGTATTTCCGGCTCAATTGCCGGGTTTTCTCTTTGGTGAGGTTCGTGGACTTCCTTCTCGCTTCTGCTTCTTTTTTCCACTGCTCCTTTTCTTCTTCAGCTTTCTTCAACATCTCAGTCAAGATTGCCAGCTATTCCTCTGGCGTCTTTGGAACTTGATCTTCTACATTGATGGTATTAGGGTTCATTGGAGCCATGTCTGATAAGAGCAGGTGTGGACTGTAACTTGAATTTTGAATTTTCAACCTTAACCTTATGTGTGAGGTTCGAGCCCCACGGTGGGCGCCAAACTGTGGTGCCAAATAAACCACAGCCAAATATTAGGCTAAGATTGCTTGAATAAAGTAGCTAAACAGCTTACAGATGTCGTCTCACAGAGTTTAGTTCTAATGAGTAAAAATCGGATGCTTTACAATTGCCTCTACCCCTTATTAATAGGAGGTATTTGGGTCCTATTTCGATTTGGATTGGTACTCCTTATTTTCCTTGAATTCGGTCTCCTTTTATCTATTTGACTTTAGGAATCCTTGTTTCAATAGGGGTTGGTCTTCGTTTTTCTACCGGGCTTTGGAAATCCTTGGCCTGGTATGATTAGTCTTCCTTCTCGGATTTGGCGTTGGAAATCCGTGTTTAGTTAGATAATCATTTGGTGGGCTGGAGCATTTCGGTTCGGATTCTACTTTGCTCGGCCGAGTTGAACTTCATTGGGCCTTTTGACCATGTCGGTCGAGCTTGATTGGCACATTTCTTGGGCCTTTGGCCATCTTATTCGGTCGAGGGTAGCTTTTGGGCACCCTCTCTATATTCGACCGAGCTTGGTTTTTAGGGTACCCCTTCTGTCTTCGGCCGAGCTTGGCTTTAGGCTTTGGTTCCCTCTGCTTGCTCTTACCTTCGACTATGATACCTTATGGTCATTTTCCCACCACACTAATTATCTAAATCTTTTTGCTTTTCATATATTATTTTATTTAAAATATAATTTATTTTATTTTTTCTATTATTTTATTTAAAATATATTTTAATTTATGTTTAATTCAATTATAATTTTTTTCTAATAAAGTATTTGAAATGTAGATTATCTAATTAATATATATATATATATATATATTTAAATCTAACTTTAGTCATTAATTTATTTTCAATTTAATTATATTATTTGTGGGTGAAAATTGTTTTAAATGTATATTTTTAATAAAGAAATATACAAAAAATTAATTTTACTCATTGTTTTCTATTTAATTTAATTAGATTATTTTTTAATGAAAGGCATTTAAATGTAAATGTATTCTTTTAAAGAAAAAAAATAATTTTATTTATTATTTTATATTTAATTTAATTTGATTATTTTTTAATGAAAAGTATTTTAATTGTAGATTTGTTATTTTTAAAATTATTATTTATGTTTAATTTAATTGGATTATTTTTAAAAATTAAAATATCTAACTTTAAAATAAAAAATAATCAAAACTAAATATATGTACAATTAGATATTTAGATATTTTAACTTCAGAAAATAAATAAATTTACATTTAGAACGCTTCTCATTAAAAAAAATCAATTAAACTAAATTTAATAATAACTAAAAATAAAATTTTATTTGTTTGAAAAATAAAGTTACATTTAAAATACCTTTTACTAAAAAATAATCCAATTAAATAGAAAACAATGAGTAAATTAAATTTTTATATTTTTTTTAATTAAAAATATACATTTAGAAAAATTCATCCACAAATAATGTAATTAATTTGAAAATAAAATAATGACTCAAGTTAGATATTTAAATATATTTTTTAGAAAATTACATTTAAAATACTTTTTTTTAAAAAAAATACAATTGAATTAAATATAAATAAAACATATTTTAAATAAAATAATAGAAAAAATACATTAAATTATATTCTAAATAAAATAATATATAAAATGAAGAAAATAAAATAAAAGATAGCTTTCTATATGTATGGATTCAATCCTCCTAACACATGATTACTCAACAACATCAATATTCAATTCTAACGCATGATTACTCAACAACATCAATATTCAAAAGTGGGGTCCACATACATAATATCAAAAACTAACAGAATGATAGTAATTAATTAACACTGTTAAAGGCTGAGTTACATTTTTAAAAACTCGCTACGTCTGTTCGCCAGAATTGCAAAAACTGGTTTTGAGCTGCAATTTTGCTAAATCAAATAGTACTGGATTATAATTAACCCTGCTTTATTACATTCAACTTACTTTTTCATAAAGTGATATATCACCACAAATTTCATCTTTATAATATTAATATACCACAAATCGGTACCTTACATCTACATCTGGGACTTTAAGTTACTGCATGACATTGCATAATTTGTCTTCGCAAGATGAGGGCCTTCCAAGCGGATATAGTCGTACATAATCCCATTAAAGACACTAGAACTCATAGCTTGTGTCAAATAAATAGTATTATCACCAGTCATTAGGCAAGCCCCTGCTACATCCACACTGTACATCCTGTAAATTCCATGAATTCCATGTCTTGCTATTGCATTGTCATGCCCTATCACACCGGTTGTGTACAGAGGAGGATTTGCTTTCGGATCATTTACCCGGACCTTCCACAAAATACACAAGTTTACATGTCATTATCACACCACACATCTATCCAATAGTCAGTTCTCAAAAGTATCTAGAATAGAGGATCCTTACTTGCAGTTCGGAAACATATGCAGTTGCTAGAGCTAATCGCAGTTTATAAGTTCCAGTAGTATCCACATTGTCAAGTTTGAACCTGATTTGCCATGTTGTTGGCACAATTGTGTTATCATCTATCTTCCTGAATCAAAATATAAAAAGTTAGTTTGAGGCTCTGCCTACAGGGATGCTTTTCATGCTTTCAAAACTAAGAAATGGTTCTCTTTGTCAAATAACCTTGTCACATGAGCAAAGAACCAATCTTTGCTATAATCACTGACTCCAACAGTGTAGACCAAATCTTCTTTTGGATACAATTCTCCATATTTTTCCCATAATCCATATTGCCTAAATCTGAATTTTAATTAAAATTGAAATCAGTGTACTGTAATGATCATATATATCTATGTAGGTAATTTTCTACCATTTACAAGATTGAGAACTCACTTGTCAGGATGGTTAACATAGAGTTTGTTGATGTATAAAGGATCAGGATCTGGAATGTAAAAATCAGCAGCAGAACGAGTAGGGGTGCCAATTTCCCACAATGTTGGGCCATCTCTTGGAGGGTTGAAGACAAGATCTCCCAGGTCAATTTTACAGCCTGGATTTCCAAATGAAACCAACCATCTATTACCTTATTTTTCAGAATGATAGAATTTGAGACTTCACGAAATATTGGAAAGACAAAGAACCTTCGGTTACAGTAGTGACAGAGCCATTGCAGTAATCGCCGATGAAACCAGGGACCCAAGCATAAAGATTGTAATCACCAACAATAATGTCATAAATGGTGAAGAAACCATTGGTGTCTGCTTTTGTCCAAAATTGATAGCCCTGAGCAGGATCAACAGTACAGTATAAAGCCTTTCTAAATAAATACTTTGCAATAAATATAAATTTGATTGTGTTACATTAACGTTTAGTGTGAATTAATTTGAAACATAAGGATTAGAAGTCACCTTGCATTCAACTTGCCACGAACCTGGTTCTCCTGGAGGAGCCAATCCAACATAAGAACAATTTGCTGGTATAGTTTCTGCATCACTGACATATCTATGAAAGTGAAATAGTCCAAACAAAGATGAGAGCTTTTCATTAAGTAATAAAAATCTCGCTAAAAGAATAAAGCAATTCAACATGTATCAAGTCAGAAGAATAACATCATGTAGTAGCAAGTACAACCTGTCACAGACAAGTAATCTACCAGAGACACAACCCCGTTGATGATGTTTCTGAAAATCTCCAGAAGCTGGGAAATGGTAGGGCCAATTTTCCACTTCGGCAAGCATCTAGTATAATTTTCATTTACTCAATTCAATCTTATGTACAACATTAAAGCCAAAAACCAAACATGAATATGATTTCCATGTGAAAATAACTAGACCTGTTTTTTTGCATCCTCCCAAAGCAAGACATGATCAGATTCAGGGTTCTCAAGGGTGTTGAGATAGATGAAAATAGGACCAAAAACCTTTTTCCATGGCTCGCCTTGTTTAAGTTTCAGCACTATGTCTTCTCCAACATAATGAGCACTCAAGAACATCTAAATGGATAAAATGTTGTTATCATCAAAATACTGACATTCACTGGTTATAAAGTATACAGGTACAGCGTTACTTAGCAGAATAATTACTCACCGCAAGAGTAATAGGACCAACATCTGATGATAGTTGCTGTTTAAAGGGTCCACCTGATCTAAACTCATAACTGGGAGTTATTTGCCAGAATCCAACCGGAGGATCATGACATATCCATCCATGGACCTGAAGGTCTTTATTCTCACACGAATACTGATACTTGTCATCCACCTACATATAACATTCTCATTATAACACTGCTCCACATTTTATATACAAAATGTTATTGCGAAAAATACCTCTCCTTTGAACTCTGGTTCAACAGGTTTAACCAGAAGCACAGCTTCGGGTGGAGACAGCTTTTTGCATCTCTTAGACAGTCGATCATCTGGCAGCGGCATGTGTCTCTGCCTATTATCAGCTATTGCCATGTATTGAAACCTGTTTATCAATTTTGCACAGCAGAAACATTAATTTGAAGCATTCATTTCATTTGTTATACTAGTAAATAAAAAATTAGTGGTACATGAAATGAAATGCTTAGATAGTGCAATTACTTGTCTTTTCTGAGCTTGAAAACAATTCTGGTTTGGGGAATGTTGAAAGCAGGCCATTCCTCCAATTTCTCAAAGATGGCATAAGAGTAGAAACCAGACGAGCCGCAAAGCATAATGTACCTGAAACTCCATTAACATCATCAGATGAGTTTGTGTTTCCACAAACTCCAATAAACATAAGCAAAAACCTTACCTTTTATCAATGTTAAGAGGAGCAAGCTTGCCTGCAAGAGACACATCCCAAGGTCTTGTGAATGAGACCTCCACCTGTTCATCATTCTCAACAATCACTTTGAAACCACTTGCTTTTATCCTGCAATGCAATGCAATGCAACCAAAATTCATTACTTATAAAAGCAATACATTAGACCCAATCTGACCCAGGCAGAGAAGAGAAGAGATGATACCGTTCAAAGTTTCCAGTAGTTCCAGAAGTACCTGCTTCGCTCCAAACAACGTCCCAATACCTGATGATATTGAAAAATTAATGAAGATCACCATTACACGAAACAACCAAAAAAATTGAACATTTACCCTCTGTTAGTTTTTTTGTTACGAACATCAAACATGTTGTCAATACCATAAGCTTGAATTCCTGTGACTTGTCCAGCAGGCTTCGATATCGTCACTTGTACGATGCCGTTTTCCATCATCACCTGCACAGTATGTATTCACAACAATTAAATATAAAATTAACCACTACTTAAAGATGATATAGAAGATTTTACATGATGATCGTAAACGTGTAATTTCACAGCTGTAGACGAAGACATTGTTTCTCTGGTTTCGAATCACTAGCTTGTATTACATGTGGTGTTTGATCAACATATATATAATCAGAGGTTTGTTCGTAAAGGAAGACTTTACTCAGTGGCCATTAGTTAAAATGGTTGGTGGTGATTCATGGATAATCGTGCAAGAATTGCCATGTGAGTAAGCAGCAAACACATAATCGTACATTTTGTGACTAATGGCTTTTGCGAAATTTTCGACATAGTACTTGAGTATCTGAAGAAAGGTCGAGAAGTGGAAAAAAGAGGTTTGCTTGAAGTTAATTACATTGTGGATTTGGTTTCTGAATATAGAAAGTGTTGGGGTTATATGCGAAGATGAGTCTTAACTGACAATTTTGTCATGACGTTTTGAAGGAGAAGTCAATGGTGGGTGAGGACGAGGTCTGAGCATGAAGTGAATGGGTTGTGAGATGGATGGTTGTGATGAAGATGTGTGATCGATTTGACCATGTTTTCCAATTACTTCAAAGAAAAGTTGATTAAAGTACGATTTATACAAATATGGTTTTAATTTAAAATTAAGGATTTTCTTAAAAATAGGCTTTTAAAGCTTGAAATTGCAATTATAGCCGTTGGAGCCGAATTCCGATGGGACTTCGAACCCTTCAAGATTAGAGCTGTGATCTCTAACTTTCGTTTCCGATTTTCTTGTGATTATCTTCTTTGGGTGTCTTTCCTTACTTATATAAAATTCCTATACGCTCCAGGAAATCCTAACTAACTTTTCAACAGGAACACTGAGATTCGCGGATATCTAATCTTTGCTCCAACTCATCCTTCTAGAAGATTCTTCCTATTCGGCCGAAACTTGAAAATACCTTTCGGCCGAATTCCTTCAGGAATTAAGAAGCGGCCCCTTTTTTTGGTCCAGTTGAACTTGGATTTTTCCTTCTTTATTAACTTCGGCCGAAATATGTCAGGCCTCATGGGCCCGATTTTTCAGACTTATTAAAGGACAAGTTTCAACCGAAACATATGAGGCCTAATGGGTTTGATTTTATAAGAGGACAGGTTTCGGCCGAAACATATGAGGCCTAGTGGCCCTGATTTTATAAGAGGACAGGTTTCGGCCGAAATATATGAGGAAATTTCAAGACATCCCTCTCGCAGTGCGGCCGAAAGCCTCAGAGTGTCATAGTCTCCATTAGTAACTCCCCCCACCCCTAAATTTATTGAGATCTAATAAAATCAGGAGTGATTGGAAATTTCGCCGCAAGACCAATCGACCGAAAATATATCATTATTTCAAAACCGCCGTAAGGTTTCTTTTGGAGGGAAAACTGGATGACGTCACTTTTAACCTAACCATGGTTAATTTCTGGGAAAACGTGCCGTCTTCATAAAGAGACTTTTTGTTTTCCAGAACCCATTCACAAACAGAACTTCTCACTCTTCACCTTCTCTCTCTACTGGAGATCCATTCCAGGTACCAACGACGTCGAAGATCAGGTAAGTCACTATTTTCAACACCGAATTTTAAATCTCCATCAGTTGCTGATTCTTTCCCATCTACTTTCAGACAAATCCAAGTTACATTCTGGCAGGTACTGAAATTTCTTCCTTCGTCGTTCTTCATCTTCAAGAAACCAAGTAAGTCTAAAAAATTCATTCCTTCATTTGATCCATTGTGTTTTGAAAAGTTGTATGTTTTTCTGTTTGTCTTACACGCCATTCTGACTTCTAAATTAAACATGAAACTTTTTCAGCCGCAACTCTCTAGACCTCAAAACTAAGATCACCCTTACCATTAATCCTACTGCGGCCGAATTTACTAATTACTGACTGTTTAGGGTAGAGCCTATTGTATCCCCAAATATAGCGGCCGCAATAATGATGTTCGATCGCATTTCAGATCGATTGAAAAGAAGTACATCGATCGCGTTATTGCACACTTCTATTAACTTTACTAACAGTGATCTTTTTGGGTTCAGGAGCCATATGGAAAACTCAAATCGTAGACAATCGAGGAGGAGAATATTGCGATCGGACGAAGCCGTTTTAGGACTACCCATTCAACCTTTAGATAGGGAATGCAGCCCTAGCGGTCATAATGTCAGAACAACCTCCAGTTTTTCCAGTTCGAGTTCTTCAGAGAACAGACAATCGGCCGAAGAAATGGAGGTAACTTTAGCGAGTTCAGAACCTCACAGTCGCTTACCATTTGGGATGGCAGAAACAAGGATTGTTTCTCGGCTGCGGGGCCAAGGTATCCCATTAATTAAGCTGGAAAACCCACAATTACCTCTTCGAGATATCGACTGAAGCATCAGGCCCTGCACATCACTATGCAGCCACACTCGGACGAATTTGACTGAAGCTTTCCTCAGATTGATGAGGATAAAGTACGACATTGCTGACGACGTTGAATTAGCTTTGCCGGCCGATCATGAACACCCTGGTTGGTTGGTACCTGGGTGGCATTTCTTCTACCTAGATCCATTGGCAAATGGGATCCGTTTTTCAATTAAAGGGTTGGCAAAAACGGTTTTAGACCATTACGAAATTGCCCCAAGCCAATTATGCCCCGGCGGATGGAAAATACTGCTGGCTCTCGATGTGTTGCGTTTAGCACAAGGATTACAGCCACTCTCCATTGATGACTTCCTACAAAGTTATTTCCTTCGTGAGCATGAATGAGATAAAGGTCGGTATAGCATCCGCGTGCGGTCGAAACCAAATGCCCCTATAATAGGTTTACCCACCAGAGACAATAAAGTCTGGAAACAATCTTATTTCCTCGCAAGAGGAAATATTGCGGCCCGTAGCACTCCTTTAGTTTCGCAATGGCGGCTCATAGGAATTTTTTATATAACAAACTTCATTTTTGTTGATCCGCGAAGCTGACTTGAATGTTCCTTTTTGGCAGATCCAAGTGACCTAAGCAAGAAGAGGGATTTCGACCGCATACGACAGAGAACAACACGACTGCTAGCGGCCGAAGAAAAAGATCTCCTGTGGAAGAAACTCTCTGATCCTACCAAACTATACCCTACTTTCCTTTGGTCGAGCGTAAAATCCGGATTGAAGGTAGGTCCTATCCTCTACCTCTGTATTCGGTTGGGCACTTGAAAGAGTTTCCACCGAACAATTGTTTAGACACCGGTTTCTTGACCCTATTACGCCTTTGGAGCGTATGGTTATAGGCGAATCGATGGAGGCTGCAAGGAGGAGAGCGAAAGACATTTCGTTCCTGGACTTGGAAGAAACGATGAGGGATCGACAAAACAAAGGGAAGAAAAACAAGTCCAAGAAGAAGGATTCGGCCGAAAAAGAGCGAGGAAAAGAACTTGAAATCAACGAAAGCCCTGTAACAGTGGAAACCCCAAAACGGTCGAAGAGGCCTCTGGTGGACGATTTGAGCCGGTCTACGGAATCCATCTCTTTGATCGATCACCCCGAATCCGGTCTCCAGCTGCTGATGGGAAGCCACCTGAACACTGATCGTCAAGCTATCTCCAATTGGAACGACGACAAATTAGTTGAATTTGCGGCCTCTCGAGCACAACAGGTATATTGAGTTGAAATACTCCTCGTCTCCCCTTTCTCTCTCTCCCTTTTTTTTTACCATTCGTCGTTTCTTGCAGGCGGCGTTCGTTGCATGTGAGATTGGCCACAGGCTGCGCTGGGTGTGGAATCAATGCGAGATAGTTGTCGAATCCGTCAATATAAATTTAACCTGCAATACAAATAAACATGTAGTAAACAGGGTCGATCCCACAGAGAACGGTTATCAATTGTGTATTGTATACTGACCAAGTAATGTAAATGGGGGTTTGAAAAGTGAATTTGGACTGAATGCTAAAAACACAAAATATTAACAATCAAATATATTAAAAGACCCAGCTAACCGATAATTTAATTAATGTGTTGATCATTGATTCAAAAGATATCTCTATCGATTTTAATAACCACAGTTATAGTTATTGACAACGTGCCTAACAACCAATCTTTTCCTTAGTTATTAGACTGACCGGGTACGACCCTTCGAATCAATCACTAATCTAACACGTAGATTGCAATATGAACTAGAAAAGACCTATGATCATAGCCAATGAATCAGTACGACAGTTCTTGAACTATGATTGTGGAACCTTAACACTACCTAGGTCAGATTAATTACGAATTATCTAACATGCAGTGTATTAGTCTACTTAATTAACCAATCGCGCGCTTAATCAATTAATCAAATAAAACTAACATGACCTTAGCTATGAGCACAAAATGACCTTAACTATGGGCACAGAGATTACACAAATATTAAAAGATAAAACAACGAAGTAAAGATCTCACAACACGAATTAATTAAATCAATCGTTTAGCTGGGCAGACTAGTTTAACACCCCATGGGCGCAATCAACATCATTGTCTAAAATAAAACTAAACGTACAAAAAGAAGAAAACAGATAGAAAAACTAAAGCTAATTCCTTCTCAAAGTCTTTTCAGAAAATAAAAGATGATCCAACTATTTGTTCTGCAGAGTAAATATACTCCGTTTAAGAAAAATAACAAAACCCATAAAATCTCCTCAAAATCCTCTCCAGTATAATCTCTGATTTAACTTTTGAAAGATGTGAAAGTTTGTCTTCAATCTTTGACTTTTTGCATTTTTGGTCTTTAGTCCCAGAAAACTTCATAATTTGCACAAATGCCTCCAAACTGTTCATATTCACAAAAATAGGGCAAATTAGTATAAAATCACAATAATGTCCTCAAAATAACTAATAAAATAGTGCATAAATGTTACACATATGGTGCTTAATCAATAGTCAAGGGCGAACTCGTCACTGCGTGGTCAAAGCTGGAGCAAAGCCAAGACCGCCAAAAAGCTACGACCGAAAAGGTGGATACCCAAAACTCCACAATTTCGGATCTCAATGTCAAATACAACGATCTTTTGGCCGAGAAGACTGGTTTGGAAGACCGTGTTTGCATGCTTGAAGAAGATGTCAAAGTTATGAAGACGGCCGCCACTTGAAGACCAAGCATGATTTGTTCAAGGAATTTGAACAACATGGGGGCTCTGAGTGGGATCTCTAAGCGGCTTATAAAGCCTGGGAGGCCTTTATTTCCTGCGATGATGACGCCGAAGACAAAGGAGATGAAGATGACGAAGGGAGAGAGGATATGGAAGGGCCGTCAAATCAAGAGGGAGAGGGAAAGGACGATGACACTTAGTAACCTGTTCATAGGATTTGGGCAGCCGTTCTTATTATTTTTTATCTAACGTATTTTGACCAATTAGTTTTCGGTTTTTGGCCGTTTGTACTCTTTTTGTTCCTGCCTGTTATTTAGTTTTTATGCATAGTTATGTGAACATTCAAACTGAGTTTCATCCTTCGATTTACAATTATTAGCAAATCAAACTACCAAACTCGTGGACTTGGATATTAAGATGTTCATTCAATACAACAGGTAAATGACGATGTCGAACTTGTTATAGTGCGTGCTTTACAATGCACAACTTTTATGCAGCTTAAGAGTGTGCGGCCGCTCCATACGAGCATTGTTGAGCCTACTCGAGCCGCGGTAATCCTGAAAAGGACGATTGAATGTATTAAGCAAAAGCGCAAAGTTGGGTCATTTGGAAATTTAGATTGGTCGTGAAAACGTACCAGAAATATGGGTCGATGCCTCCTGCGTCCATTGCCTGAAGAGGCCGTTGATGGACTCGCTGCGTGACTTGGATTTTTCAGAAATGTGGTGTTTCATTAGACAGAAATGTCTGACGCTTGCTTGTTATCGCGGCTTATCTCAGGCGCGATGTTACTGAGAAGAAAACTTAACAGAATGCTAAGTCAGTGTGGTACCTTATTGATTGAACAATTTTAAGTGTGCTGCGTTCCAAGGGTTGCCCAACCTCTTTCCCCCGCTATCTGCTAGGAGGTGCGCGCCCCGTCCGAATGCTTCTACGATAGTGTATGACCCTTCCCAATTTGGTGCAAGTTTTCCATCCCCTGGTATCTTAGTATTTTGGAAGACTTTCCTCAAAACTTTGTCACCGGGCTTGAACCTGCATATCCGGGTCTGTTTTAGCGTGTGACCGTGCTAGGGCTTGCTGGTACGATTCGATACGGACCAGAGCCGCTTCTCGCCTTTCGTCAATAGTGTCCCTATTCAGCGACAATAGCTCCTCGTTCCACTTTTGGTCAATCATCGATCTGACCGTACTAATACGCGTCTCGCTTGGTAACACTGCATTTGTGCCATAGACCAGAGCGAAAGGCGTGTCGCCTGTCGCTCATTTAGGTGTACAATGGTAGGCCTAAAGCACTTCGTGGAGCTTATAATCCCATGTCATTTTTACTCTGCCTACTTTATTCTTTATCATTCCTACGATCGTTTTGTTGGTCGACTCCGCTTGCCCGTTGGATTGTGGGTAGCGGGGTGTTGAGTAATGCAACTTGATGTTCCAATTGCTGCAAAATGTGTTGAAGTTCCTGGAACTAAACTGCGCCCCATTGTCTACGACTATCTCTTTTGGGACGCCGAATCTATAGATGATTTGCTGCCAAACGAAAGTCATCATTTCGCGGTCGCGTATGTTTGCTAGTGGGGCTGCTTCTGCCCACTTAGTGAAGTAATCGATGCGATAAGTATGTACTCATTGCCATTCACAGTCTTTGGTAGTTTACCTACTATATCCATTCCTCATCGGGCGAAAGGCCAGGAAGGGAAAAAGGGGTGTAGTTCTTCTGCGGGCAAATGTGTTATGTTCGCGTGTTTCTGACACTCTGGGCACTTAAGGACAAAGTTGCGAGCATCGACCCTCATTGTCGGCCAGTAGTACCCTGCTCGGTGGGCTGCCAGTGCCAAAGATCTAGGGCCACAGTGTCCTCCAGCACTGCCGCGATGCAATTCGCTGAGGAGGTAAGAGACTTTAGGCCCGCTTAAGTATCTGAGCAGTGGCCCGTCAAGGGATCTCCTATAAAGGATGCGTTCTGGGTCACCGGGCAGACCAGTCAATATATAGCGGGCGGCTTTCGCCTTGATCTTGCGGGCCAATTGCTTGTCAGCGTGCAGTTCGTAGTCTTGCATGTAACGTCTAATTCGTGTCCTCCAGTCATTTTCTTCGATAGAGAGTATTTCAGGTGCGGGTTCTTCGCGTAATACAGATTGGTGGAGTATGGTGATTGGTACATTCCGGGCACAGCTTCTTTCGGTCGTGGCACCGAGGTTGGCTAGTAAGTCTGCCCTGAGATTACGATCTTGTGGTACTTGCTGGATGGTGAAGCATTCTAGCTTGGCCCGCAGTTAGTCTACAATTTTTAGGTAGGCGATCATATTGGTGTCTTTTGCTTGATAGTGGCCCGTTACTTGGTTTGCGACCAGCTGGCTATCGCTATGCGCGTCTATATTTTTTGCACCCATTTCCATAGTTGATTGCAATCCAAGTATTAGGGCCTCGTACTCCGCTTCGTTGTTGGTCGTCCGCCATTCGCACTTGATTGCCCTCTCTAATGTGTCACCTTCGGGTGTTATGAGGACCATTCCCAGGCCGCTGCCCTTCTGGCTGGTGGCTCCGTCCACGAACAGTTTCCATGGTTGTAGCGGGTTGTCGGCTATACTGTGGACTTCGTCTGTCTTCTTTTCGGCCGCAGTATACGTGAAGTCAGTTAGGAAATCTGCCAATGCTTGGGCTTTGAAGGCCGATCTATGACGGAAAGTGATGTCGTGTTCGCTTAGCTCGACGACCCATTTTACCATTCTCCCGAAGAGCTCCGGCCTGTGAAGGATTGCCTTGATGGGGTGTTCAGTTATAACCACGATGGGATGCGTTTGGAAGTATAGCCTGAGTTTTTTGGCCGCGGTCACGAGGGCTAGGACCAATTTCTCCATGGGCATGTATCTTTCTTCGACAGGGAGCAACCTTTTGCTAATATAGTATACTGGTGCGTGCTTTGTCCCTTCGACCCGGGCCAGGACTGCGCTGACGACTGTTTCAGAAACGGATAGGTACAATAACATTTCCTCTCCGTTGAGTGCTTTGGATAGGACCGTCTTGGTTGACAGTTGCTCCTTGATAGCCTTTAGTGCTTCCTGGCATAATTGGTTCCATTCAAACAGGACGCCTTTCTTCAGAAGGCAGAAGAAAAGACGACATTTCTCGGACGAGGCAGGTATAAACCTGTTTAATACTGCTAGGCAGCCTGTTAGCTTCTGGATGTCCCTTTTTACTTTCGGTTGTCCGATATTCTCTATTGCTCGCACATGGTCTGGATCCACCTCTATGCCTCTTTTGGTGACTAGGTAGCCTAAGAATTTTCCAGACGCAATGCCGAATGAACATTTGGAGCGGTTTAGCTTCATGTTGTATCGTTCCATTACTTGAAATACCTATTATAAGTGGTCGAGGTGCTGCTCAGCTTTCAGCGATTTAACCAGCATGTCGTCGATGTATACTTCCATAGTTTTGCCAATGTGGTTAGCGAACATGCGGTTAACGAGCCTCTGGTACGTGGCCCCTGCGTTTTTGAGACTGAAGGGCATCACCTTATAGCAGTAGGTGCCTCTTTCTGTTATGAACGCCGTCTTTTCGGCGTCGGCACGGTGCATCAGTATTTGGTTGTACCCGTTGAAGGCGTCCATAAAACTTAGTAGCTCGTGCCCGGCTATAGCGTCGACTATAGTGTCTATGTGTGGTAGGGGGAATGAGTCTTTGGGGCAAGCTTTATTTAGGTTAGTGAAATCTATGCAGACCCTCCATTTGCCGTTCTTTCTGTGCACAACAACGACGTTGCCAACCAGTCAGGGTATTGCACCTCTAGCACCGATCCGATGCTCAGGAGTTTCTCCACTTCTTCGTTTATGACTTTGTTGCGGTCGGGCCCGAACTTTTATCTTTTCTGCTTGACAGGCTTATACCTTGAGTCCACGTTCAGTTGATGTGTTATGATGTTCGGGTCGATGCCTGTCATGTCTTCGTGGCTCCAGGCGAAGCAATGACACTTGGTGGATAGGAAGTGGATGAGCTTCTCCCTGATCGATGTGTTGAGCCTGGAACCAATGAGTACCTTTTTGGTGCTGTCGGACGGGTGTATGGGTGCTTCATCCAACGTGTGCTCCACTTCCTCAGCGTGTGGAGCGCTCTGTAATTGCTATGCAGACATGGGTTGGTGTTTCATTCTGTTTGCGTAACATGCCCTTGAAGCAGCTTGATCCCTCTTTATCTGTTTGATACCTAATTTGGTTGGAAATTTGATCACTTGATGGTATGTGGAGGGTACTACTTTCATATCGTGTAGCCATAGGCAGCCTAGTATGTCATTGAAGTTGGATGGTCCTTCCAGTACGCAAAAGCGGGTATACTTGTTAACACCTTCGGCCCGTACTGGTAGTTCGATTTCGCCGATTGTATGTTTCGCCTCCCCACTAAAGCCAATCAGGACCATGGCTTGTCTGGCTATTTTAGATTCTTCCACCTGCATTTCTTTCAATGTGTCCATATAGATGATGTTGACCGAGGAACCATTGTCGACTAGTATTTTTTTGATGAGGCAATTGGCTATTCCCAACGAGATGATGAAGGCGTCGTGGTGTGGATTGAGGACGTCAATGCTTTCATTGAAGTTGAAGGTGACTTCTAGTTCGTCCTCGACCGAAAGTGTTCATTCGGCCCTCCCGCTGATGTTGTGTACATGGCGCATACTCCTTTTGGCGGCTGAGTATGTGGTACCACATTCAAGTGATTCGCCCATGATTACGTGGACTGTGCGCACCATCTGCGGCTCTTGTTGCTCTTGGGGCGGCTGGTTGCTGGTTTACGCATTAGTTTGTGCTAGGAACCTCCTCAGGTGACCCTGTTGCAGTAAGCGATCCACCTCGTATTTGAGTGCTATGCAATCGGCTGTGATATGGTCGAAGTCATCGTGAAAGGCGCATTGTTTTGTCACATCTCTTTTCTTAGGGTCGGACCGCAACTTCCCCGGCCATCTGACGGTACGACCGAGTTTGCCAAGCTCGTGCATGAGTTATTCTGTGGAGATGGTGAGGTCATTTCTCGGCGGTTGTGGTCGCGCCTCAGCCCGTACCGCATTGGTTTGATTAGCATCGTGCCTAGGCAACGGTGTGCGGTCGTATGGTGTGTAGCGCGGGCGATTGCGGTCTATGTTTCTGTTGTCTAGTTTCGGTGTATGTGTAGACTGCCGGCTGATGGTTGGTTCACGGGGGACCCATCTATCATCCTCTTCCTATCTGGCTTGAGCGAATGCTCGTGACAAGGTTTCTTCCATCGTTCTTGGCTTGTATTTGATTAGATCAGCATAGAGATCTGAACCTTGAAGCAATCCCTTGGCGAATGCACGGATAGCCGTGTCTTGGTTGCAGTTTGGTATCGTTATCTTCTCCTTGTTGAACCTTGCGATGTAGGTTCTAAGTGATTTGCCGTTTTTCTGTCGATTGGCGTAAAGGTCGTCGGATTGCCTTTCTGGTTTGCGGTTGCAAGCGAAGTTTTCTACGAACGAGTCTGTCAACTGTGAGAACGACCCGATCGTACCGATTGGCAGGTTCACGTACCACTCCAAAGCTGGTCCCGAGAGTGAATTTCCAAATAACTTGCAGAACCTGACTTCTCGTATTTCCCTGGGGAGCGAGGTCGTCAACATCGCTTGTCGGTAGTGGGCGATGTGATCGTCTGGGTCGGTTGTGCCATCGTACATCTTGAATCTTGGTGCTGTGAACTTGTTGGGCAAGTCCACCAGGGCGATTTCGTCAGCGAATGGTGTTTCTGTAAAATAGTCTTTTATGGACCTGCGTAGTGGGGGTGGTATGCCTGGTAGAAACCGTATCATCTATTCCATCTCCTGCAATCGCTTGGCCACTTCTTGTGGGATGTCGTGACCTCGCGTCAGATACCTTTCTGTACATGGCGGCCGCGGGTTAACAACAGGTGTTGTCATGTTTCTTGGATCGTTGATCCGCAATCTTAGGGTGGCGCGTTGCGATCTTGGGTTGGTCTGTTCTGTTAGTGCACCCTCAGTTCGTGGCAAAATCGACCTCTCGTTAGTGTTGGGTGGCGTATTCGCTAGGATTTCCTCCAAGTCATCGTCGTCGTCAAAAGCAAAAACATCTAGTCGACGGATAGGTGAGGTCGTACCTTCGTTTTGGCCTAAGATTGGTCCGATGTTCAGTAATTGATCGCGCCTCGCTGTCTGGTTGTCGTCGAGTTGTCTCTGTCCGCCTTTCTTGCCGGTTTCTCCCTGCTTGCGCGTTATTTCCTTTTGCGGCGGACGTATCCCTTCGACGGTTGCTTTGAGATTTCTGTTTTCCTCCTCTAATGCGGCTAGCCTCGCCATGAGTTGAGACAGTGTGTCCGCTTGTTGTGAGTGATCGTTTGGCGTCGACGGATCTTCGGCTCTTTGAGTGGTCGTCGACATCTTTGGTTGATTCTTTGTGTTTCAGCTCTGCTACGTTGGGTTGTTGTTTGTTGATTAGGAGACGGAGAAGAGCTCCCACGGTGGGCGCCAAACTGTTGGAGCCGAATTCCGATGGGACTTCGAACCCCTCAAGATTAGGGCTGTGATCTCTAGCTTTCGTCTCCGATTTTTTTGTGATTACCTATTTGGGTGTCTTTCCTTACTTATATAGGATTCCTATACGCTCTTGGAAATCCTAACTAACTTTTCAACAGGAACACCGAGATTCGCGGATATCAAATCTCTGCTCTAGCTCATCCTTCTAGAAAATTCTTCCTATTCGGCCGAAACTTGAAAATACCTTTCGACCGAATTTCTTCAGGAATTAAGAAGCGGCCCCTTTTTTTTGGTCCAGTTAAACTTGGATTTTTCCTTCTTTGTTAACTTCGGCCGAAATATGTCATGTCTCGTGGGCCCGATTTTCCAGACTTATTAGAGGACAGGTTTCGGCCGAAACATATGAGGTCTAGTGGGCCTGATTTTATAAGAGGACAAGTTTCGGCCGAAACATATGAGGCCTAGTGGGCCTGATTTTATAAGAGGACAGGTTTCGGCCGAAACATATGAGGAAATTTCAAGACATCCCTCTCACAGTGCAGCCGAAAGCTTCAGAGTGTCGTAGTCTCCATCAATAGGTACATCAATAGGTATGTGCGAAAAGCTTTAGATAACAATCTTTTGAAATTTTAGTTTTCGTGAATGGGAGCGCAATTTTCTAATTTATCTTTTTGACAAACTACTTCATAATTGGCTTTTTCAAAAATACCCGTTAATTTATAGAAAAACAGGATTTTACCATTAATTTTTGAAAAAAAAAAATTTAAGTCTTATATTTAAAATTTTATAATCTGCAAGC
This sequence comes from Cardiospermum halicacabum, assembly GCA_031304145.1. NCBI lineage: Eukaryota > Viridiplantae > Streptophyta > Magnoliopsida > Sapindales > Sapindaceae > Cardiospermum > Cardiospermum halicacabum. Next base: position 6,458,632 of record CM062394.1, read on the forward strand.
TAATGCTGCCATATATCTATTGACAAATCAAACATCCTCCAAATTTCATCACCAACTCTCACTCTTATTAACACAATCAGTACAAAACTAAAACAGATATAATAAAATCAGGAACCTGGAGGGCCTTCCAAACGAATGTAATCATACATCAGTCCTACAAATATCCCCTTTCTTGTTTGTGTAAGAAAAATACTATTATCACCATTCACAAGCAATGATCCAGCCAATTCAACACTATACAGCCTATAAAGCCCTTTGATTCCATGCCTTGCTATTGCATTTTCGTCCCCAATCAATTTACTTGAAAATATATAATTCTTCGCATCATTTACTCGCACTTGTAATTCTGCATAATCTGCAGTAGCCAGTGCTAGTCTCAGAGTATAGTTTCCAGGTTTGGTTGTTTTCTGCAATTGGAATTTTATCTCCCAAGTGGTTCCTACGAATGTGTTATTAGCATACCTGCATTGGTGCATGAAAACATATAAGAAACTCTTCAGGATTTTTTTCCTGTTAATGCAGAAATGGTTAACAGTAATAGAGATAAACCTGGTGTTTTGACAGAAGTACCAATCTTTATGATATTGCTTTTACCAATTACAAAAACTAAATCTTGATTTGGGTAAATCTGTCCATATCTTTCCCATAATCCGTATTGTCGAAACCTGACAAAAGGAATGAAATGGTAAAGCCTGCTTATATCAGATGAGTTAAACTTATATGGATCAAGATATGGAGAGCTCACCTTTCTGAGACATATGGTGTGTTATTGTACATTGGATTGGGTTCAGGAATGTAAAATTCTTCAGCAGAACGATCTGGAATACCTATTTCCCATAAGGTCGGACCATCTCTAAGTGGCTTAAATATAACCTGACCCATTTTTGTTGCAGAACCTGCTCAAAATTGTTATCAGATTGAGTACTAAAATAGCATACATTTCAGATACTAAAAACTACTCCTTGAATACATAAAATAGATGGTTTTTGGAACCTGAGGTTATGGTAATAGTAACATCATGTTTGAAGTAGCCAATGAAACCAGGAACGGATGCATATAAGGTATATACGCCTGGGCGCACATGGTTAATGAAAAAATTGCCATACTTATCCGTCACAGTCCAGAATTGATAGCCCTGATATGAACAAAACCATCATTTCTATTATGATGAAACAGTCCAAAATTTTAGAAACATCTATTAGCTTTACCTTGGGTTCAGTTTGCCAAGATCCATCCGGTCCAGGCACAGCCAAACCCACATGAGCACCTTTAGCAGATACATACTTTTTACCACTCATAAAGCTACAAATGTGTAAGAATCAATCCCATCAATATCAAAATGTGAAATCATAATAATAATGACAATAATGAAGTGAGAAACCAACCTGTCATGGACTATTAATCTACCAGAGATACTACCGCGTTGTTCTTTCCGCAGAAAGTCAGCTGAAGCAATGAAATTGTAAGGCCATTTCTGGACCTCAGCATCCAACTAAAACAAGTTTTGTTTATGGTCAGCAATTGTAGATATGATAACAAGTTATGCATATATAGAGTTGTGACAAACCTGTTTTTTGGCATCGTCCCAAAGGGTTCGTTTTTGAGATTGAGTTTGCACAGAATTGATGTACACAAAAAATGGACCATACACTTTCTTCCAGGCCTCATCTGCTGCAATATACATTCCAAATTTTCGTCCCTGGTAATGTGCGCTGTGAAATGTCTGATCATCACATCATACACCAATGAATCAAACAAGTAGTATTACTGAACTGAAACTGAAACAGAAGTAGAAAATAATGAGAGACATACTGTTATAGATGTGGGACCAACATGGGAGGTGAGGAATTGCTTAAAAGGTCCAAAAGATTTAGATTCATGACTGGGTGTGATTTGCCAGAATCCTACAGGTTGAGGGTCATTGCTAATCCATCCATGGACACCAATGTCTCTAGCCTCCATAGAGTACTGATACTTGTCATCCACCTACATACACACATGTTTATGTATTCAAATTCAATCAATCAATGAGTATATAATGCAAATGTAATACTATTTGATTGTACTTGTCCTTTGAAAGGAGGGTTTGTGAGTAGAACAGCTTCAGGAAAAGCCAATACTTGTCCTCTTTTTCTGTCATCTGCAGATGGCATTTCTCTTTGCTTGTTAACCGCTATTGCCATGTAATCAAATCTGATAGGAAACAACACTAAATAACAAAAATTGATAAAAAAGAAAACATTAATTAAAGAAACAAAATCCATCCTACTTGGGAATAGAGAGCTTGAAGACCATTCTGACACTACTAATAGATAAAGCAGGCCATCCTTTAAGGTGCTCATGAATTGCATATGAGTAAAACCCAGATGAGCCATTCATCATCACAAACCTGTCACATAATAACCCATTATGTATATATACATACAATTTCATTTGGATGATGAGGAAAATATAATAGAACCTTTTGTCGATAATCAAGGGGAGGCCTAGACGTGTGTAAGCTGTTGTGAAAGAGAGCTCTACTTGCTGTGGATTTTGGACTATTATGCTGAAATTCGTGCCTGTAACTCTGTTTTCATTATAATCATAAATGTTATTCATAATAATAATAATATGAAGATGGTGATGATTCTGAAGTGTACACTTACACTTCCTGACCTCCTCGGCTTTCTGTAGACCACCAATCATGATCCCAGTAACTGCATATAAGAAAAATATTTTGAGAACATATAAAATGGATAATAATATAGTATAGTAAAAGTATTACCCTCCATCAGCAGATCGACCAGTGTAGGAGAGTAAATTTTGGCTTCCTTTGTACTCAACTCCCATCACATTCCCTCCAGGATTCGATACTATCACTTTTACTATACCGTTCTCCATCACCACCTAAATTATTAATTTTTATTTTATTATTATTATTTTTTTATCATATTATTATTTTTTGAATAAAATAATACTCGAATATTTTATTCATTATTAGAAAAGAGTATGGTCCGCGACCAATTTTTAAATCAAATAAGTTAAGTGAGGATCTATCCATCCGATTTAAATCGATTTTAATTAATAATTTTTTTTTCTGAGGTGGTCCTAAAATAAATATAAATAATTTAAAATTAAAAAAATTCAAATCAATTTTTTTATTCTTTATTTTATTTTAATTTTATTAATTGGAAATGATTTAAATTGAAAACAATATTTTAAATTAAAATAAATATTTTAAATTTTTAAAATTATTTTTAAAATATTTTTTTTTAATTTTAATAATCTATCGGTTTTAATTTTGGATAGCTGATAAATTAAACCGATTCAATTTTTTTTTTAAATTAATAATATTCAATTTTAAATTGGTTTGGATCGAATTTTTTTATTGGTTAAACCGGCTTTTATCCCTATTAATTATAAAATAATTTTGTGGTTGGGTAATATAATTAAAATGAATAAAAGTGAAATAAAAAATCATTTTTATTATTTGAAATTAAATTATATCTTACTACTAAACTTCACATGTCTCATCTCATTGTTACAATTTCAGAATTAAGGTATAATTAATGGTGTAACTAAAGAAATGAATGCAAAGAAGATTGAGTTAACTTACATTGTGTTGTTGAACGAATAACTGGACCTGTGGAATAGATGACGAGGAAGAGAAGGAGAAAAGGCATAGCACAACAATTGACAAATTATAATATGACGACATTATTATTAATACTACTATTATTATATTGATTGTTTGTCTCATGGTAGATATATATATACACAAATTAAATATATACATACAAAACAGCTTTATAGGAACAATCTGTTTAATTAATTTATTATTATTTTTAATCCATTTCTAAGATCACATGTATAATGCCTAAACTTGAAATTTCAAACTAAATTTATTGGTTGGAAGTATTATTTTAAAAATATATATAAAAATTGAACTACATAACAACTTAGTAAAAGGTGTAATATAAAATAAAATAGTATTTTATCACTTGGATAATATATTTATAAGATAAAGCTATTTTAAATATGATTTATAATCTATAATTGTTTATTATCAAGTGTGTGATCATTAGGCATTTCCAGTGCACTGTCTATTTGCAATTTTTCCACTGGCACATCAGTAACGTGGATAGTATTTAAAAAATAGAGCTCTAATGGTACCGTCTATTTTGAATGTTCAGTTGACGTGACAAATTTTAAAAGACATCATCTATGAGAACTTCTATTTTAGGCATGTCTATATTTTAGACAATCAAATAGATATGCCGATTCAGCTTTTTAATATTATTTAATTAGATTTTTAATGTGTTTCAAATTCTTTTTGTTATAATAAAAGAGTTTAATTTTAATTAAATTTTTATTAAAATAAAAAAAGAAAGAGTGGTAGACGGTTTTTAAACTATACTGTTGTTTATCAAAAAAATTTTGTCGCCTCATCATTCATAACTTCTACTTTACACGGCCATATTATCTCCATTGGAGATGCTTTTAGTAACATAATGTTTTTAAATTGATATTATGATGTTAATTATGTAATTGATTTATAGATTTGGGGTATTTAATTGTTTTCATTTGTTTGTAATAGTTTGAGTGGATAAAAATATATCCAAAAAAAAAAATAATTGATTTGGTAGGAAAAATAAAATAATAAAATAATATTAATTTATATGAATAAAATTATTTTAAAATTAATTTTAAAAAAACTTAAATAATCTTAGAATATCAAAATAAGATTGAGGGTAGGGGGTGACAATTTGGTTACAATACAACATGTTCATTGCGGGTTTAGGTTGAGTCTAAATACTTGCAAACCAATTAAATTTATTTTTTATTATTTATAATATTATTTATTTTTAATTAAATGTAATTTGATGTTCGATACATCATAATTAAATTTAATAATTTAATAAATTACGCATATGAAAAATTTATAGTATGAAAATTTATTATTTAAATAATTACATTTAACTTTTTAAAATAAATTGAATGAGTCAACTCGCCAACAAATGGGTTGATACCATCAATCCGTTTATTAAATAGATCGAATTGAGATCGGTGTAAACACGATACGCGAATAAGAATTATCACCCGTAACTAAGCGGCATGAATAAAAATTCAAAATTTGTGAGAGAAAAATATAATAAATATCCTCATATATTTGATATGTAATGTATTTATTTTACTTTTTTAATTACTTAAATTTCTAATGTAATACATATTATGTTTTCTAGAAACAAAATTAAATAGTATAAACAAACTAAAATTTTATTTTGTCTCATTCAAAATCTAACTTAACATATATAATATATATATATAAATCCAAAGATATAATACTTCTGAAGTATATTATTCAAAATTTACAAATTATGAAAATTAAAAATTCAAATTAAAAAAAAAAAAGACCTTTTCAAGGTAAATTATCCAAAAATAAAAAAAAAATATTAATTGTACAAAAGAAATTTGAAGTCAAGAAAATTTAATTGTGGATAATACACTTTTATATGCAGTAGCTATTTGATGTGATAAATTGATTATGAACCTTGATTCATAAATCAATATAGGGAACAAAATGATTAGGTAAAATTGAAAGAAACAATTCATGGAGAATTGAATTCATTGAATAAAGGAAATACCAAAAATGTGTTAATCCAATTGGTTATAAATGGACGTTCATTAGAAAACAAAATTAGAAAAATAAAATTGTGAGATATAAAACTTGATTGGTTGCTCTAAATTTCTCATAAAGGCTTGGATTGATTTGATGAAACCATATTCTCCTGTAATGAGTATAATTAGTTTTCAATTTTTTATTGGACTGGTGAAAGAAATGAATTTGAAAATGAAGTTAATGAATATGGTAATTGCATATTGTTGGGGTGTCAAACCCAATACCACATCGGTAATACAAGAGGATAATGACTTGTATATAAAACATACAGAGAAGTCCATTAGTATGAGATATTTTGGGTGGTGGTACCCAAGAACAAATCCGTGCGGGCTCGGCTTTGGCCCATAGAAGACAATATCATACTAATGTGTTGGAGTTAGGGAGTGGCTCCGGAGGGTCCAACACATATCGGTATGAATCCTTGGATACAAAATTTTTTTATGAAAATTGTATAAGGATTAAAATTTTCTGAAATTAATAAATCTCGAGGGTTATACTTGGTGAAATTACAGACATCATTATATAGTTAAAACAGTCTAGAAAAATGTGGTGCAATTGTTTAAGTGAAGATTTAATTAAAAAAGTATATATAAATTATGTTATTGGCACAAGTGTGTTCGTTAGAAAAATGGGATCTGAACTTGTAATAGTAGCCATCTATGTTGATAACATGAATCTAATTGGAACCAAGATGAAATCCAAAAGACTACTAAACATATGAAAAGACAATTTGAAAATACTAGGGGAAACTAAATATATTGAAAATTGAATATAAAAATGATGAAATTTTGATCCATCAAAAGACTTATACATAGAATATAATTTAAAAGATTCAATTTGGAAAAAAATCATTCATTAAATAAACAAACCATCGTTCGTTCTCTTGATCTCAAAATGAATCCATTCAAACCAAAAAATGATGATGAAAATATTTTGGATATTGGAACACCATATTTGAGCGCAATCGGTGCTCTTCTATATCTAGTCTAATGTATGAGATCAAGTATTGTCTTTTCTATAAATTTATTGGCTAGATACAGTTCTACCATGACTTATCATCATTGGAATGAAATTAAACATATTACATATCTTCGGGGAACTATTGATTTGAGACTATTTTATTCGGATTTAGATAAACTTTCTAGGTTGATTGGTTATGCTGATGCTGAATATCTTTTAGATCCATATAAGACACACTCTTGATCTGGATATGTTTTTAAATAGAATGACACATCTGGAGATCTATAAAGCAAACTCTGGTTTCTACTTCTTTAAATCATGCTCAATTTTGGCATTGCATAAAACTAGTTGGGAATATTTGCTTTTTTAAGATCGGTTATACATCATATTTAGAATTATGTGGGGTATTCCATAAACATCAAGTAAGGCAACAATTATCTATGAAGATAATGCTACTTGTATTGTTCAAGTGAGAGGCATCAATTTTGATGTGATTTGGGTTGATTTCAATATGATTTATTTTGATTTCTATGTGATTTTAAATGTCAAAAGCTAGATATTGATGAAATATGACCATGGTAACATAATGGAACATTGATATCCAAGTGGTCAATGCAACGATAAATTCATTTCTCTCGGAGTATGGTACGATGTTGAGACTGACTAAGAATATGAGACTCCAATCAGTGTCATCGTTTATAGAGTCGTCTTCTGCTCTTACAAACTTTACAGACTAGATTTTAAGCATCGATAATGGTACTATCGGAGAAGAAAATACAGGAATCTCCGAAATTGATATGCCTTAAGATCTAGTGATAGAAGAATTTCTAATCCGCTTGATTCCACAGTGGAAGCAACATATCCTTTGTTCCATTAGCACTTTAACAATCCTATCTACTTGCAGGAGTGCCCTATACTAACTTAGACGTTGGATTTGATGGAAGAGATAAATGATTACATGACATCGATGAATCTTAATGATGAAAGAATTTACCACAATTCGAATTCGGTATGCCAGTAAGATATTTACTAATCTCCATACTCCAGAATTCTTAAATAGAATCAAGTACTCGGGTTTACTGCTTCACAAACTTAAATTCAAAGTTGGTATACCAGTGATGCTATTACAAAATATTGATCACTCGGCAGGATTATGCAATGACACAAGGTTGATCATTTCAAGGTTAGGAAGAAAAGTCTTGGAAGTTAAGGTCATTTAAGGTCCAACTATTGGACAGAAAGTATTGATACCGCGATTTACGTTGACACCGTCGAATTTGAGATTATCGTTCAAATTTAAGAGAAGACATTTCCCTATCTTAGTGTCATTTGCAATAACCATAAATAAGATTTAGGGTCAATATCTAAATAATGTAGGTCTTTGTTGCAGAAGACCTGTTTTCAGTTATGGTCAACTATATATTGCTGTACCTAAAGTAACAAATTGTAAATGTCAAAAAATACTTATTTTAGACGAGTATGATGTAATATTAAAATCATAACCAATTTTATATTCAAAGAAGTCTTCCCCAGCACTTGATAAAATTGCAAACTGAATACTATCCGACAAAAAATTCATGTAATTTATTTGACAAGTTAAATGATTACATTTTCGTTTCTGGGAGCAATAAAAACGTAAACACTAATTAATATATATATATATATATATATACATATGTATATATATTTTGATTTTGATGAAGGGTGCTTCATCGCAAGATGTAGTAAAGTAATTGATAATAAGTGAGATTCATGATAATTTTGCTCAAATTTGTATGATTTGAACTCCACAACGCGAATGACTAAGAGTGTAAAGAAATTCGTTATCTAATTAAACTTGGTTAGTCATATTTTTTTTACCTCGAATTTCGTTTGCTTTTATTCTAATTTCGTCTAATTTTATTTGCTTTTATTGATCGTGCACATCTTTTATTCGTGTTGCGAGAGATTTTGCATATGATTATTTATTTATGGTGAGAATTTTTAAAAATACATATTTAGTCCATACTTTGTTGTTTGTGAAAATTTGTTAAAGTATATATTTATTACACATTTTAACACCCGTACCCGTACGTAATGCACTACTCCAAAATTCTATTTCTATTATAAAATAGAACATTTAGATTGATTGCCAATCTAGTAAGTGTTATACAAATAAATAAATAAATAAATAAATAAATAATGAACAACACATGCAATTCATACCATACATTTCAAGACAAACAATATAAACTATCTTGAAGAGAATGACAAGCAGGAGGAGCTTCTAAACGAATATAATCATACAACAGCCCTTGAAAACGTGTTTTGGCCAATGTTTGTGTAAGATATATGCTATTATTACTTCCTTGTACAAACAATGTTCCAGGCACATCCACATTGAACAACCAATACAGTCCATAGATTCCGTGCCTTGCAATTGTGTTCTCTTTTCCAATCTCACCTGTACTAAACACTGGAAGTTTCGCCTCCGGATCATTTATCCGAACCTGAAACAAAAAAATTTCATAAGAAAGTTGTTACTTCCTAAGTAATGAAGTCTTAATCATGATTGAATCTTACTTGAAGTTCAGAGGCATGTGCAGAAGCTAAAGCTATTCTGAGTTTATAAACTCCTGTCTTGTTTACATTTTCGAGTTCAAACTTGATCTGCCAAGTTGTTCCTTCATATGTGTTATTTTCCTTTTTCCTGCAATGTAAAACCATTCAGATTCTATCAGAATATTCAGAATAATGTGAGCTTGGAACTGCTCAGTTCAGGATCAGACCTTGTAACCTGAGCAAAGAACCAATCATTGGTATAATTATCTTGATTGACTGTGTAAACCAAATCTTCTTGAGGGTATAGCTCAGCATATCTTTCCCATAAACCATATTGCCTGTATCTGTCAACAAAGACATTAATAAACATTTAGATTCAGACACAACACAAGCATAGGAAGCTTTTTTGTCAAGTAACAAGAAACAACCTGTCCGAATGATTGACGTATAATTTATTAGTATACATAGGATTAGGATCAGGAACATAAAATTCTGCAGCAGATCGATCAGGAACACCAATTTCCCACAAAGTTGGACCATGTCTTGGAGGCTCATAAACAAGATCACCAACATCAATATCGCAACCTTCTGTTATGGTCAGATTGTAATCATATCTATAATCTCCAATATAACCAGGAACATAAGCATACAGACTGTAATTGCCAGTCCTAATGCCGGTGATCGAAAATTTGCCTTCTGAGTCTGCTCTAGTCCAGAATTGATAACCCTGGTCCCAAATTTTATTGTTAAGTAATCATATAGTAATGTAACCACAAAGAGATCATAAACTACCTTGCATTCTCTTTGCCAGGATCCTACTTCTCCAGGCAATGCTAGGCCAACATAAGCACCGGTTGCAGATACATTTAGGCCACCACTAGTAATGTTCCTAGACAAATGTAAATAGACTAATCAGGATCTTGATCAGATGTCTATTAGTTTTCAGGTCATATATATATATAAAAGATTGTTACCTGTCCCGGACTTGTAATCTACCTCTGACACTTCCTCTTTTATCCAATGCTGGAAAATCTTCTGAAGCAGTGAAATCATATGGCCAGTTTTCAACTTCTCTTGCCATCTAACAGAAGATCAACAAGACTACAAGTTTATTATCTCCGAATAGATTGGAAAAAACCACCTTGACCTGGTATTTGTATGAGTGTAGTGTATCTAATCTAACCTGTTGTTTCGCATCCTTCCAGAGCGAAAGCATGTCGTCTTCATGCAGCTGAGAGTTTATGTAAATAAAAATTGGGCCAAATACTTTCTTCCAGTATTCACCTTTCTCAAATCTTAGAACCAGATCAGCTCCTGAATAATGAACACTGTGAAAAAGCTGATCAAACCATTTTAGCCAAGATTAACATGATGTCTAGTAGAGTCATATAAACACAACCATAACTCAGAAATTAGACTGAAGAGTTACCGCGAGAGTGGTTGGGCCGACATGGGAGGTTAAGAACTGTTTAAGTGGTCCGGCTGATCGAGACTCCATACTTGGAGTGATTTGCCAGAATCCTACTTGAGGATCAGTGCTTATCCACCCATGGACGCGGATATCTTCATTCTTAGCTGAGTATTGGTACTTGTCATCCACCTACATTGTTCAAAAGTCTCACAAAACTCAATTCAACCACCATTTTCTTAGACAATTAGAACTTGTATAAAGACTGACCTCGCCTTTAAACTCAGGTTCGATGGGATCAACAAGCAAAACTGCTTCAGGATAAGCCAGGACCTGGCCTCTTCCTTCTAACCTGTCATCAGGTAGAGGCATAAATCTTTGTCTGTCGTCAGATATAGCCATGTAATGAAACCTGTGTATTTGAATCAAAATCAAAAGTTTAGTTTATCATCCTATTGCAGTAATTTATCAAATTATGAAATTTAATGTGAGCAGGAGATTGATGTACTTGTCTTTGTTGAGCTTGAAAGCCATCCTGATATTGTCAATCTTAAAAGCAGGCCATTCTGCTAAGTGTTCGAAAATTGCATATGTGTAGAATCCTGAGGAACCTCTCAGCATTATGAACCTACATGTAACACGAATATATTTTAAATAATACTCATTCCTTGAATTTGTCAAAATGTATTATAAATAAATAAATAACCTTTTGTCAATATTTAGAGGAACTTGCTTGCCTTCCAAGGAAGCATTCCAGAACCTGGTAAATGAAATCTCAACCTTGTCCTTATTCTCCTCTATAACAGTGAAATTTGTAGCTTCAATTCTGCATATATAAATCATATAGAAAATATGTTTAAAAAAAAAAAAACAAGTGTTGAATTAAAGCAAATGTAAAGGTACCTGTCAAGTGTGCCTTTTGTGCCTGGTTTTTCTGGCAGACTCCATACAAGGTCCCAGTAACTAAACAATCATTGTTAAGCAAATTAAAAAATCTTATAAAATGTCTGAAAAGAAAGAGTTCACATGCATCCAAGTGCTAGTCATTAGATTGGTCGCCTAAAAAAGTACCATGAATCACTTTTTTTTATCATAAAAACAAACAACAGAACAAACAACATTTGAACAGAAAAGTCTGATATAATGACGAAATTACCCTCTATCATATTCTTTGTTACGAACTTCAAGCAGATTATCAATGTCACGGAATCGTATTCCAGTCACAATGCCTGTTGGGTTTGAAAAAGTGACCTGTAGCAGCCCATTTTCCATCATCACCTGCACACATTTTGTCTCCATATGTCACGTGTTCTTCCAACCAAACCAACGCATTAATTGTTTTACTTTTCACAGAAACCAAACTTACATAATTATCTTGAACTTGTAATTGTACATCAAGGGAAGATGACAAGCCCAGAAACAAAAACAGAACTAGAGATAACAAGACTCCATTTAGATACTTGAAATGCATTGTTTTCTCTTGTGAATTTAAAAATAAAAAATAAAAATAAAAATAAAAAATGTCATGTCAGATTGATAACAGTGGAACAAACAATTAAGTCTTAAATAGATGGAGACGTGAAGATATTGGAGAATTTATAAAGACTCAAAGTAAGTATCAAGATAAAAGACCATGTGAAGCTGTAAACTTGTTGTTGTTGTTATGGTGGATTTTGATTGATTTCTTGAAGCAAAGAGAAAGAATTTACCTTTTTGTGAGTTGAGAGACTCTCGTGATCTTTTACTTTGTCTTGTCGTCACTACATAACATAATCTCTCTTGTCTTGTCTTTCTCTATCTTTATGTCTTCTTCCATAGAGCAGTTAAAGAAAATGAATTTTTTTGTTGCAACTTTGTGGTAGAAAGTTGAGATGATGAGGTGTTTTTTGAACCTCCAAGTCAGGTTTTATATTCTTTGCTTTCTGTTATGAAAAGGGGAATTTTTGACATTTTAGAGCTTCTAAAACGAATATAAAACATAAATTTGTCTGGTTCCATACTCCATTATTATATAGTATTAAGAACCTTGTCAATATATCTTATGATGAGACAAGGCAATAAGATTTACCAGTGGAGTATGACAACAGAGAACAGACCCACATGAGCTACTTTATTTTCTGTTATTGGTTAGTTGTGTGTTTGGTTTTGACAACTAATAGTTTGATCATTTCAACTTTCTTCATTTTCAAGGTAAAATGTGTTGGGTGGGTGGCTTATTGACTTTTTGTTTGAAATTTAACGTCACAATCAATATAAAAAATGATTATGTGTATATGAAAAAATGGTTACAATCAATGAATTTTTTTCAATATCTATACACAAAGTTTCATTTCGGACCTTCGAATCGGATATAATCATACATGATTCCTTGGAAAGGACTTACAGCTTCCGTTTGAGTGAGAAAAAGTACATTAGCCCCTTCTACAAGCAATCTTCCAGGTACATCTACATTGAACAGCCTGTATATCCCATGAATTCCATGTCTGGCAATTGTGTTGTCATGACCAATTATCCCAGTTGTAAACACTGGAGGTACTTGTAATGGATTGTTAAACCGAACCTCCAACTGTGCTACATTTGCAGTAGCTAGAGCCAGCCTTAGTTTATAAACTCCAGTCCTGTTTATGTTATTGAGAGTAAATATCACTTTCCATGTTGTACCCTGATATGTATTGTTGCTTGTTTTCCTGCAATATGCAACATTTTCTCTTATGAGACATTGAACAAAACTTTTCAGGTATGTTAAGATTAAAACATTGAACTAGACCTGGTAACTTGCGCGAAAAACCAGTCTTTTCTGTAGTTGCTAACGTTAACTGTATAAACCAGATCCTCAGTTGGATATAGCTCTGTGTATCGCTCCCATAAGCCATATTGTCTAAACCTGTCAATAGAATCAAAACATTTAGCACCATTTCCATGACTTAAAGGATATTGAGAATTGGTGAGTAGTAACTTGTCGGTATGATTGATGTATAATTTGTTAATGTAGTTCGGATTGGGATCAGGAACATAAAATTCTGCAGCTGAGCGGTCAGGAATGCCGATTTCCCATATGGTTGGACCATCTCTTACAGGCTTATAAACAAGGTTTCCCAAATGAACATGTGAACCTGAAGCAATTGTAATGTTGCCATCATATCTGTATTCTCCAATGACGCCAGGAACATAAGCGAAAATGTTGTAGTTCCCAGGTCTAATTCTGTTGATGGAAAAGAACCCATCTGGTTCTGTTGTGTTCCAGAATTGATAACCCTAACAAAACCAAAACAGATTAGAACATGATGTATATAACAAAGAATAACTCATTAGCTATATTATTAACAGACCTTGCATTCCGTTTGCCAAGATCCTGCAGTATCTCCTGGAGGTGCCACACCAACATAAGCACCATTTGCAGATATATTTCTACCTCTGAATACAAAATCACAACTTCACAGGTAAAAAATTTTGGGTCAAATTGAAATTTGACATGAAATTTTGTTTAAAACTTACCCAAGTTGAAGCAATAGTGTACCCCTGACACTACCCCTTTGAGCAGAAGTCGGATAGTCTTCTGAAGCTACAAAATCATAAGGCCAAATCTCTACTTCTTTCATCATCTGTTTGTTGGCATCGTCCCAGAGAGTCTTGTAGGGGTCATGAGTTTTATTTGGTAGAGAATTAAGATGAATAAAAACCGGACCAAACAGTTTCTTCCAAGGCTCTCCGGGATTGAATTTCATTATCAAATCCGATCCAGCATAGTGAGTACTATGCATTATCTGTTATTTATTAAAAATTAAAACCAATCATCTACACAAATACACAAAACAAGTGAATAATAGACTTACAGAAAGAGAAGTAGGGCCGACATGTGAGGTCATGTACTGTTTAGTAGGACCAGCAGATCGAAATTCCTGACTAGGACTAATCTGCCAGAAGCCAGTAGGTGGATCAGAAGCTATCCAACCATGAACCCTGATGTCTTTAGACTCACAAGTGTATTGATACTTGTCATCAACCTCTCCTTTAAACTGGGGCTCAATTGGATTCACAAGTATAACTGCTTCTGGGTATGCAAGTGGTTGGCTTCTGTTGCTGAGTCTGTCATCTGGTAATGGCATCTCTCTTCTCCTGTTATCACTCACTGCCATGTAATGAAACCTGTCTTTATTCAGCTTGAAGACAAGCCTGGCATTACCAATTTCAAAACCAGGCCACCCTTCTAAGTGCTCATAAATTGCGTATGTGTAGAAACCTGACGACTTATTCATCATTATGAACCTACATAAAATGTTATTTACATGGAAACTCTAAACATAACATTGAGTCACCGAATTTATGAATAAGAAACACTCACCTTTTGTCGAAATTCAATGGAACTGTTAATTTAGAACTAGTATTCCATGTCCTTGTGAAGGATATCTCTATTTGTTCTTCGTTTTGAGTAATTACACTCATGTTTGTCGTTTCAATCCTGTCTAATAAACCTTTTTTCCTTTCGACTCCTTCACCTTTCCATACCACATCCCAGTAGCTGCAACAATGTAACATAGTTTTAGGAGAGTTTGTGTATTTTGGCAATGTAACGAGAAATAAGAGTATCATATCATATACCCTCCGTTAGATTCATCAGCGCGAAACTCAAGCAAATTGTCAATGCCATTGAATCGTATACCAGTAACCATGCCTTGTGGATTTGATATATTCACCTCAACTATCTCATTCTTCATCACAACCTGTCCATTGTTTCTCACATTTAAAAAACAAAAAAATTGAGAGCAGTGATTTGCTTGGAATGCAAGTCATTTATTATCTTACTTACATAGCTGTTTTCAACAATCAGCTGCAACCCTCCAACTGACAGTAGCAGGAGGAGCCATTGAAAAAGAGATACGAAAACTGTAGCAGAAAGAGACATGTTTAATGACTGTTAGATATTTTCTTGATTTGGTCAGTGAAGAGAATCGATGAAAGGTTTGGTTACGTTTAAGCAGAGAGTAGAAGAAGGTAGATTTTCTGAAAATATAAATGGAGTGTATAATCATGTGAGATTATGAAATATAAATTTTAATAAATGGCAATTATGACTATAATAGGAAATAGAACAGCAGTTATATTCTGGCTCTCTTTTTTTGAACTTTTTGTTTATGCCATTATTATTTACAATATATCAAAATTTGTTGCTGTAATCTTCCAAATATTCATTTTTATTTAAATTTCATTAATAAATATTATTTTATAATATTTAAATTTAAAATTAATATTATAATAAAATTATAACCGTCAAAATTGAATATAAATACAAAATAATATTTTTTAAAAATTAATTTTAATAAAAGCATTTCATTTCAATTTTTTATATGGTTAATTTTTTCAGCTATCTAAAAATAATTTATTAAAAAATACATATTAAACAAAAATTTCTTTTTCAATATTTTAGAAAAAAAAAAGGTTGACAGTTTAAACGGAAGAAAATAAACAGTAAATTAAATTATAAACTAATTTAAAAGTAGAAATTTAAAATAGGATAAAATAGAGTAATTTGATAGTAAGTGTATGTTTAGCATTAGATTTTTAATTAACTGTTAGATCATTGTTTTAGATAACGTTAACTATTAGATTAGATTTTAAATTAGCGGTAAAGTTAGCTATTGGGTTGAACGTTTGGTATTAATTTTAATTTTTAAAATAGCTGTTACATATAAAATTACTAAATTTTACTAAAATTTATTACAGATATAAATATAATTCAGAAGATAATGATATAATTAATTATAAGATAAATTTTAATAAAGTAAATTACTATTAGCGTTTGGGTTGAAAGCTACCAAAGATAGCTTTTTTAAATATTATCCTAAACGCTAATTAAAACGCTATTACCAAACACGTATTTTTTTAAAAGTTAATATATAATCTAAATGCTAAGTAAAACGTTAATTGAGAAATTTTTCTAAACACACACTAAATACTAAATAGTGTAGTGTGCTGTAAATAGAGATTTTTTAAATTTGTTATAAAGTATTTTTTAAATTAATTATTTTTCAATTAAGAAAAGGTGAATTGTTATATTAAAATTTTGTGATTTTTTATAAAAATAAAAATAAAATAAAATAAATCAATTAAAATATATCCAAATGAAAATTAAATAATTTTGATAAAGTTTTTAAAATCTTTAAAGTTAACTTTTAAATTTATTATTTAAAAAATCTTTTAAAAAATCTTTTAAAACATACTTTTCTGCATGGCCTTTTATTTATTTATTTATTTAAAAAATTATTGTATGATTAAATCCAATAATTTTATTATTAATATGTTTTATTTATTATTAATTTATTATTATAATTTATTTTTGTCTTATTCTGCAATTTTATTTTTATTTTAAATGTTAGTTTATAATTAAATTTATTAATTTTTAATTTATTTTTTTTCATCTTATAAAATTTTCTTATTTTTTTATCCAAACTTGACATCCATCCGCTATTAAAATTTTAATTTCAAATTATACTTATTTCGAAACTATAAATAAATAAATAAATAAAAAGTCTAATTCCTAAATCCATTAACAAGTGGGTATTAGAGCCTAATTCAGAGATGGAGCCCGTGATTAGATCTATGGTGTGCCTTGTGTCGAAAGTCTTCCTGATAATATGATGATCAAGCAGCGGGTCCTGTTGGGTAGTAACGACGGTACAAGATAATTTGACGGATTGGTAGATTATCTTAAGGGGAGGCCGGTGACCGATGGGCCGGTGAATTATCTCGAGAGGAGGATGACGTTATGATCCTTGGTTTGGAGGATCAGTGGACTAACTCAAGGGGAGGCAATGTGCCCCTTGATTTGAAGGGGAGAATTATTGGGGTGTCAAACCCAATACCACATCGGTATGACTTGTATATAAAGTATCTAGAGAACTCCATTAGTATGAGGCCTTTTGGGTGGTGGGTACTCAAAAATCCATCCTGCCCCTCCCACCTATCCCAAACCCAATATTACTAATTTAGTTGAATTCACCTCATATAACCTGGATGAGTGCATATAATCTAGATTTAGTAATGCTAGACACAGCCTACTCCTGATGCCTACTTTCAATGCATACTCTTACGTGGCAATAAATGATTGGATATAAATTTTATAGTAATCAATTTATTAATTATTATTAAATTTTTTCACCCAATCAGCACTTGCCATGTAAGAGTAGGCAAGAAAAGTAGTCACAACGAGTAGGCTATCAATCATTACTCATCTAGATTTTATCGTCAATTGAGAAAGTGTTCAACGTAAATATCCAAAAAGACAATCTTAAACTTTCCAATGCATCAAATATCCGATAATTTAGAGTTCGGAAGCTTAAGTTATGACGTTCAGAAGTTGACTGTGTTCAACGTAAATATCCAAAAAGACAATCTTAAACTTTCCAATGTATTAAATATCCGATAATTTAGAGTTCGGAAGCTTAAGTTATGACGTTCAGAAGTTGACTGTTCAAAATCATGCTGGATTGACAAGTCAATACTGATTGTCTTGAGATTTATTTCCTACTTTGAAAGAATTTATTTACCAATCTAAGTTGTTATTATTTAATCTGAAATTATTTCCTTTATTTAGATTTTTTTAGTTTATTTTTAATTTTAGATTACAGATTAGAAAACATAATATTTCTAGATTTTTATTTCTTAAGTAGTTTGTGTTTCATTTTTAAAGGAACTTCACGGACTTTGTAAGAGAAAAGTTAAACTAACTTTTCGGAGAAAATAAAAAAGTGTTCTTTCAAGAACTATAGGAGGCGTAATTTTTCATCTATTAAATTAGAAAATTGGAATTTAATTTTTTATCCATTCTTATTACAATATTTCTAAGGACATGTTTATTAAGGGTCCAATAGGGAAATTTTCTTTTATCGTAATCATTTATGTTTCTAAAAATATATTTCTTAGGGGTTCAATAAGGAGGGTTTTTTTTTCTTCTTTCCCAATGTTTCTTAGGGGTCCAATAAGGAAACTTTCTTTTATCCTAATTATTTGTGTTTCTGAAGACAAGTTTTCTCAGGGGTCTAATACGAAGATTTTAATATTGTGTCATTCTTGGATAAAAGCATGTGTTGGGATTTTAATCAGTCCATATTCTAAGTTGGATCTTCTGTCACATGTAATCAATGAGTATAGCGTGGAGTAACAATATGGTGGCAACCGTTGGCACTCTAATGCTCAAGTCAATAGAGTGAATTCTTAAAGAAGAAGATTGAGGGGTTTGTTTAGCGAGATTGAATTTTGAGTATTTACATGTGACTGAGGATCCTTACCCTATTTATAACAAGTGTTTGATAATATGACTCTTATGGATTTAATAGCTTTGAGTGGGATTGTTTAGGCAGGACACCCTACTTGTTTGGGCAAGTGGTTGAGTCAGTTACTTGAAGCTCAAGCAAGATGAAGTTTCAACCAACTAGGACTAAGTGATAGGCTTCGACCAAAATGTTAGTCATTGACCTCCTAATGTGATCTCAATTAATAACCTCAAATGGGTCAATGGGCGTTAATGGAACCATCAGTATTGAGCTTCAACTTGAAAATCCACTTTGAACAAATTATTGGTTTATCTGCGGGCCTAAGAACAAGAACCCAAGTATTATTTTTTGAATCTAAATATAGGAAAAGAAAATCCTAACGAGATTTATTCTAATATTTTAATATCACAAAATATAAAAATTAAGGCATAGTGTCGTATCATATTTGACACCACAATCCAACACTCTCCCTTGCTACAAGAACTATGCATAACATCTATCCTTCCTTCTCATCTGGTTGTTTTTTTCTTTTTTTTTTTCACAAAATCTTCAACTTGGATATTTATTGATGTTTTTACATGATTATAAATAGCATGCTTAAACCTTCTTTCAACAATAGAGTTCTCAAATTCATCAAACCCAACCATATCCTTTTCATATAAATCAAGATCCAACTCAGTAATATCAGCATATTCAATGGATGACTCTTGATTTGTTTGAGACTCATCACTTAACATATCTTTGACATCACTATCAAAATTTTCATTTTCAACAACATGAAAACTCCCGTTATGCATTCCAATAGACAGAATTTTTGTACGAAAAGAATAATAGATATTACACAACTTATTCAGAAACTTGAAAGAATAATTTTTATCCAACTGTTGACCAACACTTAACAAGTTATGCTGAATATCAAGAACAAATAACACATAAGAGATAAGCTTAATACCTAATGGAGTTTGTATTGAAACAATACATTTTCCTTTAACATCCAACAATCTTTCATCTTCAAGTTTAACTTTGGAAAAATGTGTTTTATCCAAAGTCTTAAAGTTGCTGAAGTTTGCTATTATATATTGAGTACAATCACTGACAATCATCTATGTTAGGAATAGAGAAGACAGAATAGCACCAACCAGAGTAGAAACAGAACAACAAAGAATGGAAAGTAGAAAGAGACACGAGAGATTTAACGTGGTTCAGCAATGTGCCTACTCCACGAAGGAAGAGAATAACAATCCACTATAATGATAAAAGGGATTACAAGATATCACACAAAATAGCCACAAAAGGCTACATCAAATCTCACAACCCAAAGCACCTAAACTAAAACCCCTAACTCTCGAATGTGTTTCCCACACTCACAATGTGTAATTCTCTTTAGAACTGGATGCTTTCTTCTTTGTGAGACACCTCTATTTATAGTGATCATAAATCCCACTTTCCTAATAGTTTCTTTCCAATAAGGAAAAACAAACCATAACAATTGGGAAAACCAAATCTCCTCAAATTAGGAAAACTAGCAAATAGGAAATAGATCCAAAAAACCAAAATAGAAATTCCTTCCAAAAAGGATTCCTATTGAATCAAGTAGTTTAGGATTTCTTATGATTCAAGGCATCCTAACAAATCTCCACCTTGACTTGAATCACCTTAACTTTTCTGAATCTTCTTTCTTTGATCACTGTCAATTATATCTTCACCTTGACCCAACAAACTTTGAATTGTCTTTCTTTTCCTTGTATCCCGTAAGGGAATCTTAACGATCACAAATTCCAATCAAGCTCAAACAATGCTTGAACTTGATTGTAGATAAGGACTTGGTCATCATATCAGCAGGGTTGTTTTCAGTACCAATTTTCTGAACCGTAATATTACCTTCAAAAATCACATCTCGAACAAAGTGGTACTTGACGTCTATGCGCTTAGTGCGTTCATGGAACATTTGATCCTTTTCTAGATGAATCGCACTCTGACTGTACTGCCGTCCCCTTCAAATCTTCGCTGAGTTCACCAACCAATCCTCTCAATAAAATTGCTTCCTTTACAGCCTCAACCATGGCCATATACTCGGCCTCTATTGTTGACAATGCAACAGTCGCTTGTAAGGTAGGCTTCAACTAATTGCACAACCTCCAAGAGTAAAAACATATCCTGTAATCGATATTCTTTTGTCAAGATCACCGGCATAGTCAGAATCAATATAACCAACAACATTCCCTTTGTCTTTACCAAACTCCAAGCGAACATGAGTAGTACTCTTCAAATATCTCAATATCCACTTCACAGCTTGCCAATGTTGTTTTCCAGGATTAGCCATATAACGGCTAACTAAACTAACAGCATGTGCGATATCGGGACGAGTACACACCATTGCATACATGATACTACCAACATCATTAGAGTAGGGAACTTGTGACATATATTCTATGTCCTCATAAGTTTTTGGTGACAAATCAACAGAAAGCTTAAAATGAGAAGCTAATGGAGTACTTACCGGTTTTGCGTCTTTCATCCCAAAACGCTCAACAACTTTATCTATAAGCTTCTTTGAGTTAAGTAAAGTTTACTGGCAGCTCTATCTCTCTTAATCTCCATTCCCAGAATTTTCTTTACTCCTCTTAGATCTTTCATCTCAAACTCACCATTCAACTGATTCTTCAAATTGTTGATCTCAGACTTATTCTTGGCAGCAATTAACATGTCATCGACATATAAGAGTAGATAGATATATGAATCATCAGATAACCTTTTGAAGTAAACACAGCTATCAGAATGACTCCTTGTGAAACTATGCGCTATCATAAACGAGTGGAACTTCTTGTACCATTGTCGAGGTGACTGCTTTAAGCCATATAATGACTTCTTGAGTAGACAAACATGGTCTTCTTTTCCTTCAACTTCAAAACCTTCTGGTTGAGACATGTATATAGTCTCTTCAAGTTCACCATGTAAAAACGCACTCTTCACATCTAGTTGCTCTAACTCGATATCATGAATAGCAACTAAACCAAGCAAAAACACGAATAGAGCTATGTTTAACAACAGGTGAAAAAACATCATTGAAATCAATACCTTGCACCTGACTATAGCCCTTTGCAACCAAACGTGCCTTGTATCTTGCTTTCTCGATCCCAGGTATGCCTTCCTTTTTCTTATAGACCCATCTACATCCAACGATCTTCTTTTCAATAGGAGGCTTTACTAGTTCCCAAGTTTTATTTTTGTGAAGAGACTCCACCTCTTCTTGCATAGCCACCAACCACTTACCAGAATCATCACTCGAGATGGCTTCACTATATGTGACCGAGTCATCAGATCCTTCGATTTCTTGTGTAGCGACACAAGCTATGGTAACATAATCATCAAATCTCGAAGGCATTCGTCTCTCTCTTAAGGGCCTTCCTTTGGCAATGATTTCAGTCTTTATCTCATTTGGCTTTTCATGATTTTCCGATGGAGACTCCATCGTAATACCTTGCATCTCTTTGTTCTCCTTCTCAGAACTCTCCACCTTAGTGTCAGAATTAACACTTTCCTTATTTGGATGAAGCATGGTATTCTCATCAAAGATGCAATTTCTGCTAATTATGGATTTTGGTGTCTTTGGATTAGTAAGCCAAACTCTGTATCCCTTCACACCATTCGGATAATCCAAAAATATGCCCTTCTTTGACCTAGGTTCTAACTTTCTATTGTTCGAATAAACATAGATAGGACATCCAAATATCTGCAATTCAGAATAATTAGCAGGTTTACCACACCATACCTCTTCAGGAGTCTTACACTCGATTGACGCGGATGGAGAACGATTCACCAAGTAGCAAGCTGTCGCAGCAGCCTCTGCCCAAAAATCTTGCGTCAATCCAGAATTACTCAGCAGACAACGAAATTTTTCCAAAAGGGTTCTATTCATGCGTTCGGCTACACCATTCTGTTTCACTTACTCATATGTCCAAGTCTCATATGCCATAACTTCGTAGTATCTGTTTCACTTAATGTAGAAGAAATAGAGGTCGTACCCATAACAGTAAACCCCATCAGATAATATAGCCTACCAAATTTCTTCGCCTTCATAACTACCAGCACACCTTTACTAACCTTCAGAACTCCACATTCACCAGTGAATTTGCAACCAGTATCATCTAAAGCAGATAACGAGATAAGGTTTTTATTAATATCAAGAACATACCGAACGTCTACCAATGTTCGAATCACGTCGTCATGCATCCTAATCTTCACAGAACCAATACCAACAACTTTACAAGCTTGGTCGTTGCTCATTAACACAACATCTCTTTCTGATTCCTTGAAAGAAGTGAACCATTCTCTATGCCGGCAAATATGGAATGAGCACGCAGAATCAAGAATACACCCTTGATAAGATCTAGTATTATCATCAATGACTGCGTAGACATCACAGTCTTCATTTTTATCTTGCACAACACTGGCTTCTGGAGGTTTATCTGATTGTTGACTATTTTCTTTATTCTTTTTCTGAAGAGTCCAAAAATTCTTTTTGATGTGCCCTTTCTTCTTACAATAATGGCAAACCACATACTTGGACTTTGATTTTGAACTAGAGCGATTTTTACCAAATTCTCTAGATTCGGGTCTTCCTCTAACCACTAAACTTTCAACAGGATTATCTGTTCGGTTTTTGGACATCTAGTTATCAAATAACTCCTTCGAATAAAGCGCCAATTTGACGTCTTCCAACTTTAGAGAAGTATTACTATAGATCAACATCTCTCTAAAGTTCTTGAAAGAAGGAGGTAGAGAATGAAGTAACATGAGGGCTTGATCTTCATCTTCATACTTGATGTCCATGTTAGATAGATCCATTACAATAGAAGAGAATTCATCAATATGAGACTTGATGGACGTACCTTCTGCCATCGATAGGGTGTATAAACGATGCTTGGTGATCAATTTTGTAGTGAGATTCTTTGTCATATATAGAGCCTCCAATCTATCCCATAATCCTTTTGCAGTATTCTGATCAATAATCTCTCTCAAAACCTCATTAGACAAACACAATTAGATCATGGATAATGCTCTCTCATCTATCTCCACCATCTTCTCTTCATCCCACGATTTGGGAAATTCTTCTTTCTTCAAAAGCGCCTTCTGCAATCCATGATGTGTCAGAATCGTTTTCATCTTGACTTTCCACATAGCGAAACTCATGTTTTGATCGAACTTCTCGATATCAAACTTTGTTGATGATGTTGACGCCATAACTAATCCCAACTTATACTTTAATACCAGTTTGTTAGGAATAGAGGAGACAGAATAACACCGACCAGAGTAGAAAAAGAACAACAAAGTATGGAAAGTAGAAATAGATATGAGAGATTCAACGTGGTTCGGCAATGTGCTTACTCCACGAAGGAAGAGAATAACAATCCACTATAATGATCAAAGGGATTACAAGATATCACACAAAATTGCCACAAAAGGCTACACTCAAATCTCACAACCCAAAGCACCTAAACTAAAACCCCTAAATCTCGAATGTGTTTCCCACACTCACAATGTGTAAATCTCTTTAGAACTGGATGCTTTCTTCTTTGCGAGACACCTCTATTTATAGTGATCACAAATCCCACTTTCCTAATAGTTTCTTTCCAATAAGGAAAAACAAATCATAACAATTGGGAAAAACAAATCTCCTCAAATTAGGAAAACTAGCAAATAGGAAATAGATCCAAAAAACCAAAATAGAAATTCTTTCCAAAAAGGATTCCTATTGAATCAAGTAGTTTAGGATTCCTTATGATTCAAGGCATCCTAACAATCTAGTTATCTAAATTTTGAGCTATAGCATAATCTTTTTCAACTGCAGTAGCAATAAAAAGTGTTTCATCTTCAATTGCAGATAGAACAGTCTTTTGTGACTTGTACAACTTGAGCATGATTTTATTTACTAGTATCTGCAGAACACACTTTTTTAACATGCCTAAGTTGTTTACAAGTGTTTCATCTTCAATTGCAGATAGAACAGTCTTTTGTGACTTGTACAACTTGAGCATGATTTTATTTACTAGTATCTACAGAACACACTTTTTTAACATGCATAAGTTGTTTACAAGCATTGCATTGAGCATCAGGTCTCCAAAAATAAAAATTTTCGGTGTCGTTAGTTTTCTTACAGTGAGGACATGGTGAAAAGCTTTTTCAATTTCTTCTATCATTGTTGTAGGTTGGTTTCTTTTTCTGAGTTTTCACCATTTGAGTTACAGTAAGTGTATTCTCAGTTAAATCTTCCTATTCTCTAAAAGTTTTTCTTTGTTGGACAGCTTGTAAAACACTCACAAGTTCTGTGAGGCTGAGATGAGATAAATCTCATAAGTCTTCAAGTGAGAAGATTTTTGCTTCAAATCTATTTGGTAGAGTCACCATTACATTCTCAACAACTCTTCTCTCTGGTAAATCCTCTCCCAATAACCTTATATGATTAAAAATTTTCATAACTCTATTTATGTAATCTTTCAAATTCTCAGTTTCCTTCCTCCTGAGAAGTTCAAACTCTTTTCTTAAGTTGAAAATCTGTATTTGTTTTTTTTCACTTCCTTGAAATTCCAACTTCAATCTATCCCAGACTTCTTTAGTTGTTTTGCAGGCCATGATTCGTATAAGTACAGATTCATTACCAGTTGAATGAAGGGTGCTTAGAACTTTGAATTTTCTGGAAACTTTTTCTTCATTGACTCTCATCTGATTCAGAGATGGATTTTTCGCAATTCATGTGAAGTATCTGATTCCATAGCTTTCCATAGTAGCAGACTTCTCAAATACGCTTCCACCTTCACTGACCAAATATGGTAATTTTCTCCGGCGAAGAGAGGAAGAGAAAGAGCAAAAATATGGCTTGAGTAAGACATTATAGAAATTTTAGGGTTTTGTATTTTTTATTTTCACAAGTCCCTCAAAGATCTAATTTGCTCTGATACTATTGTTGTATTCTTGTGTTATGAAAAAAGTTTTTTTCTTTTTAAACATAAAAGAAACTCTATATATTTCACTCTAATAAAGAGTGCATATATACACACACAATATAACATATCACCTTATGTGATACAAATATTCAAAATCTAAATACACTAAAATGAAATCTTAAAGATATTTCTAATATTTAACATCACAAAATATTAAAATAAAGGCATAGTGTTGTAGCAGATTTGATACCACCATCCATAAAGGATCCATCAGCTATTTTCAAAAAAAATAAAAATAAATAAAAAATAAAAAATAAATTAGCTGCTATCACCTGTCATATGGTCAGGCTTCAGAATCCACTATCCAGGTTCTTTCCTTCCTATTATTAGCTGCTAGAGCACGTGGGAAGTTATCTTTTATGCTATACTTCTGTGACTGATAGTTGGTATTGCTGGGCAGTTTTGTTGTTGTTACTACAAACTGATGAAACATGTTTACTATTGACAGAACTGGGAACTCTGTTTTGGTTGCCGCTTGTTTGATTTTTATCATCTCTATGAAAACTCCTTTTGGTTTTGGAAGGATTTCCATTCACACTACTTTATAGGATGAGATGTGACTCCCGACGGTAGTATTCTAAGAATCGTCATGTCGTGTTTGTCATTGAATTATACCATGAAGAATTTTGTACAGAAGTTTAAAATTATTATTGATTCATTCATCTATCATGAATGATTTATAAAATAACATTCCAAGATTGAGTCAAAGTATAATTTCTATTTGGATTTATTTAACTGATATTTATCTTCTAAAAGAATAAGGAGATAAATCCTACTACTTTATAACTACTGAAAATAAAAAAATAATAAATAAATAAATAAATTTTAATATAACAAAAAAAAAATCATAAATAGATAACAACTACCATTTTCAACACTTACCCTCATATTAATAATAGGAATTTGTTTTTAGGAAAAAAAAAAATTTTTATACCATAAAGAATAATATATAATTATTTATTGGTATGTTTTGAAAAGTTTGCAAATTTAAATTTTAATTTCCACTCAATAGGTCATTCATAGAGTGTGAATTGTAAAAATTCAGAGGTATTTTGGAAAACTCGGCTTATAGGGTGAAAACCAAACTTTTAAAAGTTTATTTTTGAATGTTCTTCAACACGAACCTATAATTGTATTTTTAACTTTTAAAAAATAAAATAAAATTCTCGCTTAATAATATCTCTTGTTTGTTGCAGTAATTCCTCCATGAGAAATAACAATCATGTATATCTAATATTCAACCATTATTTTCACACTTAAAACATATTGAACATAACCTAAACTAAAAGAGAGGCAGAGTGGGTTTTTTGTGAACATATTGCATACTATACAACTTATTAGAATTGACAATACAAACTACATTCTGACGACAAAGATAATATTCAATTAAGTGAATCATGAAGGAGGACCTTCAAATCGAATATAATCATACAGGATCCCTACGAAAGGGCCGTTCCCTCGTGCCTGTGTCAAGAACACTGAATTATCACCTGCAACTAGTAGCGAACCTGGCACGTCAACATTGAATAACCAGTATAGTCCATGAATTCCATGCCTTGCTATTGAATTGTCTCTTCCTATCAATCCACTTGTATACAGAGGTCGATTTGCTTTCGGATCATTAATCCGAACCTGTTCACAACATTTACTAACCTCAGTTTATATACACAGAATACCTCTATTTAATATATATAACTGTACATTGCATACTTGTAATTCTGAAAACGTAGCAGATGCAATGGCCACGCGCAATTTGTATGTACTGCTTTGATCCACATTGTCAAGCTTGAATTTTATCTGCCAAGTTGTCCCTTGATATGCGTTGTCTTTCTTCCTGAAAATGCAAAGGTGGTTAACTTTGATAAGCTGATGATTACACAGATTCTGAAAAACTGCACACACCTGGTAACTTGTGCGAAGAACCAATCCTTCCTGTAGTCACTTGTCCCAACTGTGTACACCAAGTCTCCATCAGGATATAGTTCTGCATATCTTTCCCATAATCCGTATTGCCTAAATCTGTCATGAAAACAAAATTATCAAGAGTTTGTATTATACATTGAAAATTAAATAGTTAAAAGTTTTTCCCAAACCCTTCTTGATTGATATAAAGTTTATTGACGTATTTAGGATTGGGATCAGGGACGTAGAATTCAGCAGCAGAACGATCAGGAATACCAATCTCCCACAATGTAGGTCCATTTCTTGGTGGCTCATAAACAATGTCACCCACATCAATCTCACAACCTGGATGAAATATCAGAGTTATAATCTTGCATGACTTACCGAAATATATGAAGTTGCTGCTAGTCACTCGAAACAAATGGAAGTACCTGGGGTAATTTTAATTGAAGAGTCATATCTAAAATCTCCGATAAAACCTGGAACCCAAGCGAAGAGGTTGTATTCACCAGGGCGTATGTAGTTTACAGAGAAGTAGCCATCTTGGTCTGCTCTACACCAGAATTGGTAATCCTATTGAAATTCAATCATGCTATTTGATTTGATTAGTAATTTGTGGTATATAGATGAAAACATTAATAAAAGAAAGATTAAGTAGTATAATGACCTTGCATTCTCTCTGCCATGATCCAGCATCTCCTGGTGGAGCTAAGCCAACATAAGCTCCATCTGCTGATATATCACCATCATTCTTAACATACCTACACTCAAAATAATACATGTAAAATATAAAAAATTTAAGAGGAAATAATACAAAAGTGTTGATTGAATGCTTATGCTTACTTGTCACGTATTAATAATCTGCCAGTGACAGAACCCCGTTGGTCAGCCTTGAGAAAATCCAGAGAAGCTGGGAAAGAGTACGGCCAGCTTTGTACTTCAACACTCATCTGAAACAATGTAGTAGACTTTGCGTTATGATTAACATTACATTAGTGATTGAATGGAAATGGAAATGGAAATTGAAATGAAAAGGAAATGAACCTGTTGTTTGGCATCTTCCCAGAGGAAAAGAGGGTCATCTCCGAGAAATGAAGAATTGCAGTACATGAAAACTGGGCCAAACACTTTCTTCCATTGTTCACCTGAACTGAACTTGGGCACTAGATCTTCTCCAGCATAATGGGCACTTAGAAATACCTAATCATCATTATCACAACCACAATTATTAGTTTCAATTAATATTATCATTACTATAAAATTAATAAATGGTTGTTTACTTACAGAGAGAGTAGTAGGACCGACATGAGAAGTGAGGTTCTGTTTCTGAGGTCCACCTGATTTGAATTCATCACTAGGTGTGATTAACCAGAAACCAACACCTGGATTGCTGGTGGATATCCATCCATGAACCCGGATGTCTGGATTGTTGCAAGAGTATTGATACTTGTCATCCACCTAGTACAGTAGCAAGGACAAAAATTACTGAGATTTACAGATTGCAGGAATATGGTAAGACGAGAATGGTGTATTGTGTTTTGTTATGTACTTCGCCTTTGAGTTCGGGTTCAATTGGATTGACAAGAAGGACAGCTTCTGGATAAGCCAAAGGTAGGCCTCTTGGAGGCAATCTGTCATCAGGGAGTGGCATGTTTCGCTGTCTCTTGTCTTGTATTGCCATGTAATGAAACCTATCCATGGCAACATTTCATGAATTTTGAAAGTTCGAAAGCCAATATAAAACATTCGTTTTGGACTGCATCTGCATTCAAATATAAAGAGAAATTTGGTTTACTTGTCTTTCCGAAGTTTGAAAGCGATTCTTGTTTCAGCAAGATTAAATGCAGGCCATTCCTTTAAATGTTCATAAATGGCATACGAGTAGAATCCTGAAGAACCTCGTAACATTACAAACCTGTGTTTATACATATAACAACCAAATTATCATCAATGTCTGTCTGTACATTTGTCAATACAGTCTATATAAATAGCTCTAACCTTTTGTCTATATTTAGAGGAACAAGCTTCCCCTCCTGTGATGAATCCCAAGTTCTTGTGAAAGAGATTTCTACTTGTTCATCACTTTCCATTATAACATTAAAACTTGTTCCTCTAATTCTGCAAGTAAAAGCCAGCATATTTACATCAACTTTTAAATGGATATTTGATTATTAAAACCCCAACAAAAAATTTTAGTGAGATCTTACACATCAAATATTCCGGTTGTTCCTGTACTCGTCGGAGCACTCCAAACAAGGTCCCAGTAACTATATACATTGACATTAGTATCTACCAGGTACAGATAACAACTATTGCTGAAAGTCATGTAATAAACTTTATCCCTCATTTGCATCCATTTAATGAAATATGTCATTCATAATCTAATGGTATAGCATCACATTACTCAAATTTATACCATTTTAGTTTCTCTATCATGTATGTAATGGAACATGCACCCCACCTTATGTATTATATATTACGTAATTATACAAGAAGAAAGAAACGCCAAATATAAACTGTCATTATAAGTTCGTGATCAGTTGTCAGGTTATAATCACAATGTGACTCTTGATACGTAGAGGAAAAGAAGTCTCAACATGTAAAAGCAATGTAAAGTCATACCCTCTATTAGATTCATCGTTCAAAACTTCAAGCAAGTTGTCTATGTCACTGAACCGGATTCCGGTCACTATTCCATCTGGATTCGACAACGTTACTTGGAGTAAGCCGTTATCCATTATCACCTGCACACACCAACAACCACATCATAACTCTCCAACCTGCCTTCTTATAAAGATAAAGGACAAACTACTTACATGGGTATCTTGAACAACCAATTTAACTCCTATTGGTGACATTGATGAGCCTCTCACAGTTTGCACAGATGAATAATTCTTCTTCTTATGATGATGAGGAAAAAGAAAGCAGTATATACCAGTATTTATAAGAGAAAAAGTGGTGGACAACTTGGTATATAAAAAGTATTAATAAACCATTCTGCAATATCTAATAACATTTTGAGAAAGTGGGTGTTTAGTGGTATTTGAATGGTGTAGTTTCCTTAGCTTGAACTAGAGTTGAAGCATTCTTAATCTCCACTTTGTTATCCTTTATAGTCTCTTTACTTAGTCGCCAACACACAGTTTGGTGCAAATCTTGACAAAAAAGCAAGCAAAAACCACTATTTGTGGAGCAGACCAATATAAAGCTTCAAATTAGCACAAAACAGAGAAAAGAGTGCCATAAGAATTTGCATGTGCAATACAGGCTTTTAATTTATTGCAAATGATAAATCAAACAGCAATCTAATATATGGTTATGTGATTGATTTGTATCTATAATCTGTTAAGATAAACATGAGCTTTCTGGAGGACCTTCTAGACGAATGTAATCATACATAAACCCTTGGTAGGCGTTTGTACATCTCGGCTGTTTCAGGAAGATCGTGTTTTCCCCTTGGATAAGCTTAGTACCTGGTATGTCCACATGGTATAGCCAATAGAGACCGTGAATCCCATGTCTAGCAATTGCATTGTCTCTCCCTATCAGTCCAGTAGTGAATAGAGGACGATTTGAATCAGGATCGTTGACCCGGACCTAGAACACCGGAAAATATCAATGGAAACAATGTGGATGTTAAGATCAGCCCATTAGATTATGTACCTGCAACTCAGCTAGAGTGGCAGCTGCAATAGCTACTCGTAATTTGTAGGCACTGCTCTTATCCACCTTGTCAAGTTTGAATTTGATTTGCCAAGTTGTTCCGTGATTTGTACCATCTTTTATCCTGAAACACAAGCTCATGTATACTTAGTCAGATTGCTTAATCTGGAAGGACCATTCACAAATGACAAGATGCTCATCTTCATTTAACGGCTAATGTTATATCCATTATCGCATCTGACAAGTTAATATCTTGTATATTCCTTAATTTTACATCTCATCACAAACTTTCTATGCATATTCTGAGTTGCTACTGACAAGTATTAAAAACCAAAATGACATGCTATGCTTATAATACCAAGGAAGAACTAAAATTGATATACGCAATCCGATTTCTTCTAGTAAAACCACTGTTACAAATATTACCTGATAAGATGAGCAAAGAACCAATCCTTACTGTAGTCACTAACACCAATGGTGTAAACCAGGTCTTCATGAGGATACAATTCTGAATATCTATTCCACAATCCATACTGCCTATATCTGCAAGTAGACAATACTCATCGACTATCGAATCTGAACTTATATTGTCAACAATAGACATAACAAGGAATCATACTAACAGCTCAAAAAGTATAGAAAGTAGGATATAAGTAAAAAAGCAGTAGTGCGGGTTCAGAACTAATGAAGCCTAATCTGCAGAATAATAGTATTTTTTTAATGACGTAAAAGACGAAACTTACCTTTCAGGATGATTGATAAAAAGTCTGTTGACATACTTCGGGTCTGGATCAGGAACATAAAATTCTGCAGCAGAACGATCAGGAACTCCAATTTCCCACAATGTCGGTCCATCTCTTGGAGGTTCAAATACCAGATCCCCCATTTCAATATTTGAACCTGCACAACAAAATATTTGGAACTATTAGTTTTTGTTATATAATAATAAACTTCACGAGTGGGAGAGTTGAATGAATATTACCAGAAGATATAGTAACAACAGCATCATAACGATAATCTCCAATAAAACCAGGGACCCAGGCATACAGAATATAGTTTCCAGCACGGGCATGTTTGATACTGAAACAACCATTCTCATTGGCTGTCGTCCAGAATTGGTATTGCTGGCCAAGGAACACGCTAAATCACGATCAGGGATTTGAGTTAAGCATAATCTAATGGGATAAAGTGTGCGGTAAAGGCTTAAAGATACCATGAGTTCTGAGTTTCTTGAGAAATAAATAAATAAATAAAAATGCTTCACCTTCATTTCATCTCTTAGTTCTTTTGCATTTCTCATTTTTAGTTCGCATGTCAAACTAACAAATGTGATGGACATAAGTTTTATTTCAGAAGTACAGAGAGGGAAACTAGTCACTAATTTGGGTTTTGTCATTCCTATATATAAAAAAGAAAAAGTTAACTAATTCTGTTACAAAAAGTATGACGCCAAATTATGCAACCTGCCAAATTATCTCCAATTTTATCTTGCAACAAAGAACAAACAGCTAGTAATAAACTCTACTATACATGCCTACATTGTGTAATAATGCAATGAAAAAAAAAAAAATGAGTACTGGAGCATCAGAGCAGTCTTTTACAGTGGCAATGTTGTCTAACATCTCAATTGCCATGACAATCCTCTCAACAACAACAAACCAAATTGTATATAACAAGATACAAAAGCAACCGTGTCTTTCTTTGTTGAAAGGGAAACGATCAAAAATCAAACTATCACCAGTAACGTAGTTCTGTACAAGTTATAGACTAGGATTTGAGTTATCCCAGTGCTTACTAAATGGCAGTATAGTACTAGTAGTATAAACAGATCAAATCACCTTCCACTCTGTTTGCCATGATCCTACTTCTCCAGGTGGAGCCAATCCAACATAAGCACCATTTGCTGATATGCAGTCATTGTTGACATACCTGAACATATCAATAAAAAATAAAATTAAAGAAATAAATAAGGAAAAGAAAAGAAGAAGACAACTTTACTAACTACATAGCTTAACAGCAACACCCAATGATTACCATCAAGTCAAATTTCACTTTTGGCAAATTGTTTTCACTTGGATTAACAATTATCTATATATACACCAACTATGCTTTACAAATAGATAGTGAATGTCACTTAAAATTTCATAGACTGAAAAGAAGGACACAGGAATTGAAAATTTATGCAAGTTATACCGCATTGACAACTATAATAAATATAGTCCAATTCAAATGAACTGTCTTGCTTCTTTCCTTAAACATTCTGTGTTACACATAATCATGCATATTAAGGTTTGACACTTTGTACTCGCAGTGAATTTCTTAATTATAATCAACTATTAGTTTACTAACACATTAGATGTATCCAGCATACGGACCTGTCTCGGACCAGCAGTCTGCCACTAACTCTACCTCGGTCTTCTGACTTGGGAAACTCCTCAGAGGCAGGGAAACTGTAAGGCCAGCTTTGAACTTCAGACATCATCTACAGTTGGATATGCATAGTCATCAGATGTACACTGCAAAGCATAAGGTACAAGAATAAACCAAAGAAAAGATGAATCAACCCTAAATGATGAAAACCTGAGTCTTAGCATCCTCCCATAGCCAAAGTGGATTATCGCCATTAGGGGCAGAATTCAGATAGATAAACACAGGACCAAAGACTTTCTTCCATGGCTCATTCGGTGCAATCCATTCATTTAAATCCTTTCCTATATAGTGATTCCCCAGAAACACCTGAAAGTACCATGTTCATGAAATTGATGCAACTGAAGGCCAAAATACACTCATCAGTACCAATCACATCAGATAAGTAGATATATTCATTCTACCAACAACACTATCAACACCAACTACAGCGGAAGAATCATCACTCACAGCAAGTGTTGTGGGGCCAACATGTGATGTTAGATTCTGTTTGAGTGGTCCACAAGATCGAAACTCATCACTTGGTATGATTAGCCAGAATCCTACCGGAGGGCCATAACATATCCACCCATGAACTTTAAGATCTTTATTCTCACATGTATACTGATATTTGTCATCCACCTGCAATCAAGTTAAAAAAATTAAGAAAACATATAATGTGTTTGGTTTGGAATACATATTTTACAAATTTTCATTTATAAGGAAAAAAATAATATTAAAACGCTCATATTGCTAAAGAACACATAAAAAAAATAATAAAATAATAAAAAAAAAATAAAAAAAGCTCATAGAAGGACATAAGATGGAAGAATACCTCATCTTTAAGATTTGGATCTGTGGGATTGACAAGGAGAACAGCCTCAGGATAGGCCAGGGGTTGCCCTCTTCCTGTCATGCGGTCCTCAGGTTGAGGCATATGTCTTTTCCTGTTGTCTGCCACTGCCATGTAGCGAAACCTAACAATTCATAGCTCCCAATATTTAACGAAGAAATTGCCAGAGAAAAAACTACCAAGGACTACATTTTTCTTAGGTTAACCATAAGAAAAATTTCTAAAATACTAGGATTCGCTTCTTTTCCTTCCATTTCAGAGTGGTATAACTCTTTAAATTAAAATGGAGCTAACTCTTCTACTACTGAAGCCATTATGATTTCATTAGTTGATAGCAAAGAAGAGAATAAAATCCATATCTCTCTCATATCTTCAAAGAAATGACAATTTACTAATACCAATTATGAAAAATTACTATACTTCATAAGATCTCACCTTAATCTAAGCATATACGTAACACCATGAGCATACAAGTCAAATTAGTTTGTTATTCTTCTTATATATATATATATATAAAATAAATTAAAAAAAATCCATTTCTATCTCTCGGTCAAACATTCATCAATTATTTTTAAACTGATTGCTGCTAATTAAAAAACAGTGGCTTATCTGCTAACAGCGAGATATACATGTCTTTCCTAAGCTTAAATGTCAATCTGGTTGGTCCAAAGGAAAACCCAGGCCATTCCTGCGGGCGCTCATAAATCGCATAAGAGTAAAAGCCTGATGACCCACGAAGCATAATAAACCTACAAGTAATAAGTCAATATTATCATGTTTCTACTTATGATCACATGATAGTAATAATGTTAAAGCTGAGTGAGGACCTTCTATCTATGTTTAAGGGAACATACTTCCCCTCAAGTGAGAAATCCCATGTCCTCAAAAATGAGAGCTCAACTTGCTCCTCATTTTCCACCACAACCCTAAAACTTGTTCCTTTTATCCTGCATAGCAATGAGTCATAGCTCACAAATCTGTATAACCACAACTAATGCTTAAAGTACAAATAGCAAGATTAAAACTGTAGCTACTATTGTTTTGAGCAATATCATCTTTGAAAATAAACTACTCAACACTAAAAGACCATAGTTAAAAGAACAAAGGTCTCTGATGACAGAAAATTTTATATCATCTGGACTACAATGCACAAAGTTTGTTCTAAGATTCAAATAACTTCAAATAAGAAGCTTACACATCAAATGTTCCTTTGCCTTCTGGTGGAGTCCAATTAAGGTCCCAGTAACTACAAAATAGACCAATTGAAAAGCTAAGGAAGCATGTATCATACTATAATCAAATCGACACAAACAAAAACTGTGCATATTTTCCTACTGTACCCTCTATTATCTTCCTTGTTCCGAACTTCAAGTAAATTGTCGATACCACTATATTGTATCCCAATAACAATACCACCTGGTTTGGATAACTTGATTCCGACAATGCCATTGTCCAACACCACCTGATCAATAATCATTCAAGTCAACCTAAAGACATTAACAAAGTTTGAAAGTACGATTTGGCAAAAATTACATGATGATCTTGAATCTGCAATCGGACAGCTTGAGGTGGCACAGCGGGGCAAGATTGATTTTGCATCGGTTGGCCAGAATTAGAATCTGCAGTACATATATCAAAACATACATAAAGCAGTATCATCAACTAAGTTACAGTTATTGCAAATATTCATAGAATTTGAAAAACACTGTTAGAGCGATCAAGGTTTTTTATTTCACATTAATGAGAGAGAAGTTGAATAAGGAAGAAAAAGTGAGAAATGAAAACGTGCCTCGGGGTTTCAGGCAATCGGTAACATCATGAACGCAGGTGGAGCAACCACAGCAGCCGGCGATTCTCTGGAACGGGTTTCGCATAGGCTTGGCGGCAATCAATAACCGTTTTCACGCTACTTCTCACACAAGTTCGTTTGCTTTGTTTATGTTATACTAATTTTTTCCTTTTGTTTTAGTGCAAATTACACGAGGGCCAACGAGTTTTTGAAAAATTATACTGGAAACCACTATTCTTCACTTTCACATCCAGTTTTGTGTAAAGTTGTCGCTTAATTAACTCCGTAAGGTCAGCTTTCGACCTCTTAAGTGTCATCAGGTCTTTTACCAAAATACCCTCCCAGATAGCATTAATATAGACTAATGTCATTACAAAAACCTGATTCTCTCTTACCAAGTTTTTTTTTGGATATAAATATTATTTTTATTAATAAAAAATTGATCGTTATTTATTTTCCTTTTTTCATTGCTACTCTTCTGTCTAATTCCTATTAAATTTCATTTTTACAAATGTTTGAATTTTCTCGCTGACTTGTTTATATGCTAGTTGTAACACCTCGGTTATTCCAACACAATTCATACTCAGCATACTTCCATTTGATCCTTAAGATGATAGAGCAAGGGTTCGAATGTTGAAAGAAACCGGCTGTCACCACTGGCCGAAACAGTCTAGTCTAGCTAGCTTCCATTTGATCAACCGAATCAGCCAGACTAGCCGTCGATTTTCACTCGTAGGCAATGTATGTATTTGAAGGTAAGAAAAATTTCTGAACGTTTTATTAATGTGAATGGATGAGTTATTAGATTTCGAAATTGTCAATAAAAATGTTATTGAAAGACGTATATTGGAATTTCATAATCAAAA
The DNA here is from genome assembly GCA_031304145.1 of Cardiospermum halicacabum. Classification (NCBI taxonomy): domain Eukaryota; kingdom Viridiplantae; phylum Streptophyta; class Magnoliopsida; order Sapindales; family Sapindaceae; genus Cardiospermum; species Cardiospermum halicacabum. Next base: position 6,495,956 of record CM062394.1, read on the forward strand.
AATAATCTTGAAAAGTTGTATTTTTATTACGAAAAAGGTAAGTGCAATTTTTATACATTTTGGCATCCCAAAAGTAGACGATATTATCTATAAAGCTATCGAAGTAATATTTGAAAATTCTACTACATGAAATGAAAGTTTTGAGAGAAATAGGAGACAAATAAAGGGCATTACTAAACTTCGCAACAAAAATGTTAAATACCGAAATGGAAATATCAATTCTACCCTTTTTAATAATACGTATTTTTTTTGAAAATTCTTCTTAATTTGCATAAAATAAATTTTACAGTTCCAGCACTACGTTATCACAATAATATGTAAAATCGATTATTTTTAATATTTTTCTAATGTATTGAAATTTCAAATATAATAAATTAATATTACATTACACAAATTAAAAATAAATTTTAAAATAAAATTTTAAAATAAAACTTTTTATTTATTGGTTTGAATATCCTTTCTTTAATTGAAACATTACTCAACTTAGACTTTTCTTATCATTTTAAATTAATAATTTTATAGTTATTTTATTTTATATTCATATTTAAATAATTATATTTTTTTTAAAATATAATTTAATATTTTTTCTTTTTAAATTAATAACACCATGAAGCAATATAAATAAAAAGAAATAATTAAAAAAGGTCGAGTCTCAATATATGAATTTAAAATAATTAAAAATAATTGAATATGAAAATAAAAATTTTAATTAATATATTTGCTAAGAATATAATTGGAAAAAACTGCTATGTTTAACATAATAAGGTGCAGGATTTAACATATTTGCAAATAAATGAAGGAACTAGCAAAAGACAAGCACACAAAAAAACTAGCAGTAGAAGATATTTTGATGAAGGAACAAGTTATGGACAAGATCATTATTTTCAACATATTGAATCTCGAGTAGACCGGATCTAAATGAATGTAGTTAAATTGAATGATCAACTCATGATTAGTGGTGGGAATAGACCAGGCTAGACTTTTGGTTAAATAAGCCCGATCAATATCATAATATTCTGGTCTGAGTCTGGCCTACGAGCTTATTAAAGGCTTGTATTATAGACCTGTCCTAACCTTTTTAAATGCTTGTTAGGACGGAAAGCCTATTTAAAAGCCTCTTAAGAACTACTTATATGTATAAATAAGGTATTTGGCTTTATACTCGTAAATAAATTAATGGGCTTTATATTTATAAATAAACTTTCTAATAGATTTAACAATTAAGAATACATATAAATAATATATGAGTCGGCCTGTTAAGTTTCGAAGGTTTTTATTATAGCCTAAGCCTGACCTATTTAATTAAAAAGACTTTTGAAAAAACTTGAATTTAGTCTATTTATTAAATAGATCAGGCCAGGGCGGGCCCTATATAGGCTAGGTTGTAGGCCCCTAAAAGGCCGCCTGACCTATTCCCACCCCTACTCATGATGCAATATATATATATATATATCCTAAGTTTCATGTTAGTTATATTGGTATGGATTCCTTTTAGCAACATCAACTAAAATAAATGTATATGTAATAAAATAACCATTATCTGCCTACAAACACTACATATTATTTTACAACATCCAAAATCAGTGGAATGAAGTCAAAAATAGTTTGTGCTATAAACAACCACTAACCAAATAATCGAATAGAAGAAAGACAGTAACCATAAAATTCATTCGAACAACACATTCCTATAATAATGGCTATTAATCAAAATTCAACTAAGGGTCATAAATTTAACATTATAGCACAAAATATTGGACAACCATTCAAAGTAGTTGTCATCAACCATTCGAATACAAAATCAAATCAACATATAATTTCTCTAGCTAAACAAAAGCTTAATGCTTAAGTCAATACTAAAATAGAAATAATAAGTTTATAGTACTAGTTAGAGCCATATAAGCGAATATATAAACAAAATCAACATGTATTTATGTTATAGGATTATGCCACAAAATATGTAATCCAGCTTATTGCAAGAGGTTGCATGAATTTCAATTCTGGAAAGGAGCCCAATCAATATTCAACCCTACAACTATTGTTTTCATGAATTTTGATGTATATGCAAATTTAATAAGATAATTGGAAAAAAAAATTAAAATAATTTTATTAGTATAAATTTTCATCTAAGCAATTTTAGTTATACGGATTCGATCGACTAATTAAAGATTGCACGGTACTTAAACTTGAGTATAATTTTCCGTATGAGTTTTAGGTTGGGTTTTTTTTCCCTATAGCTAAAGTTGGATGTAGAGAAATTGTTGGACCATATAGGGCGGTTGGTACATTTTGAGAATTTTTCTTAGCAAGATTTTATTTGTTTAATTCTATTCACTCAATACGAATCTTCAGTTTCTTGTTCATCTCACAAGTTTGGTCATCTATATGATTATTTACAGATACAGCAGATGGTCATTTAGCTTCAGCAATGATACAATCTTTCTTCAACCATGTTGGTTGATGTTAGATGTTTTCATGATCTCTTTATTCTTCTTGGGCTCCCTTAGACAGTATAATTGTTGGGCTTTGTTGGACTGCTGGGCTGCCTAGTCTTCTCGTTGTCTCATTAAGAAGCCTGTGCATTGCCTGACTATTGCATCAGTAGATCCGCGCCTTGATCCAAGAAGTGGCCCAACCCGCGTGAAGACCTAGCTATTTAAGCTCTTTATCTGGCCACTATTCACTTGGCCGTCTCTCAGATGTTTTTCTCTTTGTGATCTCTCTTCTAGGGTTTCTGTTTCTCTTGTAACTTTGTGTAATTCTCAATGGTTTCTTGGTGGTTTGGTGTAGATCTCTGTGATTGACATTGTACATGTACTTCTGATCTTGATAGTGGATTACTGGGCTCAATTCTGAGCCTGTCCCGTGGATGTAGCCTGGTTTTTAGGGCGAACCACGTAAAACTTTGTGTTCTTCTTCTTTGTGTTTCTTTGTACTCTGAACTCTGGCTTCTACTTTGTGTGTGATTATGTTGTTTTGTTAACTTTGAATTGCTATAACATGTGGTATCAGAGCTGCTTCATAATCTGTTCGAGTCTAAATGAGTTTTTATCTTGAAAACTTCTGAGATTCGGCCCGATTTTGAAAACCCTAAGTCATTCTAAACTCTGTGTTACTATTAGTCTCTGTAGAATTTTTAGGGTTCCTTTTATTCTGAAAATATAACGGTTTTTTAAGTCACAGGTACCCTTTTACAAGCAGGGAGCAAAGGAGAGAGTCGAAAGGGGTTTATTCTTGAAGATTTGCGGGGTTCTACCAGGGTGACACTTTTTCTAAACCCTAAGACTCTTATTTACTGCTCTTTGAACTTTGTATTTGGGTTATTGTGTATGGCTGAGTAGGGTACAAGAACTAGTTTCTTGTTAATGCCTAGAACAGTTACGCCGGTCTGTAAAAACTGGCTTGTTTGTCTAGCTGCCAAAGGGTACAAGCTTGTTCTTGTGAAAGCCCAAGGGTATAAGATCTTTTGATCTTATTAACGCCCATAGATAAGGATTCTTTGATTACTTGTTTGTTAATTGATCTGCTGTGAATATTCTTGTTGATACATTACTCTGTTAATACTGTTTTTGTTCTTTGTATTCTATTGATTGTCTGTCTTTGTGCCTTTTTAACCTGCTTTTGTTTCTGAGAGTGAGTGTGCCTCAAAATAAAATTTTGAAACAAACCAGTTGAGTCAAGAGATCCACAGCATCTTTACCCAAATTGTAACTATCTGTTTGAAAACTATTTTCTAAACTGTGAACCAAAGTTGTTTCTATTTTTCAAAATTTCATTGAAAATGTCTTCAAAACCTGTTTCACACAATGTTATGAACATTGAAGTTTTTGATGGTTCACAAGATTTTATAATTTGGAAAAAGAAAATGTTATCTGTATTAGTTTATAATGGTCTTGATCCTGCTGTTGAGGATGACTGGCCTACTGGAATAACTCTGTTAGAAAAGAGTAAAGTTAAAAAAAGAGCCTATCATACCATTCTTTTACACCTTAGTGATGATGTCCTTACTGCTGTATCTGAATACAATAATGCATCTGACTTGTGGAGGGGTCTAGAGAATCTTTATTTGGTAAAAGATGTATCTAATAGACTTCTAAGTTTGCATAAATTGTTTGGATTTAGATTTAAAACTGATAAGTCTGTAACTGAGAATTTGGCCACCTTTAAGAGACTTGTTCAAGATCATAACAGTAGGACTGTTGAGGATCAGAGATTGAGTGATGAGTATCTTGCAATGATTCTTTTACACTCTTTACCTGAGACTCATTCAGTAGTTAAGGAATTTGTTTCATTTAATAAAGAGTCCCTTACAACTAAATTGATAATGGATGCACTTAAATTCAGATCTGTAGGGGGAAGAAATCACTAAGAACGAGAGTGAAGGTCTGTTCTTGAGCAAGACCTCCACTTCTCAAAACAATAATCAGGTAAAGGAAAAGGGTAAAAAGAATAATTACTCTAATAACCGGAATCAGAATAAATGGAATAATTAGAGTAATAATTCTGGTAACAATGGTAATAACGGGAATGGTAATAAGGGTAAAGGTAAAAATGGCAATGAAAGAAAATGTTATTAGTGTAAGAAAACAAATCACTTAATAAAGGACTGTTTTCAGAAGAAAAAGGATGAGGTTAATGGAAAACTCAAGAATGAAGCATCAAGTTCTTCTGCTAAACTTGATGTTCTTAACTGTGAGGACCTAATTATTGTTGTTAATTTGTCTGATAATCTGTGTTCTGCTAATATTGATTGTGATGTCTGGGTGATTGACTCTGGCTGTACTCATCACATGTCCCCCCATAAAACCTGGCTTAGTGACCTGAAAAACCAAAGTGAGGATTTTGTTTTAATGGGTAGCAATCACAAGTGTAGAATAGAGGGTATAAGGACTGTCAAACTCCAACAGTTTGATGGTAATATCACTAGACTTGAGAATGTGAGATTTGTCCCTAGTCTTAGGAGAAACCTTCTTTCAGTGAGTGCTTTAGGGGAATCCAATTTACATTGTTTGTTTAAAATTGATTTTGTTGAGATTGTCAGACCTGATGGTAGGATTGTTATGAAAGGGAAAATGGTAGAAAACCTTTATATCTTGGAAGGTAAAACCATAAAGGCCCTAGCTAGCACTACCACCAGCAATAGTGTTGTTAAAGCTGTAACTTGGCATAGCAGATTAGGTCATTTAGGGTTGAATGGGATGAGAGAGCTTAAGAAGAGAGGTATTATAGATTCTGATGTTGATCTCGATATGCCATTCTGTGAAAGTTGTATAATGGGGAAACAAACAAAACAATCTTTTAAAAATTCAGATTTCAAATTAAATCAGATTTTAAACTTGATTCATTCTGATTTATGGGGTCCGGCTCAAACACCAACTTTCGTGAAAAATTGTACTTTGTAACTTTTACTGATGATTTCTCTAGATACAGTTGGCTGTTTTTACTTAAAAGAAAATCTGAAGTTTTTGACACTTTTAAATCTTGGAAAACAGTAATTGAAAATCAAAAGGATTGTAAAATGAAAAATTTTAAGAACAGACAATGGTCTGGAATTTTGTAATGACCAGTTTAATAAATACTGTTCTGAAAATGGTATTAGTAGACATAGAACTGTTACTTATACTCCTCAATAGAATGGCATAGCAGAGAGACTGAATAGGACCCTTCTAGATAAGGTTAGATCTATGTTATATGAAACTAGACTACCAAAAAGGTTCTGGGGAGAGGCTATTAATACTGCCAATTACCTTAGAAATAGGTCCCCCACCTCTGCCTTAGGTCTGAAGACACCTTATGAACTCTGGAATGGAAAATCTCCCAATCTGTCACACCTTAGAATTTTCGGCTGTAAGGCCTATGCTCACCAAAACCTAGGAAAACTGGAACCACGATCTCGTGTTTCCCTTTTTATGGACTATCCTGATGGCACTAAGGGCTTCAGATTGGTCTATAAGGAAGGAAACACATACAGATTTATCATTAGTAGGAATGTAGTCTTTAAGGAAAATGAACTCCCTGGTTTTCTAGGATCTGAGAACACTGAAACTAGTATTGAACCCATACCTATCAGTGTGGATGATTTCAGCATAGAATCTAATAGTGATACCACCTCTGAGAGACCATTAGTGGGTTCCTCTAGTAGTGATAATCCTCCATCAGCTGACAATCAAAGTGATTCCTCTGAGCATGAAACTGAAATTCCTGTGTCTCAAACTGAGTCTGTTGATCCAAACTGTATAGATCAGGATCCTCCAGAAACCTATAGAGAGTCTAATTTGGATAACTACCTTCTTTGTCGGGATAGAACAAGGAGAGAAAATATTAGGAAACCTTCTAGATATCTAGATGCTAATCTGGTTATTATTGCCTTGAATGCTATTGTAACTGAGAACTTCATTCCTGAAACTTATCAAGAAGCAATTTCCTGTCCTGATTCTCCTAAATGGCAAGTAGCCATGGAAGAGGAAATGGAGTCTCTTAAGAGAAATCAGACCTGGATATTGGTATCCAAACCTAATAACAAGAAGTTAGTATCCTGCAAGTGGGTATATAGAGTTAAAGAGAGTCTTCCAGAGAGTGATCCTAATAGGTTTAAGGCCAGGTTAGTCGCCAAAGGTTTCACACAGAAGTCTGGCATTGATTATTCTGAGATTTTCTCCCCTGTTATTCGTTATGGAACCATTAGAATAATGTTAGCTCTGTCTGCATACTTTGATTGGGAACTGGAGCAGATGGATGTTAAAACGGCATTCTTACATGGTTTCTTAGATCGTGATATCTATATGCCTCAGCCTAAAGGTTTTGTGTCTAACCCTGACCTTGTTTGTCTCCTTACAAGGTCCCTGTATGGCCTTAAGCAGTCTCCCAGACAGTGGAATGAGAGGTTCCACAACTTTGTGATTAATATTGGATTTGAACGCAGTTTATTTGATGCCTGTCTGTATTACAAATTTGATAAATCTGCTCCTGTGTTCTTATTACTATATGTAGATGATATCCTGTTGATGTCTCCTAATATGAAAGTATTGAAATTGGTTAAAACTCAACTTGGTAAAGAGTTTGATATGAAAGATCTTGGAAATGCATCTAAAATACTTGGTATGACAATATGTAGAAAAAGGGATGATAACCTGCTTACTGTTAGTCAAAAAACTTATTTGATGAAAATATTGAATACTTTTGATATGTTAGATGCCAAGCCTAATTCACTGCCTATTAATGCTAGTCATAACTTGGATGCAAAGAATGATAATGATGATGAAATACTGACTTCTATCCCATATGTAGAAGCTATAGGAAGTCTTATGTATGTTATGGTCTGTACTAGACCTAATATAGCATATTCTGTTAGCATTCTTAGCAGGTTCATGATGAGACCAACTCTGAAACATTGGAAGGCTGTGAAAGGTTTAATGAGATATCTAAGGGGAACCTTAGATATTGGACTGGAATTTGGAAAGTTTTCAAACTGTGTGAATATTGCAGGTTATTCTGATGATGATTTTGCCAAAGATCCTGAATTCAGGAGATCCATATCATCATATATAGTCACTGTATGCGGATGTTGTATGTCTTGGAAATCAAAACTGCAATTTGATATTGCTCTATCAACTACAGAATCTGAATACATTGCTCTCAGAGAACGTATCAAAGAGGTGTTATGGATACAGGGCTTACTAAATGAACTGAAACTGTTAGAATGTAAAGGTGTTATATACACTGACAGTCAAGGGGCTTATAATATAAGTCGCAATCCTGTGTATCATGATAGAACTAAACACATTGGTGTTAAATACCACTTTATCCGTTTACATGTTTTGAATGGAACTGTACAAGTTGAGCAAATTTCTACAGACAAGAACCCAGCTGACATGGGTACCAAGGCTGTAGTGGTTAGGAAGCTGCTCTTTTGTACGAGCTTCCTCCACATCAACCGGATTTAAGTCAGCTGGGGTTGGATGGGCTATGAAGAATGAGTCTCCAGGAAGTCACTATCAGAAAGTGAGGAAAATCATGTACACTACCAATCTGTTGTAATTTTGAACTTGTAATTTGTTGTAATAAAGAATACATGAAAACAAGGGAAGATTGTAAGATGTTTTCATGATCTCTTTATTCTTCTTGGGCTCCCTTAGACAGTATAATTGTTGGGCTTTGTTGGACTGCTGGGCTGCCTAGTCTTCTCGTTGTCTCATTAAGAAGCATGTGCACTGCCTGACTCTTGCATCACTAGATCCGCGCCTTGATCCAAGAAGTGACCCGACCCGCGTGAAGACCTAGCTATTTAAGCTCTTTATCTGGCCACTGTTCACTTGGCCGTCTCTCAGATGCTTTTCTCTTTGTGATCTCTCTTCTAGGGTTTCTGTTTCTCTTGTAATTTTTTGTAATTCTCTATGGTTTCTTGGTGGTTTGGTGTATATCTCTGTGATTGACATTGTACATGTACTTCTGATCTTGATAGTGGATTACTGGGCTCAATTCTGAGCCTGTCCCGTGGATGTAGCCTGGTTTTCAGGGCGAACCACGTAAAGCTTTGTGTTCTTCTTCTTTGTGTTTCTTGGTACTCTGAACTCTGACTTCTACTTTGTGTGTGATTATGTTGCTGTGTTAACTTTGAATTGCTATAACAGTTGAGAAGTACTTCCAACTTGTGCAGCAGCAAATTATACAACAATAATGTCATTAAATTAGTTCATTAGTCTTATGTAGTTAAATCTTAATTAGTATATAGAAAAATCCCATAGCAGTTCAGCTATGCAATTCCATAAACTATTCATGGTAGTTACCTCAAATTTACTTTATGAATATTCTTAGACGAGAAGGAATGGTAGTTCTATCACTTCCTTGGTTCACATTCTACAAAAATAATATTTTGATAGCAATATGGTTATTATACATACACATACATAAAAGAAAGTATATTTGTCTATGTACCCTATTTCCCTTCATTGTCTTTGACATGGATTGCTTAGTAGTATTTCTTCTATTGGTGTTAGCTGACACATTAGCTGGAACTGATTGTTCGCATCTTCATATATTATGCCCCGCCTTTAAGTAGTAGGAGCAATGTCCTTTACCCCGGGCGCTTTAGTTTTGTTGGACCATATACAACATGATCACGTTTTCTGGTGTTTTTTTGGTGTTCCAGCTTTTAGCTTTATTAGTGGGTGCAAAATCTTGGGATGTTTGATGGCTGACCAAGTATATTCATTAGGAATTGGATTAATGACATGGTCATAACACATTGGTTCTGTTGTGAGATAGTAATTAACTTACTGTATAAGATCTATTTGAGTTGTTGCTAACACTGTTTTTGTATGTTTGCAGGGAACTCCTGAGACTGTCCACTAAGCAATCGCATGTTTTACTCTCCAAATCTACAATCTTATAGCTTTTCCATCCCTAACCTCACATTCAATATCTAATGATAACAATATATTAACATATCGACTTTATTACACATTTTCTTTTAGCTTTTTCATCACATTTACTGGTATTTAGTGGTATCTTGTTCTTGATTTTTGTTGCATATTCAAGGCGCTTTCTCATTAACTTCATACCACAACAATTTTCAATTTTCCAAAAGGTTCAGACAAGCTGGTCACGAAGCTTGTCGATCCATTATTAGTAGAATCTGAAAGGCTGTTAATCATGTCGTCAGAGTTGATATTTTGTTCAAATACGTGTCTCGACCAATGTCTAACATTTATCTTAGTCATATAATCATATGATTCAATATTTGTTGTTTCTAGGAGCTTCATTGATGATTTGAATTCAGAAACATTGTTTAATTTTGAAGCTCTCCAAATTAAGTCACTTGTGTTTTCATTTCAACACCACCCTATGTTAGTATAGAAATAATTATTTGTGTTATAAAGCAGACATAGGATATTAAAAATATTGGATTCAATGCAATATATAAGAATTAGAATATAAAAAAAATAACATAGAACGACTATAGAGAATAGTTTCTTCACTTCTGGCCACTGCATTTGCAATCCTTATTTTATATATATATATATATATTTCTAAGAAATGGATGAAAGTAAAATCATGTTGTTCTATATTTTAACTTATAACTTAAGTATAAATCCTAAAATATTATGCTAGCACTTTAACAGTGGTTCGTAAAGTAGCAACTTATTGCATAATGAACTGAATTTTGAATAAGTGAGCTATGATACTTGCCATGGTGCTTGGAAAATTCCTTTCACATTAGCTATAATATATCTCACACACCAATGAGCTTTAGTAGTTGGCTAAACATCATTGAGAGTCTTAAACACTCTTTTCTGGCGATCGCTCATGAATGTTAACCTTTAAGGTTCATCATTACTTGAACATTTTATAAAACAAGCATAAGATACAACATTATTTTAACGTGGACTATAGTAATATTAATACAACAGGAAATATATACTAAAATTTTAAATGAATGAGATAGGGATTTTTTAAATATACCACTTATCGGCCAAGGATGCTGATATCATCATATCTAAACAGTTACTAAAAATCACCAACAATAATTATCAGACCCTTTGGTGTTTCCAAGGTTATCCTCTTCGCCCTATAATCCATCATAACACCATACCAGGATGACCAGTCTATACCAATAATAACATCAAACTCCTTACATTTCAACTCTAAGAAGTTCCTTATAAGGATTTTACCTCTATTTCTAGGGGTACATTCTTAAACAAGCGATTCATCACAACGCTATCATCGAAAGAGTTTGATACAATAATATCTCTATTCATTCTCTCTCATTCCCAATCTTTATTCTCTAGTATCTCATTACAAATATGGGAAAAAGTAGAAACGGGATAAATAAGCATATGAAATGGTGGGTTAAATATGAACAACATACTAGCTACAACATCCGGTGTGTCGACCTCTTCACGTCCCCGAAGAGCATAGTGTCAAAGGATAATCAGCTTGATTCTCTCATCTAATTGCTTCAACATATTTCTAGAATCAAGGTAATTAATGTATAATCAATTATTGTAATTAAAAGTTAGTCAATGAGAGGCTAAATTAGTGAGTAATTGATGTTGTAATAGACTGAAATTCAACACGTATATCACTATATAATAAGAAGTCCCGAGGAGAAAAATCATTCACTCAAAAAATTCTCTAAAGCGTCATGGTATCGGAGCCTTAATCTTTGAAACTCAAGTGTCTAGCTTTTTAGTTCTTTTTTTTTTCTCATATCTTCCGATAAGTCAAAGATTTTCTTGATTCGTTTTAACGGTAAAAGTTACTCGACTTTGGGAATTCCATTTCAAAATCTTCGTCAAGGGTAAAGATCTATATGGTCATATCGATGGAAGCAAACCTCGTCCTAGTGATCAAGATAAAGATACTTCTGTAAAATGGGAAGTCAAAGATGCGCAAGTCATGACATGGATACTTGATTCAATGGATCCAACTCTTATTTTGAATATCCAACCTTCTAAGACTACTGCTGAGATGTGGATCTATCTTAAAAAGATATATCATCAAAGCAATACTGCTCGCTAATCCAAATTGAGCTTGAGTTGTCTACTATCCAACAATAAAGTCTTTCTATCTCTGATTTTTATTCAAAATTCATGAAACTTTGGGCTGAATACACTGATATAATTTATGCTACTTTGCCTATTGACGGATTAAGTTCTTTATAATTAATCCATGAAACAACACAAAAAGTACAGTTTCTTATGAAGTTAAGATCTGAATTTGAAGGTATTCGATCCAATCTTATGAATTGAGATCCGGTCCCTTCTCTAGATACATGTCTCGGTGAACTATTTCATGAGGAACAATGTCTTCTCACTCAAACTACCATAAGCGAGTGTAACTCGATCTCTTCTGCCGTTGCTTTTGCAACTCATGGTAAGGCAAAAGGTAGAGACTTGAGTACCATAAATGTTTTTATTGTAGAAAGAATGGTCATTTTGCTTCTAATTATCCTCATAAATTCTGCAACTACTGTAAGAAGGATGGTCATATTATAAAAGAATGTCTGATTCGTCCTCCAAAGAAATCTGAAATTGCATATAATGCTACGATTAATTCTTTTGGTGCTGGATTAGTAGTCACAATAACTCCATCATAAAATGTATCTATTCATGTTTCATCCGTTACTCCTGAAATGATCCAGCAAATGATTGTTCTACTTTTTCTACTTTAGGAATTTTAGATAAACCCTTTTCTAAATCTGCTCCTTAATTATTTAATAGTGCAGCTTCAAATTATAAATAATTCTAAATTTCTAACTAATGTCCACAAATATTCTAGAAATCTCCAAATTCATACCTCTGTGGGTAGTTCTTTGCCTATCACACAAATCAGTGACATTTCTTTCTCTTTCACCAATGTATTTGTTTCTCCCGATCATACCACCTATTTGATATCTATTGGACAATTAGTTGATAATGATTTGAAAGTCAAGTTTTTAAATCTGGTCGCATTGTGCAGTCTCAACACTCCGGGAAAATGATCGCGAGGGGGCCTAAAATTGGACGTCTTTTTCCTTGTCTTCTATCTTCGTCATCGTGTTTAGTATTACCATACATTATTTGCAATTCTTTTTTTATGATATGTTGAGTATGGAATAATTGTTTAGGACATCCAAACTTTAGTGTGCTTTCCAATATGTTTAAATTTGGTTTACTTGGGAATAAAGAAATACCATCTTCTAGAGTCTTTCAATTTGGTTGTGGTTAATGTAAACTTGGTAAAAGTTACCATTTCCTACTCACACCTCAAATAATGTTCAACCTTTTGATTTGATATATAACGATGTGTGGGTTATGTCACCTGTTATTTCTCATGAAAATTATAAATATTTTGTGATATTCATCGATGACCATAGTTGATTCACTTTGTTTATTTTTTACGTTCGAAAAAAGAAGTTTTTTCTGTTTTCAAACTTTTCCATTCATACATTCAGACACAATTTTTTGCAAACATCAAAATCTTACGATCTGATAATGGTGGAGAATACATGTGTGATTCTTTTCAAGAATTTTTACAGCTTCATGGAATAATTTCCCAATAGTCTTCTCTTTCAACTCCTCAACAAAATGGGGTATCTAAAAGAAAGAATTGGCATCTTCTTGATGTCGTTCATACCCTTCTGTTAGAGTCATCTATACCTTCTCAATTTTGGTGCGAAGCTATTTCCAGTATTGTTCACCTTATTAATAGGTTGCCTTCCTTTACTTTGAATCATGTGTCTCCTTCTACTAAATTATTTGGTCATTCTCCCAATCATTCTAATCTTCATACTTTTGGTTATGTGTGTTTTGTTCATCTTCTTACTCATGAGTGTACAAAATTGAATGCACAGTCAGTTCAATGTGCTTTTTCGGGATATTCTGTGCATGAAAAATGTTTATTATGTTATGATCCAAATTTGCGTGGTATTCAAATTTCTAATAATGTCTGTTTTTAAAATCAATATTTTTTCACCACACATCGAGATTCTACTAATAATTCTGAGTCATTTGTATCTTTACCCCTATTTACTGATACATCTGCAGATTCAACTACATCTAAACCTTTAATAGTGTACTAAAGACAGCCTTGTCGAGACTTCAATAACTGCTGAACCCCCTCCCACTCATCCACCGAATGTTGATTATGTCCATGCAACTCCTCCCGAACCTCTTCGACGAAGAACTCGAGTTTGTTGACCACCAAATAGGTTTGGTTTCACTCCTCATTTATCATTAGCAACCACTTTGTCTTCTATTCTTATTCCATCGTCTTGTAAACAGACAAAAGAGCATGAGTGTTGGCGAAAAGTTATTAAAACTGAACTTTTCGCACTAGAAGAAAATCAAACTTGGGATGATGTACCGTGTCCCCATTTTGTGAAACCTATTGGTAGTAAGTGAGTATTCTCCATCAAGCTTCTTCCCGATGGTTCTTTGGATCGTTACAAGACTCACTTGGTTGTCCTTGAAAATAAGCAAGAATATGGTATAGATTATGATGAGACATTTGCGCCAATTGACAAAATGATTATTGTATGAACTATACTAGCTCTTGCTGCCTCTGAATCTTGGACCTTACATCAAATGGACGTTAAGAACGCATTTTTGCACAGTGATCTCAATGAAGAAATATGTATGAAACTTCCCTATGGTATGCCTATTTCCTCTCGGTACTAATGTTTGCAAATTGAATTCTCTTTATGGTCTTAAGCATGCACCAAGAGCATGATTTGAAATTTTCAGAATACTTTGCTTGATTTCTCCTTCACACAAAGTCAATATGATTCCTCTTAGTTTCAACGTAAAACCAGTACTAGTATAATTGTTCTACTTGTTTATGTAGAGTGATATTATCATTACTGGTTTGGATCCCTCTATCATCTTTGAAGTTCAAAATTTGTTGAATTCAACTTTTCATATGAAAGATCTTGGTCATCTCACATATTTTCTGGGATTAGAAGTGCATTATCGACCCTAAAATATTTTACTGAACCAATAAAAATATATTCAAGATTTAGTTGAATTGGCAAGAATGAAAGACTCTATCCCAGTCGACACTCCAATGGAAATTAATGTCAAATATAGGCATGATAAAGGGGTCTTCTTTAGGATTCCACACTGTACAGAAAATTGGTAGGAAGTTTGCTCTATTTGATAATAACTCGTCTAGACATCTCTTTTGTTGTTCATACTATGAGTAAATTTATGCAATTGCCACGACATCCCCACTTATCCGTTGTTCGTCACATAATTCGATATATCCTCAGTACATCTAGTCGTGGTTTATTCTTTCCCGCGACTTCTTCTCATAAACTCCAAGCATACAGTGATTCTAACTGGGCGGAATGTCCAGATACTAGAAAATCTATAACTGGATGGTGCCTGTTTCTTGGTAATGCCCTTATCTCTTGGAAAAGCAAGAAGCAAGATTGTGTCTAAATCATCCACTAAGGCAGAGTACGAGCCATGGCTATGATCTGAAATCTTTGGTTACGAGGTCTATTTATAGAACTTGGTTTCTTTCAACTCCAACCTACTCCCCTACATGCTGACAATATGAGTGTTACGCAAATAGTTGCCAACCTAGTCTACCATGAATGCACCAAACACATGTGTCACTTTATTCGTTGCATAGTTTACCATGAATGCACCAATCACATGTGCCACCTTATTCATGACGTCTTTGACCGTAAAGTTATTACTCTTCCATACATTGCTACAACTCTTCAGCTTGCAGATATTTTCATTAAGTTCATGACCCGTCAGCGTCATAATTTTTTTATCAACAAATTGATGTTTATGAATCTTTCAACATTAATTTGAAGGGATGTCAAAGGATAATTAGCTTGATTCTCTCGTCTAATTGCTCCATTATATTAGTATCAATTTGAAAGGATGTCAAAGGATAATTAGCTTGATTCTCTCATCTAATTGCTCCATTATATTAGTAGAATCAGGATGATTAATGTATAGCCAATTAAAGTTAATCAATTAAAGTTTAAATCAGTAATTAATTGATGTTGGAATAAACTGAAATTCAACATGTAAATCACTATAGAATGAGAAGTCTCCATCGAGAAAAATCATTCACTCAAAAAAATATTCTCTAAAGTGTCCCATAGGTCCGTGTGAGTCACGCCTTTCACCATGACTAGGAACAGATGCAGTGCCTTTTCTTTCGCCTCTAGTACACTTGCAGCCGATCTTGCTCCCCTCTGACTAGAAGCTTCAACTAACGGTGCCTAGTATTTTGGACTACCTTGGGACAGTCTTTATCTCCCAGAACAGGAAAGAAAAGTAGGCCGTGATATGACTTTGAAACATGTATCAAATCAAACCAGAAAATAACAAAGTTCCCCCCATACTTGACATTATCATCATCAAAGACGGAAAGTAAAAGAAATCATAAATAAATTATCTTAGTCCAGAAATGTACAATAACTATACACTTTACATTTATTTATTTATTTATTTTGGAAATGAAAACTAAAAGAAGTTCACACAAGCTCTTTAGTGTCACATAGAAGCAAAACACAAGCGTTTGCATGTAAAGTACATTCTTTTTCTTATTTCCTTAGATGGAAGGAGGTTTTTATTTATTACAAATGACAAATCAGACAGCAATATAATGTGATTAGTACTTACTACTTACCAATTAAGAAGATGAACATGAGCTTTCAGGAGGACCTTCTAAACGAATGTAATCATACATAAGCCCTTGGTAGGGGTTTGTACATCTCGGCTGTGTCAGGAAGATCCTATTCTCCCCTTGGATAAGCTTAGTACCTGGTATGTCCACATGGTATAGCCGGTAGAGACCATGAATCCCATGTCTGGCAATTGCATTGTCTCTTCCGATCAGTCCAGTAGTAAAT
This sequence comes from Cardiospermum halicacabum, assembly GCA_031304145.1. NCBI lineage: Eukaryota > Viridiplantae > Streptophyta > Magnoliopsida > Sapindales > Sapindaceae > Cardiospermum > Cardiospermum halicacabum. The sequence continues at coordinate 6,512,310 of CM062394.1, forward strand.
AGACGACGTTTTGAATTGGGATCGTTAACCCGGATCTAAACAAGGGAAAATATCAATGAATTTTGGAAATAAAGTATCCTTGTTGAGACCATGTGAATGTAAAGATCAACCCATTAGATTATGTACCTGCAACTCAGCTAGTGTGGCAGCTGCAATTGCTACTCGTAATTTATAGGTACTGCTCCTATCCACCTTTTCAAGTTGGAATTTGATTTGCCAAGTGGTTCCATGATTTGTACCATCTTTTATCCTGAAACACAAGTTCATGTCAGACTGCTTAATCCGGAAGGACCATTTAGAAATCACAAGATGCCAATTGACAGTTAAGGGCTAACAACCATTATTGCTAGTGAAATGTAGATATCTTTTGTATTCCTTAATTTTAGTTCTCAGCACAAACTTTCTGATGCATTTACTGAGTTGCTTCTGACTAGTATTAAAAACCAAAAAGAAATTCTATGCTTCTCAACACCAACTAAGAACTCAAATTGATCTATGGAATCCAACTTCATCTAATAAAAATCATTGTTACAAAGATTACCTGATTAGATGAGCAAAGAACCAATCTTTGCTGTAGTCACTAACACCAACAGTGTAAACCAGGTCTTCATGAGGATACAATTCTGAATATCTATCCCACAATCCATACTGCCTATATCTGCAAGTAGATGATACTCATCGACTATTAAATCTGAATTTATATACTAACAGCTCAAAAAGAAAAAAGAAAGTAGGATTATAAGTAAAAAGCACTGGTGAGGTTCAGATCAAATGAAGCATAATCTGCAGAAATATGGTTATTTTTAATAATGTAAAAGAGAAAGAGAAGCTTACCTGTCAGGATGATTGATAAAAAGTTTATTGATATACATTGGGTCTGGATCAGGAACATAAAACTCTGCAGCAGAACGGTCAGGAATTCCAATTTCCCACAATGTTGGTCCATCTCTTGGAGGTTCAAACACCAGATCCCCCAATTCTATATCTGAACCTGTACAACATAATATTTTGAAATGTTAGTTTTTGTTATATCATGAAAACTTCACGAGAGGTCGAGTTCAATGAACATTACCCTGTGATATAGTAACAACAGCACCATAATGATAATCTCCAATAAAACAAGGTACCCATGCATACAGATTATAGTTTCCAGTACGGATATGATTGATAGTGAAACAGCCATTCTCATCTGCTGTCGTCCAGAATTGATATTGCTGGCCAAGGAACAACCAAAATCATCATCAGGGGAGGGATAAAGCATATTGTAAATGCTTAAAAGGAATGAAATGACCACTTGCATGTAAAACAAACATATCTGAAGGACATGAAGTTTATTTCAGAAGTAAGGCCAAGAGGGAGGGAAACTAGTTACTAATTTAACTTTTGCTATTTACTTCTATTGTAAAGAAAAGTTTGACAATTTCTGCTACAAATTTATAAAACCAATTTATCAACCTGCAAACTATTTAGATCCTATGTTTCCACTTTTATCTTGCAATAAGGAACCAACAGCTAGTAATGAACTGTACTCTATATGCCTACATTGTGTAACAATGCAGTGAAGAAAAATGAGTACCAGAGCATAAAGCAGTCTTTTACAACAAACCTAATAATGTATAACTAGAAACTAAAGCAACTATATCCTTCAGTTTAAGAAGGGAAACATTATAAAATTAACCAATTACCGGTTATGTTGTCTCCAGGTAAAAACCAGGAGTATAGTATCCCAGTGCTTTCTAAATGACAGTGTAGTACTAGAAGTATAAACAGATCAAATCACCTTCCACTCTGTTTGCCATGATCCTACATTTCCAGGTGGGGCCAACCCGACATAAGCACCATTTGCTGATATGTAGTCATTGTTGACGTACCTGATCATATCAATAAAACAAGTTGAGCTGAGTTGACTATGTCATCTACATAGCTTAAGATCAACAACCAAGGATTACCAAGAAGTCAAATTTTCACTTCTTGGCAAAAAAATTTTCGCATAGATTAATGGTTCATCTGTGTATATATATCAACTATGCTTTACAAAATAAATAGTGAAGTGCAACTAAAAATTTCATAGATCGAATGCGGAGCAGGAGAAAAAAGAAAGAGAAAATTTAAACAAGTTATACTGCATTGGCAACAATTATAAATATTGTGATAACCAATTCAAACAAACTCCCTTGCTTCTTTCCTCAAACTATCTGTCTTGCTCATAATCATGCATATTAAGGTATTGACACTTAGTATTTGCAGTGAATTTTTAATTATGAACAAATATTAGCATCCTGATGCATTAGATGTATCAAGAATATAGACCTGTCTCGGACCAGCAGTCTTCCCCTAACTCTACCTCTGTCTTCTGACTTCGGAAACTCCTCAGAGGCAGGAAAACTGTAAGGCCAGCTTTGAACTTCAGATATCATCTGCAATTGGATAGGCATAGTCATAAGATATACAACTACAAGATGTGAGATACAAGAATCAACCCTTAATGATGAAAAACCTGTGTTTTAGCATCCTCCCATAGCCAAAGCGGATCCTCACCATTAGGTGCAGAATTAAGATAGATAAACACGGGACCAAAAACTTTCTTCCATGGCTCATTCGGTGCTATCCATCCATTTAAATCTTTTCCTATGTAGTGAGTCCCCAGAAACATCTGAAATAACCATGATCATGAAATTGATGCAACCAAAGGCCAAAATACACGCATCAGTACCAATCACACAAGATAAGTAAATATATTCATTCTACCAACAAATTACATCATCCCACCAACTACAGAGGAAGAACCCTCACTTACAGCAAGTGTTGTGGGGCCAACATGTGATGTAAGGTTCTGTTTCAGTGGTCCACAAGATCGAAACTCATCACTTGGTATGATTAGCCAAAATCCTACTGGAGGGCCATAACATATCCACCCATGGACCTTAAGATCTTTATTCTCACATGTATACTGATATTTGTCATCCACCTGCTATCAAGTTGAAAAATTAAGAAAACATATAATGTGTTTGGTTCGGAATGCATATTTTACAAGGTATTTTGTCAAATCAGCCTAAATTTTTATTAACTTTAACTAGGAAAAAAAAGATTAAAACACCCAAACTGCTACAGAAGAAGTTCATAGAAGAATGATATAAGACAGGAGAGTACCTCATCTTTATAACTTGCATTTGTGGGATTGACAAGGAGTACAGCCTCAGGATAAGCCAGGTGTTGCCCTCTTCCTGTCATGCGGTCATCAGGTTGAGGCATATGTCTTTGCCTGTTGTCTGACACTGCCATGTAGCAAAACCTAACAACCACAGCTCCCGATATTTTTAATGAAGAAATTACCAAAGAAAAAACTATCAAGGACTACATTTTTCATGGGTTAAGGGTAAGAAATCAAATCTCTGAAATACTAGGATTGACTGCTCTTCTTCCTTCCATTACAGAGTAGTCTAACTCTAGTAGCAAGCATCAACTTGCATTTAAAATTCAGAGTATAACAGAAAAATATAAACATTTTACTCGGGAAATTTCTTCTATGATGAGGTAGCCAGATAGGGCCCAGATGTCACCTAGGTTCCAACATCTTTTCCATTAAACTGAACTAACTCTCCTACTACGCAAGTGAAAGCCATTTCATTAGTTGATAGCAAAGAGAATAAAATCAAATTTTGTCATAGATCCATCATCCAAGAACCAATCAAGTCAAAGATTGAAAAAATGATTCTAGGCACTAAATCTTACATTGATTCTTACCGTTTCTTTTATTTTTATTTCCATTTTTAAATACTGATTTCCTTTCTTGCATTATTGAGCTTGTATGAAACTCTATTTGAAGAGTATTATTTTGTGAAATAAGACAAGTAGAAGTTTATACAAACAAACCGGTTGGTAGCTCCCATAGAGCTCTAGGTAAGATTCTCCCTTAGAGGTCTAGGTTGGATTCTCCTTTAGAAGTCTAGGTCGGATTCTCCCTTAGAGTTCTAACTATATTCTACAACATAGGTCAAAAGAGAACAAATATATCTTTGCAAGGCCATCGGCCTATAACTCGATCTCAGTGTAGGGATTGTGACAAAATCCCTCACATAACTTCAAAGAAATGACAATTTATTAATTCCAATGATGAAAAAATTATATAGCCATAAGACCCCACCTTAATCTAAGTATACATAAAACCATGACCAGACAAAGCCAAATTGGCTTGTTATTGTTCTTAAATTAAAACTATCCATTTCTATGTATCAGGCAAACATTATAATTTTAAAAGTGATTGCTGCTAATTAAAAAACAACAGCTTATCTCCTAGCAAAGAGACTTACATGTCTTTTCTAAGCTTTAATGTCAATCTGGTTTGTCCCAAAGAAAACCCAGGCCATTCCTGTGGGTGCTCGTAAATAGCATAAGAATAAAAGCCTGAAGACCCCCGAAGCATAATGAACCTACATGTACAAAGTCATACCATTATGTTTCTACTTAAGATCTCAGATAGTAATAATGTTAAAGCTGAGTGAGGACCTTTTATCTATATTTAAGGGAACATACTTCCCCTCAAGTGAGAAATTCCATGTCCTTACAAATGAGAGCTCAACTTGCTCTTCATTTTCCACCACAACCCTAAAACTTGTTCCTTTAATCCTGCAAAGCAATCAGTTCATTCTTCATGAATCAGTATAACCATAACTGATGCTCTAACTCTAACTACTAAATGCAAGGAAAAAACTATAGCTATTATTGTTAGAGCAATATCATCTTTGAAAACAAACAACTCTACACTGAAAGACAATAAGTAGAAGATCAAAGGCCTCTGATGACCAAAAATCTTTATCATATGGACTTGGACACAGAAAATATATTCCAAGATTCATATAACTTCAAATAAGAAGCTCACACATCAAATGTTCCTTTTCCTTCTGGTGGAGTCCAATTAAGGTCCCAGTAACTACACAATAGTCAAAAATATTACAATCAAATTCTTTTGAAAACCGAAGAAGAATGTATCATTCTACAATCAAATTGAGACAAAATAAATAAATAAAGAGTGCATATTTCCTACTACAATAAAATCGAAACAGACAGAAGCAGGTTTAACTTAAAACAGCAAGTACCCTCCATTATCTTCCTTGTTCCGGAATTCAAGTAAATTGTCGATTCCATTATATTGTATCCCAGTAACAATCCCACCTGGTTTGGATAACTTAATCTGGACAATGCCATTATCCAAGACCACCTGATCAATGATCATTCAAGTTAAGAACACAGACTCAGCCTCAAAACAATCAAAAGAAGATAATTAAAACCACAAGCTCCCACTCGGTAAAAATTACATGATGATCTAGAATCTGCAATCGAACAGCTTGAGTTGGTATAACTGGGCAATAATGATTTTGCATCTGTAGGCCACAATTAGAATCTGCATCCAGTTTCAGTACAAATGTCAAAACATAGCTAAGCAGTATTATCACCAAGCGACAGGTATCGCACAAACTCATAAAATTTAAAAAGCACGGTTAGAGTGATTCTTACTTCAAGGTTTTCTATTTATAATACATACTGAAGAAGTGAAAGGAAATAGGAAATAGTAAAGGTTGTAATTTGACATGATGATGAAAGATCTTGAAGTTTAACACATGATCGAATATTGCAATCAATCACAGTCTTAGAATAAAAACATGCCTCTGGGTTTAAGACAATCGGTAGCATCATGGGCACAGGTGGAGCAACCACAGCAGCCGGCGAATTCTCTGCAACGTGTTTCGCATGAGCTTTTCGAGAGCGATGGCGGCAACCAATAACCGTTTCACGTTAGTTTTCAAACAAGTTCCGTTTGATTTTGTTTATAGTAACTCTGTGTTCTTACTGCGGTAGTACTCACTCTTTCAGCTTGCAACCTGCATTCTTTTTATCTTGCAGAAATATAGTCCAGCCTCCTTCAAATAATATATATATATATATATATATATATATACACGATATTTAAAAAATTTTATTTTATTATTTTATATACAAATAATATTATAATATTAATTAATAATTTAACAAAAATAATAATAAATAAAAATATTAATAAATACTTAGTGAAAAATATAGAAATATTTTAAATATATAAATAGAAGTAAATTTTTTATAATAATTCTTGGTGAGATAGTTGAAGTGATACAATAAAAAAAATTATTAATTACGAAAAAGTATATAAGTAAATAATTTTTAAATTGAATTTATTTATTAAAAGAAAATATATATTAGTAATTACTAATTGCATATAAATAAATAATTTATAGATTGAACTCATTTTGTAAGAGTGAATAGTAGAATTTTAAGCATGTCACATCAGCATATTTTTGAATTCTTTTTATATAATAGATATATATATATTTACTACCCCATTTTTAAACAGGTGAAATATTACCATAGTATTGAATATTTATGAATCAATTTATTTCACATATTATTTTCATGTATAAGAAATAATATAGTTGGGTGGGATCTTGTTTTATTTATTTTAATACCTATTTTTTAAATATTAAATTATTATAATTTTTAATTGTATATAATTAAATATATTTATCGTCAAAGATAAATATTGAATACCGCGTCCCAGAAAATGTTTCATCTATTAAAAAACTGAAAAAATATATTATTTTGAGTTCCAATCAAAGTGATCAATTAATAATATTCTAAATTAATATAAGCTGAATTTCATCTTTAACATTTCTTAAAGTATTAAGAAAATTCGGTATAGAGTTTTCACATTAGAAAGTGATGCAAAATGATTGTTCATTTTAGAGCATTTTAGTGCCAATTTTGTTCTAATTCCATAGTATCATCTTCCACTTCACCTTCTTTGTTAGTTTCCTTAACACTTCCAATTATTTATTCGTCCGTAGATAATTCCAAACTCGTGTCTTTTTCTCCCAGTCGTTTTCTCCAAGATAGTTCAGAATATCTTCGGCATTCATTGTGTTAATGATAGTTCAATCCATTCACTAGATTCTGCAATTTTTATAACCTACCATTGTCAATTTGTTATTAATTTCCATCTCGAAATCGAAGTTTACAATGCTTAAAACAATATGCAATAGTACATGAGTAAACATATATTTTCATGTCGAGATTGCAAGATTCATCACATCTAAAACATTAATTTTTTCTGGGTGCTATCTTGAAAGAAGCGCATAGTCAAATTTTTATTCTGCATCCATGTGCAACCAAGATGTTCCAAGAGTGAATTCAATTTCGGTGATCACTTATGAAGAGGACTATTGCGGAGTATATTAGTCATTGCTTGATATGCTAGCAAGTTAAAGCAGAGCATCAAGTTCCTTCTAGTTTATTGCAACCAATCAAGATACCGCACTGGAAATGGGATCAAGCGACCATGGATTTTATAGTTGGATTACCTTTGACCTGTGAGAAACATGATGCCTCGTGAGTGATTGTGGATAATTGACCAAGTCTGCCCATTTTATTCTGATTCGAGTTGACTATTCATTTGAGAGATTGGTCGATTTGTATGTTAAGGAGATTGTGAGGTTGCATGAGATTCCCTCATCTATCATCTTTGATAAGGATCCTCGCTTTACCTCCGGATTTTGGAAGAAGTTTCGAAAGGTGATGGGTACTCAAATGAAGTTTAGTTCAGCTTCTCACCCTCAGACGAATGGGCAATCGGATAGGGTATTTTAAATATTGGAATACATGTTTTGGTGTTGTGTACTCGAATTTGGAGATAGTTGGGAGAAATATCTTCCCTTGGTAGATTTTGCTTATACAATAAACAACCAATCAAGTATACAAATGGCACCTTATGAAGCATTGTATGGAGCATTGTATGGGAGGAAGTATAGAACTCCCGTTTGCTATGAATTGAGTGAAATAAGGATTGTTGCTTCAGAATTGGCCCACGAAGCTGAAGAGAAAGTGAAATTCATTCAAGGGAAACTTAAGAAAGATTTCGATAGTCAAAATTCCTATGCGGACCTAAAGCAAAAGGTAATATCCTTTGAAGTGAGTGACAAAGTAATCCTAAAAGTTTCACCTTAGAAGAAAGTGCTTCGATTTGGTCGTAAAGGGAAGTTGACCCCTAGATTCATCAGTCCATAGGAGGTTCTTAGAAAGTGAGACCAGTTGGTTATCATTTGACTTTGCCACCGGAGTTGGCAAAGATTCATAATATATTGCACATGTCGATGCTTTAACAGTATTGATCGGATCTTTCTCACGTCTTGACTAGGAAAGAGAATGAGTTGAGATCGAATTTGTTTATGATGAGAAACCAGTTGAGATCTTGACCCAAGAGGTTAAGCAATTAAGGAACAAATCGGTATCCTTAGTCAAGGTTCTTTGGCATAATTACGCGGTCAAGGAAATATCTTGGGAAAGTGAAGAGGTGATGTGTAGGCAATATCCTCAGCTTTTGGGTCAAAATTTATCACTAATTGTTTGACTATTTGTAAATTGAATTTTTCAAAATATTTTATTTTCTCTCTTATGAAAAATTCCAAATCGGAATAAGAGAAATTCAACTTGGGGAAGTAGAGACTAATGAAAATATCGATTTTTTGGGTCAAACGCCATTTTTTGGTAAAATACTATTTTTTGGTCAAAATTTTAAGATAGGTGACTATTTTTTATGTAAAATGTCAAAATAAAAGTTTGGAAACGAAAAGAATGTGTGGGAAAGTGTTTCAGAGGAAAGAGAACATGAAATTGAATTGGGCTTAAATTGGCCCAATCCAACTCCAAACCTACAACTGTATCACAACACACCCCACTCACCACTTGTTACTATTTATTGTCTATTTCAATTCCCTCATTCTCTCACAACCCTCTTTCACTCTACTCACACAACTAGAAATACGTATTTTGAATTCATCAAACCGTAGCCACCAATCATCCAAATGCCGGCAAAAGCCCGTGGTTACACGGTCATCAATATGATAATCGTGCCCGTCTGTGACCACACGTTCACGGGCCAAATTTTGACACCACTATTGATGATGATTATGTTAACGGTATAAATTGACAAAAATATCTATATGCATGTTTCACAACATAATGACTCTTTTAGTTATTCATCATGAATCTTAAAATGAATATTTAGGACCTAATTGAGTTGGATATATTCACAGCTAAAATCCTTATTAAGTGTTTAACTTAGAGGAATTAATTGTTCAAGGGGTTTTAAATGAACTAAGGTTATTATTAAAAATGTTTGAATGAAATTTTGGGTGTTTAGACACCATTTGCTTCAATTTTGGTGATCTTTATGGACTTGAGATGTTACTTGAATGTTGGGGTCACTTTTAGGGGAGTGCAGTTCTATTTTTTTCTTAAAATAGTGCAAAATATATAAGGTACTAAATTGATAATTTGGTGACTCTCAAAATTTCATGTTATGGAGTCTTTTAAATCGTCTACTGCCGAACTATAACTGGTATTAATTTCGTAATAGTTTAGTAAGCACCATACTTGACCTTCTGGAGTAAATTTTCCTTATCTTGCCAAATTACGAATTTAGTGGTAATTTGGTTAGAGTTCAGTACTCACTATTTAAGCATTTTAGAGTAAATTTTAGGTTAATTACCAAAATACAGTTCAGTCTGTATTTCGTTATATAATCCAGGCAAAGGGCTGTATGATATGTCTTCTTTCTTATTGAGCTACAATTTGCGCCGTAGTTCGGGTAGGAATTTGGGTAGGGATTGGTATAATCTGTTTTCTTGTATACCGGGCTACCAATTCGATAGTTAACTCAGTTTGTAGCTCGGGCAGAGACTGGGAATAATCTATTCTTGTGGTTACCAAACTATAATTCGATAAGTAGTTTGGTAAGTAATCCAACCAGATATTTAGTCTAACTGTCTTGCAGTTTGCCGAATTCCAATTCGGCGAGAGTTTGGTGACAGTTTGATTACATTGGAAATCAAGTGCAATTAGTTGAATTTGAATGTTTTGACTTCTTTTTCTTGATTGATATGTTTGTTTTTGGGTTTGCTTGATTGAATAGGAACTTTGATAAGTTTTTAGGATTCGTTTGGTTGCTCATCCTACTACTTGATATTAATGTATTTTTTATGTGTTTATCTGGGTATGAAATTGTGAACTAAGCATCCGATAGCCTAACACCCATTGTTTTCTATTTTTAATTTTTTTTCCTTCCTTTTTGTACTAAAATAGTAACTACAAGTGATCAAGTATAGCTTCCGAAGGATATGTTGACCTTTATAAAGATTATTCACATCAAGCACCACTTGATCTTTTGAGAACAACCATGTGTATTTTGAACATATCTAAAGTTCGTAAATCAATATATTATTTTGTCAACTTTCTTAAATTCTGTTTTGAGAGTTGAAACCTAAACTATGGCTCCTATTTGCATATCGCCTCAGTTTGGGAACTTCTTTAATATTGTAGTGATTTTGCAAACTAATTGGTATTTCAAGTAAATATACTCTTGATTTTTTTATGAAATGAAAGACTTGTGGAAGTATGGAATTATAAATTTTATTACTGTGAGCTTGGAAAAATTGTTATATATATATATATGGTAATTGTTTTTAAATGTGGCGGTTGGTCTTCTCATTACAGTCTCGACCGGGATAGGGGTTCGACACTACAATAGTTGTGATGAATGAATAGTGGGGTGTATTTAGTGTTTGGGTGGGGTGTGTCATGACACATTTTTGGGCTTGGAGTTGGATTAAACCAATTTAGGCCCAATCCAAATTTAATTTCATTTCTCCAACGAAGCACTTTTCGACATCGCCAATAGTGTTCAAAATTTTATTGACCTTTTTCAATAAAAATAGCCACTTATTTTAAATTTGGATTTTTCTGTACAATAGGGGTAAAATGTTAATTTTACTCAAATTCACGTTTTGCTCAAAATCATTGTTCCCCCCCCCCCAAATTTTCAATTTTAAATAGACTCTAAACTTCCAATTAGTCTAGTGTCATTAGACTCAAATTAATGCTCTTACTTAAATAAAGAGATTTTTATAAATCTGAATCTTTAAAACGGTCAAACAATAAGCGAAAAATTTGACCCCATTTTTCAAACGTTACAATAACATTCATTTAAGCTTCAAGCTAACAAAAGAAAACATTAAAATCATCAAGAACTACCTTTAAAAATCCATTTTTCGATTTGTGAAAAAATTGAAAAGTACAGATTTTTATACCTTCTCAAAGAGCTTTCAAAACCTTCTACAATGTCCAAGAGTAAATCAATAATGTATTTAGGGACGTTAGGAGCGATAAAGATCCTTAGCAAAATCAACATCAGTAAAGCCAAAAATAACAATATAGAGAAGTAAGAAAACAGGCACGTTGTTATCAGCTTTATAGCACAGGCAACAAACAAACATGCTTCTCTTGAATCTCAATGTTTGAATAAACATATATAACCTCTAATTCCACTGTCTTGGGGACTATTTCAGCACATATAGTGACCATTTTAACAAGCAAATCTTATTAGAATTATTTGATTCATTATTACCTTGTGGTTGAGACATATAAATTCGCTATCCAAAAATCATGTAAGAAGACAGTCTTAACCTCCATCTACTCTAATTCCCAGGGCAATTAAGGGAAGCATTATTCTGATAGTTGTATATCTAACTACATATGACAATATTACAGAATAGTCAACTTCAGTCATTATTTGTTCACTTATCCGCACTGTTTATGAATTTATCTGGCTTTCATCCACTACGACTCCAAAACACTCTTGTGGTTTTAAGAGGTCCGGCTTAGAACTTCGATTCAGATACGGGCTTGCGCGGCTTGGGACTTTGGTCCATATTGTATCTCCCATTTTCAACTCTATTGTTTGTTTTTAGGCAATGGTATAAAAATTTTGTAACTTGATTATTAGTGGTGTCATACGGTCAAGTCCGCGCCCGCCATGACCGTGAAAAGCCCGTGATTGTATGGTCATCAATATGGTGACCGTGCCACCACGGTCACGGGCCACCTACGGACTTTTACGTTCATTTGGCCCGTGTCTGGCTACAAATCAACCACGATAATTTAGTGGGTCGAAATACTTCTAAATTTTCTAAACATGTCATATATTTTACATCTAGAGTTAGTTTAAGAGCAATTAAGTTTATTTAGCATTATTTACCAAACAATGAACTATTTCAATCATGTTACTCAATTTCAAGCCCTCTTAAAGGGTGTCAATAGTTCAAGCATCAAATTTATGCACTTTTAGTCATTTTTGTCAATAATCTTTTCATTATCAATTCTTCTAAGTTAATCATCCTGCACTCATTTCATCATATCGCTTTTGCCCAAAAATACTCATTTTACGAAAATAATTTTGAAACCACTTTAATTGAATCAATTTGACACTACCTATAATCTCTACTTACCATTTTGTCGCTAATTTTCAATTTATTTCTACATAGAATTCCAAAACTTCTAAACTCCAAAACAAGATATTACACTAAATCATCAAATGCATCCAATCATATAATTTCTCTCTTTTACAATATTCCACATGCTCCTTGATCATATATACCAATAATATCATATACGAATAAGTATTTTATTTTTAAACTCTTGTGGGTATTGATCATTTTTATGGGGTGAATTTTTTCCAGAAGCATCGTTGTCTTTTCTTCCTTAATCACAACTCCAAAACATTTTAAACACCTGTCTTACAACACGCAAACAATTCTAAGTGGTGGAATCTGATCAGGCAGAGCGAGTTATTTGGATTATTGATATTAGACTTGGCCCGCCAACCATCCATCAATCCATATCTAGCCAAACAGTGGGACCACGCTGACAAGGCCAACATGTCGTATTTGAGAAAAGCCACATGTTCGATGTTTATTTCTATAGCTAGCTTCTACAACCACCCCACAACCCAACTACAAAAATCAACAGCAGAGAATTTATTCCACACAATGCTGTCCTAGTCATTCATAATTTTGCATCCTAACATTGACAAAAACACGCACAGCTACATCACTACTACTGCCTACACTAAAACAGCAATTACACATCCGCTAAATACCACATAAAGAAACCATGTGTGCAAATATAACTGTACTCATCATAAAGCAGAAAACAAACAAATATTGCATATCCATCCCACATATCATTATCAATCCAATGCTTCTCTGTAAAAATATTCGCTCTTAGACAATTTAGTTACAGATAAGATAAAATTGAATACATGCTCATGCTTTTGAACCTGATGTACAGACTCCCTCATATGTATCCTCCTCTCTCTATTCTCCTAGTGCAGCTGACCATTATCTGCCTTTCTCTGGTAAAAAAGAGATCCTAATAGAACAGCAATGCCTGTTATTGCTATGGTAAAGAGAAGTCGTTTCCGTGAATACTCATTGGGTGGCCTTCTTTGAGCACCACGCTCTCTTTCAACTGGTCTCACGTCCCTTGAAACAAAATCCAAAGGAACAGTTAAAACCATGACAAGTACAGTAACAAATTGATTTGCTATGCCATCAGTAGGAAATGAAATCAACAGTACCAGTATAGTGTACTAATAAAAACAGCAAATATCTTGATGCATAGAAAAGTGAAGGGTGTTGGAACAGAAGAAAATATTTTACCCTAATCTCTTAGATTAAGGTCAACAGAATAATAGGTCTTCAAACAAAAGAGCATTGGAATATTATTCAAATAATCTATAATAAACCTATTCTCCCAATAAATATCATTCTAATGGCATGGAGCTGGGTAAGGGAAATTACACGTGCAGAACAAACTAGAATGAAAAGACATATGCTGGCGGACTAAACATGATATCATCAGGGATTATGGAGATTTCAGGGAAAAAATGGGAAGCAATTTTTACAGCCAAAAAAAAAAAAAAAAAAAAAAAAAAAAAAAAAAAAAAAAAAAAATTGCAACGATGCAAGAAACTTAGTTCTTTTAAAATTGAAATAAATAAAATATGCGCCTACCATCTAGATCATTGTATTTATTACGTGTCACCATTCAATCAAACATATATAAAATTCTCTACTTAAAAGTAAATATAACTCAAAATGCATGTTTGTTTTTCCAATTTAACTCTAAATGGCATTCAATTTAAAACATTTTACTCATGAAATAAATGAACTTAAGTGCCCATTAAAAAAGTCACAAACTAATTTAGTTTAACTTATTTTGCCTTCACAACAGAAAAGATTCTATTTAGTTTCCAAGAAACTGTTAAGATAAGACATAGGTAGTTGAGACAATATAAGAAACACAACAAACTACAATGAAGAAAACATGCTTAACAGTTCCAAATCAAGGTAAAAAGAAGATAATGATTCCATTAGAACTGCACACTGAAATAAATACCTGGAAGAACCCACAGAGTTATCTGGGACACCTGTGCACCTACTCTCATGGTTATATCTTTCTCGCAATCTTATATATTTGTTGCACAGATGACAAAGTTCTGTACGATTCCCACAAACTTCCTGCAATCACAAAATAAAATATGATTAAACTGTTGCTACAAATGGCACAATACACATTTTATCACCTTACTGTTTAAAAAATTGTAGTTACTACCTGATGCTCAGCCAAATCTATGGCAGGCAATGGAAACTCGCAGAAATCACATGTGACGATCCTTTGAGGACAATTTTCACCTTTATGGATAGCCAAAATTTCACGTTCCATTGTCTCGCTGCATTGCGAACAAGCCACCTGCTCAAATAAAGTTAAATAGCCTGCTTAGCATCACATTTTCTACACCTGCTATTTAATAATCTTAGAGAAATAAAACTAGTCAGGCTACACCCATCAGATTGTCGATCATTAAGCACATTGCGAACACAAAGGCTTACCAAAAAAAAAATTCTTCTAATACCATGATATAAATGTAGTCAAGTTTCTTAAATAATCACCATCAGCAGTAAATATAAGTAAATATAAGATAACCTTTTAATACCATGATATAAATGTAGTCAAGTTTCTTAGAGAAGCTGTACTATCCCTTGTCATATTATAGGACTTAGCATCAGGTTACAGCAGTTAAACTTAGTGTTTAACAGCCAAAGCAATAATTTATGGCAATTGAACAAAGGAAGAAGAGGGGGAGATAATGCAACTCATTAGATAGGCCCTTGCATTGCCAAAAGTTCAATTGATATATTGAAAATTGCAGATTGGTAGTTTAAAAAAGCTGTATTCACAGGTCTATCTAAAAATCAAAAGGACACCGCTAATTCCCTCTTATTAAGCACACATATATGAAATTATCTCTTGATTAGCAATCCAAAAATCAGATAATATTGCAAATTCACTTTACAGCTAGTATATACAACCCTAGCGACCATTCCACTCAGACCCTCTAGGCAGGGGTTAAGTAGAATTCCCCACACCTAATGAAGTCTCATTAAAAAACTTTAGAAGCAAGAATTTTTCTGTATACCATCACACAACATCAAGTTACTTTACTGGCTGATATTAAAGACCGAAATTAAAGACAGGATTTATGAATTTTACAACCCATATCCAGACCGTAACAGCAACTTTTTACTCTTCCACCTCAAATTGTGTAAAAGATTTAGGTGATAACAGAAGGACCAAAATTCACATACCGGGGCATGGGTGTTTAAGAAATGTTCTTCAGCATGTTTCTTTGGAACCATATCACCACACACTTTACATCTTTCTAGATTCCGGGAGCAATGTGCATAATGCAAATCAATGTTGGATGATGGGATATCTCTGTCACTAAAATAGCAACAAAATAAAACAATTACACCCAGGTAACTGTTATAATTAAACAGCAATCTGATTGGCAGATATGGTCAGAAATTTTCAACAAATAGCAACACGGGAACATTATATTTATTCCAAAACAGTAATATCTCACAAAACATGCAATAAAAGTGGGCCAAGAGCCATGACTTTGAAACAAGCATCAAATCAAACTAGAAAAGAACAAAGTTCCTCCACACACTTGACACTATCATCATTATCAAAAATGAAAACCAGAAGAAAGGGAAAAAGAATACACGAGTGAACAATAACTATACATTTTACATTCCTTTGCCTGCCTTTTCAGGAAATTGAAAACTAAAAAGAAGTTCACTCAAGCTCTATAGTGTCAATCCTTGACCAACAATGTCTTATTGGCATCAGTCCATGACAACTATATTAGATTGTGTGACTATAAATCTTTTGGAGGCTCATATTCGGGGAAGAACAAGCAAAAAAAACTTTGAAAATGCCAGCATCGTAACCACATGGATCCTAAAGTCTAGATCAAAACTAGTCAATAATTCTGTCAAATTGTAACTGAAAAAGAACCAAAGATCATATCTTCAATCAAAATTTTAGAACCAGAACGGGCAAACCACACAACATCAGACGAGACTAAGAATAACCCTAAGGTGATGCAACTTAAACCAAGAACAATCACTCAATTTTCAATCAAAGTAGAAAGAAACACAGAAGCAGAACCACAAAAGCCAAATGAGTTGACTTCATAATCTTTCAAAAAATTAAATTCCAAGTACGCCAAAGATTCATCAAGAACAAACACAAATCACGTAAACCCCCAATTTCATCAGACAAAGAAGGATCACAATTACAATCAACAAACTTGTGCGATCGAGATGATAAACGGTGATCATCTGAGAAACAGAAGTAACAATTGAAAAAGCGAAGAAAAATTACCAGTGCCTGCATGTTTGGGTGGCTTCATCAGATGGAATAGCGGCGGCCATCGCGAAACAATGAATCTAAGAGACGCCTCGCGCTTCGATCAAGATCAACGCCTGCGCAAAACAAAAAACAGATTTGATGAATCCAGATAGAGATTAGTGAGTGAGAAGTCTGAGAGATGATTACCTTGAGTTTCTGATTTGTTTTTTTCAGATTTGCGATGAAATTGAGGAAACAAAACCGAAAAATATAAAACAAAAAATAAAATTAGAAGGTGGAGAATGTGTTGAAGATTTAGGTGCAACAACTATATAATGAAAGATGAAGTACTTCTCTGCCGGTCAATACATTTTATTTTAGTAATATAGTTTTTTTTTAAAATTTTTTTAATTCAGTTTAATTTTAATTCTGTACAGCATACTTCCTATATTTAATAAAATATTTTTTAATTTTAATATAGTAAAATATATTTTCAAATTTATTTAAATTTTATTTTCAAAATCAGAGTAATTTTTTAATTTTAATTAAAAATTTTAAAATTAGAATTCTCATTATTTATTATTCCTCTTCTTAATCTAATATTTATTTTTTAAATAATCTACTTTTAATAATTTTTTTATTCTAAATTAAACATTATATCATTTTTACTTTAAAATATAAAAGTAATTTTAAAAGGGCATTGGTAAATACCACACCATACCGCACCCTATCACTTCATAATTTACCGTTTTATCCTTATTAAGTTTTTTAATTTAAAAATATCTAATTTAAAAATAATATTTAAAAAATTATTATTATTTTAAAATTTTAAAAATAAGAGGATAAAAATCCTAAAAATGTTGTATTATATTCGACTCTATTTATATGTAAATAACTTAAAAACTTTGTTTCAAAACAAGCTTTCTTATTAAACTACAGTAATATGTAAACATTTCAACAGCTCCAATCGAATTTCAAAACTAAGTCTTAATGATTCATATAAAGTCTTTTTAAATCAAATCACTGACTCTTTAATTTATATATCAATCAAACTCATATATAATATAGTGAATTACTAATAATATAAAATTTAAATATAAATTGAATTAGGACATTTATAAATTAAAATATTAATTAATTAAGAGAAAGAATAAATATAAATTGAATTAAGACATTCTAAATTAAAATATTAATTAATTAAAAATATATTAATTAATTAAAATAATGATAAAATTGGAAAATTTGCGGTATTTACTAAATTAGGGTGCGGTATTTACCGAATTTGTTTTAAAATTACAAATAAATTTATCATTTTATATTATTAATTTAATATTTATAATTATAATTATAAAATATAATGAATTTTACGTAAAACAAATATCCTTATTATCTTTAAATTAAATTTAAAATTAAATTATTACATTGTAAATCAAATCTCTCTCTGTATAAGAATTAAAATAAAAAGCTCACAACAAATTTATATATTTTTTCATAATTTAAATATTTTTAAATTGAATTAATTAATTATATTGAAAGAAATAATAAAAAGTTTAAAATGAGTATAAAAATATTTTTTTTAAATAAGTAATTTCCATCATTCAACCATGGTCATTCCTAATTACAAAGCAATCAAGTGGTGAAATTTCAATCATATCCCACATTCGGTTAATACTGAGGCATGGAAAAATTTGATAGTATCCATCGTTTGTTCTCATCCGATTCTATGTTAGAATTGGACTATGCATAAATTATTTTAATCATTTTGGACAATTTGGAACTCAATATTCTTACTAGCCTAGTATAGATTCTGTATATAATCTGTCTTCAGGCATGCATGTGCATGAAAAGTCCATATATATTCTTAAGTTTGATTATTCCACGTCTAAAAGTCCAAGAAAACATATTGATGTATTCCTTCGGCCATTGATTGACGTGTTGAAAATGCTTTGGAGTGTCGGAGTCAATTCTTATGATGCATATAGAAAGTAAAATTTTCAAATGAGGGGAGAACTAACGTGGATGATAATTGATTTTCTAGTTTATGCTATGTTGTTAGGACGGAGTAGTCATGGTGCATTATCATGTCCATATTTTATGGAGCACACAAAGTCCTTTAGACTTGAAAGTGGAGGTAAGACATCATTTTTTAATTGTCACCGTCAATTCTTACCTGTAGATCATTCTTGTAGGAGATAAAAGGATCAAATTAGGAAGGATGTTTCGGTAAAGTACTTGCTTCCTTGTTGATTATCTGGACAAGATATTTGCTCACATTTCTAATTTACCTTATATTATATATGGAACTAAGGTTGGTGATCAAAAGATTGATGGATTCGGTGTGTGCCATAATTGGGTGAAGAAAAGTATTTTATGGGAGTTGCTCTATTGGCAAACAAATTTAATTCGTCACAATCTTAGTTTCATGCATATCGAAAAGTGTATTTGAAAATATTTTCTTCACCGTGATGGATGTTAAGAATAAAAGTAAGAACAATGTTAGAGCTAGACAAGATTTAGCCAAGTTTTGCAAACAATCTGAACTCGAATTGTTATGATCAAATGGTAGGACCATTAAATCTAAAGCTTTATTTACTATGAGTGAGGATCAACAAATAGATGTCCTTATTTGGCTTACTGAACTTAAACTTCTGAATTGTTATGCTTTTAACATATCACGTTGTGTGAGTATTAATGATAACAAATTCTTTGGATTCAAAAGTAATGATTACCATGTGCTTTTAGAGAGATTACTTATTGTTGCTTTAGTGACTTATTGCCAGTTCCTATTAAGGATGCATTAACAGGAGTTAGTCATTTTTTCAGAGATATATGCTCAATAATTTTACGGGTGGATCATATGGAAATACTTGAAAAGAATATTAAGGAGACTTTATGCAAATTCAAGAAGATATTTCGACCACCATTTTTTAATTCTATGGAGCATTTATCGGTTCATTTAGATTATGAAGTTAAAGTTGGAGGACCAGCCTAGTATCGATGGATGCATCCATTTGAGTCGTAAGTACTTGATACCTTGTGC
Source organism: Cardiospermum halicacabum (assembly GCA_031304145.1). NCBI lineage: Eukaryota > Viridiplantae > Streptophyta > Magnoliopsida > Sapindales > Sapindaceae > Cardiospermum > Cardiospermum halicacabum. Next base: position 6,531,970 of record CM062394.1, read on the forward strand.
TAATTTCTTTTAATTTCCATCCATTGAATAAAATTATATAAAATTTATCATGATTAGGTATATGCAACATTTGAAGAAAAAAGTAAGAAATAAGGGACATGTTGAAGTATTTGTGATGCTTATGTAATAGAAGAGATTTCCACATTTTGCTCACTTTATTTCGAGCCACGTGTTCAAATAAAGTTAATTCAAGTTCCAGGAAATGATGATGGTGTAGATATAGCTTCCCAAGAACGTCTTTCCATTTTTTGTCATCTTAGTCGACCATTTTATGATCATACAAGAAGGTTGATGTCGGATGCAGAGATGGATGTTGCATATATATATACATATATATATATATATTGTTAAGCATACACGAGCTTATACTCTTTATTGAGTAAGTATAATAAATAGTTTGAAAGCTAGCATGGGAAAAATTAGAGCTATCAATTTGCAATTAGGGGAAAATAGGAAATATGATGAAATGCTTACTCAAATGAACCTCAACCTTAGTGCTGAAGATATTTAAAGATTACATGAACAATATTTTGTGAAGTGGTTGAAAAAAAAAAATGTAAGTATCATTGGTCTTTTCAAGATATCTGTAATGAAAAGAAAAATACTAGTTAACATATTCTTTTTTTCTCTTTTAACAGGTAAATGAGAATTTGAGTACAGTAGATAATCACATAATAAATATTGCACAGGGTCCTTTGTATATGGTAAGATGTTTTAAATATTACTTCACAAAGGGATTCTTATTTGACATTCACAAAGGTCTTGGTAGAAAAACTATGAATATTGGTGTTTGTGTAAGAGAGAGTAGTTATAATGATTTTGAGCAGGACTATTATGATATATTGTTTCATATTATATAGAAGCACTATCCTAGTTTAAGAAACTTTGCTGTCTTATTCAGGTGTGATTGGTTTGACACAAACAAATAACTTAAATTACATCCTTGTCATGGTTTAGTAGAAGTGAAATACAAGTCTAGACTATCTATAAATGAACCATTTGTACGAGCTAAACAAGTCCAATAAATATATTCCATGAATTATCCATCCAAAAATAAAGAAATGAAAGATTGGTAGTTAGTATGTAAGACAAAAACTAGAACAAGAGTTAATAGTTATCTAATTGAGTCAGAAGAGGAAGATTTTACTAAAGAAGAATGCTACCTATAAGATGAGATATCCACACTATTCATAATTAGACTCATAATTAGACTGACATTTGAAATTGATGAGCTAAATATTCTTTTTGATAAGTACCAGTTTGATTATATGGATGAAGAGAAAGAAGGACAAGAAATTAATAAAGGACTTGATGCATAAGAGAAAGATGTACAAGTTAAGCAAGAGGGGGAATATGATGATGATGCTGGTGATACAACTTCTACATATGATAATACAACTTCAAATTATGATGATATGACTGCCTAATAAATATTATTGTCATTTTACTAAATGTGGTTTTGTTTATTTTTTAATCTGAACTACTTAACTTGTTTTTCTATAAAATTTTATGTATTTTAATTCTTATTATACAATAATTTGCTATGACTATCCACTACATTTACTATTTTTAAATGTTATGTTGTATCCGAGTGATGTAAATGCAATTTTTTATCTTTAACAATTTTGGGCTAGTAGCCTTGATGGGTGATGTGACATTTTACTTTCGCCACCTTCTTGATTCTCAAAATTGAGTTGTGCATGCTTTGTATTAAAAAAAATAATTATTTTGATTTTCTTTTGAATTCAAGTGATATGAGGAATAGAACCAACCATCTCTTTGATGTTGAGTTTGATACGGTTAAGAAGTTTAAGTTTGAGTTTGGGGATATTGATGATAACCATATGGATATTAGCATCAATAGTTTAACTTCAAATAAGTTTGTAACTACAACTTATTATTTGTAGAATAATACTAAAGTTGGGTTTAAGCTTAATAGTGATAAGGTTGTATGAACTTGGATTGATTATGAATCTGAAAAATCTATTAGAGGTTAGACTTTCACCTTTTTCAATCAAACCTAGATCAGCAATTTTGTCTTTTGATGTGGATCTTCCATTGGTTTTGAAAGAAGATATGTGTGTTGGGTTCTCTGTATCAACAGGTTTGGTTGCGGAATTACAGTATATGTTGGGGTGGAGTTTTAACATGAGTGGAGAAGTAAAGACTTTGTCTTTATCTTCTCTACCTCCACTTCCTAGGTTTAAGAAGAATCGCTTACCAATGATTGCTTTTGTGTCTGGTTCTTTTATTGTTTTCACGTTATTAGTTTCTGGTATGGCTTTTTATATTTTAAGGAAAATTAAGTATGCTTAATGCATAGTCACTATACTGATATTATTAAGTTTGATATTTATGTATTTCTAAATTATTTAGGTATTGATTTTATATAAAACAATTAACTATAGGCGACAGTGGATTGAAATTGGCAATTTGGGATTTTGGTGTGTACTCTTATAACTTGAATTTTTTTCAACTATTCTAATTTACATAATAGATATTGTTATATTTGAAGAATTTTTAATGCATTTCCGCTCATAAATAATGTTGTTGGAGAACTTAGAGGAGAATAGGTAATGTGCACATGAAATACTTGATCAATGTTGTTTCTTAATACAATTGTATTATCACTACAAATTAAAGTGATTTTTATATAATTTCATTGTCTTTAGTATATATTTAGCTCGAATGTTGGTACTGCTGTTTCATCAGATTTTCTTGCAGGAATCTTTGGTGTTGGAGTCGAAATCCGAACAAGCAGAAGAGAGGAGTCAAAGCAGAAGCAGACACGGGCAGGCAGTGTACAAGGACATGGTCAATGTAAATCAGACTTAAGAAGAACGAAGACAGAGTCGTACACGGTCACACCGGTACCATGTACACGGTCCATGTAAATTAACCTGGAGCAAGTAGTTTCCACCATAGCGATACACGGACTGTGTAGTGGTACACGGTCTGACCGTGTACCACTACACAGTCCGTGTATCGCACCCGAAAAATATTAATATTTAATCTGGAAGCAGTTTCTAAACTAGGGGGTCAGTTTTTTTTTTGGAAGTAAAAATCAGATACTTGGAGACGAAAAGAGAGTTTCAGAGGAAATTGGACGTTCACGAAGCAAGTAGGAGAGATCCTCTTCATCAATTACAGAGTTTTTCTTCTTTTTCTTCCTCTCTTCAATTTGTTTAAAACCATGTTCTTGTGTTTTAGGATATGTCATATTGTTATGGATGTTAATGGCTGATTTGTAAGGATGAATGTTAATTTCTAGTTTTGAATTCTATTTCATGGTTATTTTCAGAGAAATCATTATCATTCTTGTTTGTATTTCATCTAATTAGGGATTACATTCTTTGAAGATCTTTAGCATGAATTGATATTGAGAAGTGGATATTTATGCTTGTAAAGTCTCTAATTAGACTAATTGAGGAACGTTTAGGAATAAATAACTTCAATTTAGATTACTTGGTTTTAACTTTAATTTGTGAACAAGATTCAATTTAGGAAACTAGGTTTTAATCTTGTAGAATTTGATTATCTTGAAAGAGGAATTGAATGACTTGAATTAGTAGTTGAATAACAAACATGAGCTGATTTAACCTGAAACGGGAACTTTGATGTAAGTTTAATCCTTGTCTTGAAATATTCATTGATAATATCTATTTACTTTAACAAATGATCAAAAACTGTTAACTTAGCAATTTTAATTAGTGGAATTCGGTAATTTATCTAGTCTTGTGGATTGACACTTGATTGTACTATCTCAAATATCTGTATACTTTTGGATGCTATCAATACTCAAGATACTTTTCTATATTTTTTCTAGTATCAAAACTTTTGACTCGATGTTTCACGTGATTTTAGGAAGGCAAAGTTTTGGGTGTTTCTGAAACATAATAAATTATTGTGTTTCAGAAACACACACGCGCGAATTTCGATCCTTATTCTCTCTCTCTCTATGGGCGACAAGGAGAGATCGGATCCAGTCACGGGATTCTCAAGCGATGACATCTCCTGGACTCTCGCCGACCACGATTTCTTCTCCTCCTCCATCCTCGACGACTTCTCTTGGAATCTTCAACAGGAAACCACTTCATCACCCTTCGCTGACGAGAGATCCGATTTGGCTTCAAACAGTATCGGATATGGACTGACGGAGACCAGCAGCGGCGAGAGTCATGTGATCGGTTGATCATTCTACGTCTCGCAGATAAAAACCTCAACAGATACATATAAGAATTGCACAGACACAGATACATAAATCACAGAGACAGATAATAACCTCGCAGGCACATATAGCATCTCAGCAGATACATATAAGAATTGCATAGACACAGATACACTGGCACAGATAATAACCTTGCAGGCACAAAAAATAACCACACAGGTACAATTAATATCTCAACAGATACATATAAGAATTGTACAGACACAGATACATAAATCACAGGGACAGATAATAACCTCGTAGACACATATAGCATATCAGCAGATACATATAAAAATTGCATAGACACAGATACACTGGCACGGATAATAACCTTGCAAGCACAAAAAATAACCACACAGATACAATTAATATCTCAACATATACATATAAAAATTGCACAGACACAGATACATAAATCACAGACACAGATAATAACCTCGCAGGCACAAAAAACCATTCAGGTACACTTAGCATCTCAACAGATACATATAATAATTGTACAGACACAGATATATAAGTTATGTTTTGTAATAGCGCGCGTTTTTATTTTGAATGTTATGGTTTCACACATCTGAAACTTGTAATACACTATGTAACACCTAAAACGCTCTCTTTTAGGAATCATATATTCGATCTCTTTCTATTTACTTTATTTAAAATGCATTGAGTTTTATTTGAGATTGCTGATTTGAGTTTTTTTTTTTTTAATTTAGCAGTTTTTTTTTTTAATTCTTATTATTAACTTTAATTGATTGAGCATATTATTTTATTATTATTGAGTTTAATGAATTGAGTGTAAAATTAATAAAATAAAAATGTATTATAATATTTTCTTGCCATGAAATTACCATGTTTTTATTTTAAATCCATCATTAAAATACATTAGATTATAACTTTCATCATAATTCCAATATAAAAATTAGATTTCAATCATCATAAATATAGCTCAAAGAGTAGATATTAATCATTACAAAACTTATACACAAATAAAAAATAACAATAATTTCTCACATTTTCGTCACAAAACTTGTATCACAAATAGCTAAAATAAATTTCAAAAGTTAAGATGGAATTAATTATTGCCAATGAAATTTTAATATAAAATTATAAGGAATATAGTGTCGCATTTGTGATGGAAATTTTCCATCATAATAAAAGTGTGAAGAAAATTGCCCATCACAATAAATTTAGGGAATTGTTAAATATCGCAGCAAACTTATAAATGCAGCATCTACTATTCCAATTTTACTATTTTATTTTATTTCTCTCCACAATCTCATCTTCAGTTTTCTTCAAGAATCTCAAAAACGAATCAAAGAAGATGGTAGAGTTGATTTGTACCTCATTCTCAGGATGTCTATCATCTTTTTTCTCATTATTGATATTTTTGTCTTCACAATTACTTTCTTCATCGTAAAAATCGAAACAAAAATTATTTTCATCAATGTATTCCATGATTGTATAATTGAAAAAATATATATATCAAAAAATTGAACGAGCTGAGATGTTGAAAGAAAATAATTGAAAAAATTTTGAACGAGTTGAGATGAGGAAAAGAAAATAGTTTGGATCAGTTGAGAGAATTAAATAAAAAGTTTAAATTATGTTATCAGTTGAGAGAATGAAACTATTTTTTAATTATATTAAGGACATAATTGAAAAATAAATGTGATATTAGCTAATTTATTTACGGTATTTATTACTTTTGTAAATTTATTGGTTAGTTTTCGATGATAAATTATCCATCACAGATTTGACACTAAAAATTGTAATGACAAGATTTTTCAATTTTCAATAATAGGATTATCCGTCACCTAATAATATTTTTTTCACTCTAATAATTTTAATAATTTAATACATTTTAAAATTTAATAATTTGAAAATATTATATCACTACACAGATATTTAAATTTAAATGGATAATGGTTAAATATGCATTAAAAAATAAATAAATCATTAAATTAAATTTATGAAAAATTATTAGGGTAGATCTTGGCAAGAGCCTTCTTTGATGATCCAGCCAACAAAGTTAAAGTGAAGAATAAAAGATAAATTTGAGAATGGGCCGGCCTCACCTGAACCAATTCAACTGCGCTGGGCTAGGCTTAAACACTATATTGAAACATGACACTACTTCACGTGCCTTTCAATAATAATAATAATAATAATAATAATAATAAATAATAATAATAATAATAATAATAATAATAATAAAATAATAATAAATAATAATAATAATAATAATAATAATAATAATAATAATAATAATAATAAAAATAATAATAATAATAATAAAATAATAATAATAATAATAATAATAATAATAATAATAATAATAATAATAATAATAATAATAATAATAATAATAATAATAATATAATAATAATAATAAAATAATAATAATAATAATAATAATAATAATAATAATAATAATAATAATAATAATAATAATATAATAATAATAATAATAATAATAATAATAATAATAATAATAATAATAATAATAATAATAATAAATAATAATAATAATAATAATATAATAATAATAATAATAATAATAATAATAATAATAATAATAATAATAATAATATAATAATAATAATAATAATAATAATAATAATAATAATAATAATAATAATAATAATAATAATAATAATAATAATAATAATAATAATAATAATAATAATAATAATAATAATAAATAATAATAATAATAATAATAATAATAATAATAATAATAATAATAATAATAATAATATAATAATATAATAATAATAATAATAATAATAATAATAATAATAATAATAATAAATAATAATATAATAATAATAATAATATAATAATAATAATAATAATAATATAATAATAATAATAATAATAATAATAATAATAATAATAATAATAATAATAATAATAATAATAATAATAATAATAATAATAATAATAATAATAATAATAATAATAATAATAATAAAAAATAATAATAATAATAATAATAATAATAATAATAATAATAATAATATAATAATAATAATAATAATAATAATAATAATAATAATAATAATAATAATATAATAATAATAATAATAATAATAATAATAATAATAATAATAATAATAATATAATAATAATAATAATAATAATAATAATAATAATAATAATAATAATAATAATAATAATAATAATAATAATAATAATAATAATAATAATAATAATAATAATAATAATAATAATAATAATAATAATAATAATAATAATAATAATAATAATAATAATATATTATTTATTAATTATTACTTTTATATAAAATTCTGAATTCCTATCTTGTAGCAGATCAAATACAAAAGTTTATAATGGATAGCAGTACAGATGATTTATTAAGTTGATTCAAGAGTGCTGTTGGAAGATTCCTGTACAATATGGCCCATGAAATGAAATAGGTGCCGTCACATTACATCTTTTCAAATCAAACAATATCTGTTTAATTATATGCCACTTATATTAATTAATATATAAGTTTTATGATGCTAATAAAAGCATGTATCATTCAAGTTGTATTATTTATTTTAAAGGCAGAAATAAAAGCTATTCATATAAAAAAATTAATTGAGGAAAAGGGAAGTGAGGCAGTAATGTGTTTGGCAAGAAGTGATGAGAATCGTTGAGACTCATTTTCTCATTTTTATCTCATCAACTCCCCAAAGGGCAAACAAACTCATTAATTTAATGTGTAATTTATATATATATATATATATATATATATATTTTAAAGTGATTTCATTAAAGAGGGTGGAGACAACAATTTGTAGAGAGTCCAAACTATAAACTGAAAAATTAATAAATTTATAAATATATAAATAAAAATAATTTTAAATATATATAAATATAATTAAATATGCTAACTTTTTTCAGTTTAATTCATCTAACCATCAATTTTAAAGGGATTCATTTCAAAAATGTTTTAAAATAATTATTTTAAAAAAATATTATTTAAAAAATTTTCATTTAAATTATTATTTAATTTATTTAATTTTTTTAACTACTCCATTAAAAACTTATTTTTATAATATTTTTTATAATATTATTATGAATTGTCAGAAGATAACTAATATTTTATTATTATTTTAATTTCTTTATAATTTTAATTTGGGAGTTTTGATATCTAATGAGGTTAGTTACTCCTCTAATTTTTAATGATGATTATTTAAAATAGATAGTTAGTTGAATCTATCTTAAGTTATAAGTAATTACATATTTTATTTTTAAAATTATTTTTATTTATATATTTTAAAATTTTCTAAGTTAGCCCATGTAGAAATTCCACTGCATTTTATATCAATTAGCCTTTTGATACTGACATGGCGTTTACCGTGGTTCTTTGATGTGTGATTTGGACGACATATGGCGGTTCACATCACGCATCAAATTACCACGTCATGTGCCACATCAACACGAAAGGGCTAACCGAGAAAAAATCACAACTATAGGAGCCAACTGAGACGACAATTTATACCGTGTGCTAACTGAAAATTTTATACATATACATAGGATCATCTATTATTTATCCCTATTAATTTATTTATTGATTAACAAATTTAAATAAAATAAATTTACTATATAAGTATTGCAGCAATTTAAAAAATTAAAAATAAATATAAAATAAATTCTCTAAATTTATATATATATATATATGTATGTATTTCTTGAGAGAAGGTAACTTGAAAGACTCATTTTATAAGCATGGAGATGTGCTTTGAGATGCTCTTAAACCCATAAATACCCAGATCCATGATTTGGCTGATGATTGACAGTTGTCCTCACCTTTCATAATAAATGGATTGATAATGGAATCTTGAACCCTAGACCATCACGTGCGTGCTACTACTATCAAATCTTCAACAAAAAGGTCCGGAATCCTACAACTCTTTTGTTTTCTGCACGTCTTCAGTACTTATCTTCCAATAATTATTATTATTATTATTATTTTTAACCAAAACAAATTTCACACCCACTCTGGCTTAAGTTTGATTCTTTTTTACAATGACTTGATACCCTCCATGGTCAAAACAACCCAATAAAGAAATAATCACATGTTTCATGACACCATATGGATTAACCTAATCAGCCACACCTGCCTTTTCCAAGAAATAATCACAACAAATTGGTAATTTTTTTTAATTTTATGTTTATATAAATTAGAGATTTCATGACCATTCAAGATCCAAGATGTCATCTCACTAACTATTGATGCCATACATTTTACTTCAGTACTAAATTTGTTTGCATGTGGAATCGAATAGACAACCAGATAATTTTCAACACAGTATTTGGATACTCATTTCATTAGTATCAACACAATATATTAATTTCTCTAACATCAATATGATTCTACAAATATATTATTCAGAGATATTAGCTCATCTAACTTTTGTTTTATTCAAAAATCTTATGGATGATGATTTATCTATTTATATTATGAAATTAAAAGAAAAATAGATGGTGGTTTTATACTATTTTATATTTGTAGTGAAAAAAATAATTTCCTTAATTTTTAAAAGTATTGGTAATATATTTTTATTTTAAAATTTTATTATTATTACACTGTTGAAAGTGCTTGAATTTTATTTTTTTTAATAAATAAATTTTTGTTTTATTAAAAATTAGCAATGGAACTCGCAAATTATAAATTGGAGCAATGCTAGATTTATTGGGTGGGTTTAATTACCTTCCAGAGCAACAAATAAACCATCAACAAAATTCTCCCTCCATTCATTTTTAATAGTTTTATTTGTATATTCCACACCCATCAGAACTCATTTAATTTTAATTTTCTTTACTTTTTTACCCTCCACCACTTTTCTTAATAAAAATTAATGAAAAATAATGCAATTAAAAGAGTCAAATAAAATTAGGTGAATACATTTATGTTTAATCACTAAACTATTTGAATACATAGAATGTACTGCAATTTTAAATACTTAAAAGAAGAATATTAAATATCAATATGGCGTATTTCTTGAATATACAGTATTTGACTTTAGGTGTAATGTAACATTGTATAGATAATAATTCTCACACTTTTTATTATTTGACTTTAATTAATATTCACATTATAATCAAATACACGAACAGACAATATAAATGGAAAAATCCGGTAAAATTTGCTTTGAAAATAGAAAATGAGAAACAATTGTAAATATTTAAAAAAGAGAAATAGGACTATTAAAAGTGAATGGAGGAAGCATATGTTAGTGTAATACTACCAGGAATGTCAGTTAATTTTCTGTTTTTTTATTCTAAAACTATTCGAGTTTGAGTTTTAAATAATGTTGGTGGTAAGGTTAGTGGTGTGAAATCAAACCCTTAACTTCGTTAACTGCCACGTCAGGGTGTGTAACCATAAATTTACCTTTATGGTATTTTTTATATTAGTATATCCATTTTACTTGATGGTTATTTATTTTATTTTATTCGATGGATAATTAAATTTAATTACTCCCTCCGTCCTATTAATGTTGAATATTTACTTTTTGCACATTTGTCATGCATAATTTCAACGGTAAATATCTTTAATTATACACGACTAAAAATTATGGTACTTTTATATTTAAAAAGTAGACATTAAAACGAATAAAATAAGATCTCACTTGATTATATTTTTTCTTATAAATAAATCATAATATATGAAACAAGATTAGTCAATGAATAGTGTATAAAACCCTAATGTTGCAAGTAAAATGGGACGGAGATAGTATTATGTAGTGATTAGTTGTCATTTTTAATAATATAATTATTAAAAAATAAAAAAATAAAATAAATTTAAGTTTTCTGACTGTTGCTTGTAATGGCTTTCTGTCGCATTCATTTTATTTTTTTAAATCTATTTATTATTTTTTATTCTCTTTATAAAAGGAAGATAAGCAACCAAACGTGACACCATTTCTTCCTCTACTACCCTATTATCAACGCCACAAGTTGTCTGCCCTGTTGAACAACACCACAAGTTGTGTTTGTTTGGTATGTTTTTATATATTCTGATAATCCTCATCAGGTTCCAGGTATTCATTCTTTGCAACTTTTTAATTAAAATTTATTTTAATTTTTTTTGTGTGTTTTTATTTTTAACGAAAGTTAGAATGTGTTTGATATTTGGTCCATATTATAATGTATAGAGATTGACCAAATAATGTCACACAACCGATGTACCGATGTTAATGGACAGATTATTTGACTTCGAAATCAACGATGCAAGTGCTCTTAGAAAGCTGCTATCGACATTTCTGAATCGTCTACAAATTCATACAAGTTATACTACTACTGCTAAAAAGGTAAATGCAACTACTACGCTTTTTGGAAACCCGATGAAGACGAAATAAACATGAGCAATTTAGAAGCTATATCAGAATCATCTTTTGCTACAACTACCAATGCCGATAGAATCAAGGTACAAATAGAAGCGGAAACGTAAAGCAGTATTGGGAATAGCAAAACTAACATACATCAATCTAGACATGGTATTGAAAAAATTAAAAATCATTTTACTAATGAAAGACCAAGTCCTCCTACAGAACATTTGTATCATATCATTCATGGTACTGCTGTTCATTTTCTTTGTTTGGAGTACCAGATCCTAGTCTATTAAGCTAACAAGTTAATGTTATTTTTTACATTGCATTAGTAGATAAACAAAGCTCAGGTATGCCTCCATGATGGGTTTCTATTTAACAAACATATTGTTGTTATACCTATGTATGTCCATGTTAAAGTGTTAGAAATAAGAGGAGTAATGATATGTTATTTAAAAGAAATATAACAGAAGAAGAGATTGCAATATCATCCTAATAAAGTATAACATATTTTCATTCACTGCCTAGTAGCAATAGAATTACTGTCATAGTTTAATATTCGTTCTGAAATAATAATGGTTATGTTTCAATACCTTTTGGGTGTGTGGGATGATATATATGCCATATGCAAAATAAATTCTAGGAGCGAATAATTCACTGTATTAACAAAAACTAACTATACAGCGGTTCCACCTAGTCTGTAATAATTCATCCCAAGACAAACAAAAAGAATTCAACCCAAGCGATAAATAACATATTAGGCATCTATACATAACCCTAAACAAATAATGCACATCATATTAACCTGCCATAAGTTTCAAAGGCATAACTGTTTCATTGCTTGCAGTTCATTCATAACCTGGCTATTGCCTTATATGTTGAATGGAGACCAATCGATGTTTAGTCCAGCCACTGTTGCTGCAAATGTAAATGAAACAGTTGTTAGATTTTTAATGACTCTCTTCTCCTCATCCAGGGCCGCCAGTTCATGAATGAATGAAAGATTGACTCCTAGCACATACCTGGATTAGAATGTCCGCAACAACTTGAAAAGAGCTGACACTTGAGTACATGTTAGCCATCTTGATCCTAGGTTGTAAGGTAATTTCCAGGCAGAACCAGGCATTAGAGCTGCTGCTTATGCATTACCATATTTGTGAATGCTAATTTGCCACTTCTTGCACTGTCTTGTTTCCTTTGTCACCTATTTCGGTTTAGAGGCATTACCACTCTTCAAGGGAGGCTGATTTTTACCTTTTGTCATTGGCGTTGCCCTAGATGCATTACCGATCTACATCATTATATAATTTCGGCAACTTTTCAAATTCCACATAAATGAATAATGTATAAGCAAATAACTTATACAGTAGAATGTCTCTGCTTCTTATTATTGAAGCAACAAAATTACCTCAAATTTGCTTTTTGCAAATATCTTTTGATGAGAAGGCATTGTGTGTGTGGTTACTCCTTCAGTTATTGGTTGTAAAGAAAATTGAAATATAAAAGGGGTGATTGGTTTGGTTCATATCAGATTAATGTCAATCGAAATGCATAAGAAACTTAAGCATACTGAACTTATGGTTTTCCATTTGGATTTAGGAACATTAATGTCTGTGGGAGTCTTTTGCCTCATACTTGTTGCCTGATCTCTTTGGCTTCTAAGGACCTTCACTAACGGGATCGCGACGCCTATTCTTCTTTAGTCTCCCTACTCTCCTCTTAAATAATGGTGGCAACACTTTTTGGTGGTCATCATCAGACCAGTTGGAGGTGTCTGGTATTGGGTGTATCACACCTTCATAAGACTTGATAATGACATCTTGGTCAGGTATCCATCAACCCAGTCTACAGGATCTAGTATAATGGTTGTTAGTACAGTCATTGCGTGTTTACATGACACTTCAAAAATATTCCAACCATTGCAATCACAAGTCTTGGACGAGAGGTTAACCAACTTGTAAGCACTCCCATCATGAACCTCAAATTCTGTCTATGTTTATGCAAGAACATTAACAAATCTGTCTTTTTGAATATTTTCCTGCACTTCCTTCATCACCACCCCCTATAATTTCATTATTTTCCTCCACCCCCTATAGTTTCATTATTTTCCTCCTGCCTGTCATCTTCAAGTTGGTTCCCATCACAATTGTCCTCCATGGCATTCTTATTAGGGACTAACCCTTCAATATTTCCAATGAATCCCCTGTCATTTTTGTAATTCTCTTCTTCAAGATTTTCTTCCTCAGGTGACATTCCTTCTAGATTTTCTTCCTCATCACAGTCTTATTCTAACATTAGGTTGTCATGAGCTGGTGCAGATGTCATTCCAGGTTCTAAGTCTTGCTCCTTAGGATCCTCATCTGACATGCAGTTTACTTGTTCAGCTTCCTGGTAATTTTAGTGACCATTTTCCTCATTCTCAATAGAAGTTTCATGCTCTGACTTATCACTACTGACTTCAATCACTAGAGGCTCATAGCTGCTCCAGCTTCGCTCGCCATCCCAACCATTATAGCGATAAGGAATTGTAACATCATCACTGTTCCTTAGATTTTGCGGTAACAACTGGTTAACACTGTGCGAGAAGGCTCCCTATGTTTCCACTTCACGCACTATGTTATTTGTAGGAGGTATAAATGATGGATCAGGTAGGGCAACAATCCATGGTAGTGGATGAAATGTGATGAAGACCATCTATTCACGCCTGTAGAAGAACTCCTCAAGCATAAACTAGAACGTTATGTTTGTTTCTATCATTATAATTGTCCTTATCCCATGGCAAAAGTACTTCCATGGTAATAGACTGCTCGGGTATATCAGTTTTGTCCTTGGTTGAAATGAACATGGACAGAGGATTTGATAGCTTCCAATGTAAATGATAGAGCATCATAGGCAATGAACTTCAACTTAGCACTACAGAACCTAACTCATAATTCCAACCCTCTCATTGTACCTGAAACCAAATTGTAACCAATCAACCCCAAAATAGATTCTTAACCAGCCCACATTCCTAACATATAATATCAATGTTCCCAATCCAAGCATATAATAACCAAATTTTCAAAGATAAAAATGTACTAGCACATTTTTACTAAATAGTATAGGTGACAGCTATATCGAAGAACACACCTAACTCCTCAAAGAAATACAGAACCAAAAAACATGCTAATCAAAGCACCTACCTAGTACTGTTGTTCACAAAATCATACAACAATAGAGATGTCAGGAACTATAAATATACACATACCCTATAATTAATTCAGATATCATAAACTCATAAAAAAAAGAAACATTTGCGGAACCATGGATAAATTACAAAGACCCCAAATCTTAAGTACTCTATTTCAAATAGATCACATGCTTAACCATAGTCAACAAAAATAGATTCAAGTTTGTTGCTAACAAATATCTACAATACTTCACCTGTTGTGATACAAAAACAGAGAAATATACGTACTCCAAACAAATCCAACACTAAGCATTTGGTCCTACTGAAGAGAAAACAAACACAAATGGATGACAGTACTCAATATTACAAAATGAGGAGGTATAATCAGAATGACAAACCTAACTACCAAATCAAGTTCAATTAGAGTAAGAGAAACACCTAAATATATCACGATAACAAAAAGGGTGGGAACTGATAATACAGTGGTGAATGTGCACAACAGACTGCTAATGTAATTAGAGAAGATTACTTACCTAAATGAAATATGTTGGTATAATAAACAGACCTCCTCGTCCTCAAAACACCCATAAAAACTCTGCCATAGATATGTTCTACATCAGACAGATTGATATCGTCACATCTAGACAGATTATAGGAAACCAATGCCAGTACATTTATCACATATCGATGTCTACATCTATCCTTACAACATGTCGGTCTTATTGCTTTCAACACTAACAGACAGGACTATAATTTGCAGCACTACAATTCATAATTAAACAATCGAGCAATGGTAATAAGTCAATTAATTCATTCAAATTACAACAGCAAATTAGAATTTCAGCAGACCAATTTTAACAGCCAAATAGAGAACTTAATATCTAAAAAACAACAGGCAGTTTATATCAGACTACAACTTCAATGCTATGTCAGATTTCAGGTTATTTATTTTTATATTTAGATTAATGTAGCAGATAGGTCTTACTTAAAACACACAAAATGTGAGGGCTTAAACACAGTTACTAACCTTAATCGCTGAAATTCCCTACGAAGCTCACTCCGACTGGCGATCACCAATGTCGTCGCCTAACGAACAAATAGACAATTACAAATCAGTAAAGTAGATTCGAAATATCAACAAAACTCCAAAATTATGGTTTTAATTCATGGGCAGTTAGAGACATCGAAGAACAGACTAAGACTCAAAATTTAGACTCTAAATTGCTATTGAAATCTTTTCTTTGAATACCTAATTTTTTTTTATCAAAACGATACTCAAGAATTTACCTCAAAAACTAGAAAGAACGGATGAGATAACAACTCACAAGACTCTAGAAAAAGCGCCTACAAAAACTTCTTGAATTGATCAAATTTCCTTGGACGAGAATTGAAAGTTGTAAATTCGTGTTTAAGGTTTTTAGTATTCTAAAGTTGAGAGAAAACGATGTTTTTTTTTGTGTGTTTTGTAGTTCTGAGTGTGAAAGAGGGTTTTAACTCTCATTAAAGGTAAATTACAAATAAACCCACCAAAACTGTTAATATGAAAATTATTGCTCTTAGAACAATATTTACAAAGATTGAAAAATTCATCTTTTGGTTTTAAAATTACCATAGGAGTAAAAACATGAGAGAGAGAGAGAGAGATTCGGATGTCTCTAAAATGATTATTTTACCCTCAAAAGTAAAATAATAAAATTATTCAAAGTACTAAATAAAGTAGCCCCAACTTACGGATGTGACACTGAATGTATTTGTGGTATATTTGAGAACCCACTTATTATTTTAATTACGTTATATTTCCTTCATTATTTCTTCTTCTTACTATTTTAATTTGAATATATTTAAATTTAAATTTACTAATATAATTACATATAATAGAAAAATAAAATCCATTTTGTCAATAATATTAAAATAGTTGGATATATAATAATTGTGAAAATAATAAATTAAGAATCGATTTAATAATTAATCAATGATAACACAACATGATTACAATAATTAAAAACAATAATTGAAATTTGAAAACAAATCACTCATTTACTTAGATTGGGGGGAATATTGTCATAGGTATTCAATTAAATCCTCTTTTAATTGGGATGTATGACACTACCGTGAATTCAATTATTATTCTCAATATACTACTACAAAGGAAGAACTGATGTTGAAGGCGTGATGGTGTTAAGTGTCTTGTGCTCACCTAAAAAATTGATATAACCATTATATTCAAACATAAAGCCATTAAATATAGTGGCACTAACTCTATTAATATTCATTTTATCTCCTTTATTTTCTTCAATTGTGTCATTATTTTTTTTTTAAATTTCAATTGTTTGTAATTCTGTTTTGTGTCCCTTTTTCAGACAGCGATAACACCCAACATTAGAGTACTTGGTGGAATTACTTCTACTTAACATATTCTAGAACCTCTACTCTTAATTTGTCCATTCATTTATGTAGTAAGACATTGTGAAGTAGATGTTGAATATTGTGTCTTTCTCCTAATCAACTCATTCATTTCTCCTAATCAACTCATTCATTCTAAAGTAGAGGCTGAATCTTATGTTTTTATCCTAATCAACTCATTCAAAATGTTACTCTTTACTATTCCATTATTACTGTACCATTTAAAATAGAGTTTGAAAAAGATATCTTGAAGGTCTTCCAATAATTTTAGAATGTACAAGGAAACCATAATACTTGCACCTCTTTATCAAACTTTGTACCTATTTCTACCAATTGGTTTATCATACCCTAATAGATATTAAAGTGATCTATTAGTGGAGCATTATCATCATATCATGAATACATCTTCTGTTTCATAACTTATTATAACTCTTCATAATTCATGTTAACGGGAAGGATTTACTTAATTTAGAGGTATCTATATCTCGATTTTTCCTTCTTCTTTCATATTTTTATTTTATTTTATTTTTATAGATTAATATGCTGAAATCAAACATTTAAGATTTATAGAAAAAATTTAAAAAATCATAAAAGAAATTAAAAACGGAATTAAGTAACATAATTGAAACTAAAAATCGAACTAGCCAACCAACTTTCAATTCCACCTTAGATTAAGAAAATAACAAAATAAATAAATAAATAAATAAATAAAACTAAACAAAAACTAAAATTAAAACTAAGAGTGCAATCCATTTTGAATTTCACGTGTTGTTTAATTGTTATATAGTCAAACACCTCTATAACTGACATTCTCTATAACTGCAATTCACTATAATAGCTGGATTTATTTTAAAATCGATTTTTTAAATGTTAATTTAATCCTCTATAATAGCAATTTGCATATAGCAACAATTATAATTTGAATAGAACACTCTGTATAAAATTCATTCTCTATAATGGTCGACTCAAATATAATATATATTTTAATAAAATAATATAAAAATTAAATTATCAAATTACTATTGTAATTAACTTCAACCGATAAAGAAATTTTCAATGTTTAATAACTAAAAATATGAAGGAAGGGATTTAATAAGTGATGATAATGAATATGATTAGATTTGAAAGGTTTCATAATTATAAATAATGAATGAAATCAATTTGAAATATTAAAACTTACACCATTCGTAGCACAGGTCTCTAAGGGACTCTCTCATCTAACAAAAGAGACTTTGCATGGTCTCTCTGTATTGGATTGCCTTCAAGAGAAGCTAATTGACTATCATTTTGCTGAAAGTTTGAACTAAAATCTTTGTCAACTCAAGCGTTCTACTGCTAGTAGCGTACTCATAGTAGACTTTTTCCATCATATTTGAATAAATTTAACTTTAAAAATATTCTATGTATATTTTATTTAGAGCTTATTTTTTCTTTCAAAAAATTATTTTGAATTTACGGCAGTTAAGTGAGATGTATAACCTTCAAATAAATATTATATGCGAATAATAGTCGTTCATTATAACAACAAAAAATTTACTAAAAAAACGGTGTCGTTATAGAAGGTTCACTGTACATTACACTTCCATATAATTTCCATATAATTGTACATTCACAATCAGTGAACTTTACATATATTACAATTAATCTAATCTCTTAGAAACCCACTAAATATATCAAGTGAAATGGTCATTTTACCGATTTAATAGGTATCTTCAGGTTTTCAAATATGATATGTCCACATGTAAGCACAACTCCCGGCTATTCTTCCAATAATATTGGAAAAATCACAATTTGATCATCCTTCTTCTGATATGAAATTCCAAATCTGTCATACTCCATTGAGTGATGTTAGCTCTGGTGTGAATATTAACTTTAAATAGTTTATTGATTTTATTTTCTAAACTAGATTTCTAGTGTATATATAACTCAATTTGAAGAAAAAAAATGGATCTTCGACTATCTGAGTGCATGATACATATATAAATAAAGAAGTTAAGTTCAAAATTTTAATATATCACTATAACACAAAGTTTGAGGTATATAAACTATGTGGTTAAAGTGCATTCTTTTAAAATATTTTTTAACAATGTGATCAATGATGAAATTGATACACAACCCATAATTAATAAATATTTTCTAATTGTCTATTTTTTTAATTAACTAATTAGGTTTTGGGAGATGACAGTGTGCTAGTTTGGATGGATTTGTGTTTCCAAGTTTAAAAGATTTATGATGTTATTTAAAGAAATATTTTTGGAGACTTAAAAATAATAGAAAGATTATTTTATTTTATAGTCAGAAAATAAAAATAAAAATAATCCCAATAGGATATTGAATATTATTGAGTACTGTACAGGCACAAAATGGAAAGATTCCACTGGCTGAGATTGGTTTATAAACAAAAACAAAAGGATAGGCAACCAAATTGTAGCAAAATTAAAAAATATAGAATGAACAGTAGAAAACTGATGGTGGGCTTCAGGTGATGTGGTGGTGCGACAGCAACTTGGAACTTCGGTTTGTCTTGTTTGTCAGAAAATAAAGAGAAGACATGAGACAGAACAAGTTGCTAGTTATTTGTTCTTTGCCAAAAGAAGTATGTGGATGTTTTGAAATCAAAGATTGAGATATTTATGGCTTTCCCTAATTTATTTTCCTTATTTGGAAACCTTAAATTTTTGAAAGAAATGAGAAAGCGACTTCACTTTCCGATTCTCCACGTTCTGTTTTCACGTGCTAATGGGGGAGCGACTCTCTTACCTTTTGATAATAATAATTCGTTAGGTAAAATGGAGATATGTGTTACTAATAATTTATTATATTATATTAAATTAATGTTTAATGTAATTGACATTTTGGTATAAAAATTCTCAAATTTTTTCAAATTGTTTATAAATAATAGTTATTATTAATAAATTTAATATTTCATTTATTATTTATAAATTAATATATATAATTAATGTGAAATTAATTATACCAAATATATTGGTTATTTTCTTTCCTTAAAAAATATATTTAGATAGACTAATGGGTGAATCTACCAAAATCCCTAAATATTAAAAAAACAAAAGTGATAAATACCGCAAGCAAATTGATTAATACCGCATTTATTTTCTAATTATATCCTTAACATAATTAAAAATAAAAAAAATAGTTTTTTTTTTATTTTGATTGAAACTCTTTATTTTGTTCTCTCATCTCAACTGATTATTTTCTTTTCATGATTTAAACTCGTTTAATTTTTTTTATTGTCTCAGCTCAAATAATTTTTTTTCATTATCTCAACCCGTTTATTTTTTTTTTCAATTACATAATCATAGAAGACATGGATGGAAGTAACTATACCTTCGTATCATTATGTTTTATTCGAAGGGATTGTTAAATACCGCAGCAAATTTATTAATACCTATCTGTCAACTCTATGGACATGCCAATGTTTTTCAAAACCCTAGAGGACAACTCTATGGACATGCCAATTTTTCTCAAAACCCTAGAGGATGAGAGGAAAAATAATGTGAGTGGACTCTTTTAAGAGGGAAAACTGTTTTTATTTTTGGAATTCTTGAAGAATATTGGAGATAAGTTGTGGAGAAGAAATCAAATAAAAGGATAAAAGTGGAATAATAGATGCGGTATTAATAAGTTTGCTGCGGTATTTAACAATCCCCTAAAAAAATTATATATTATAATTATAAATTAATTAATTAATTATTTTTGTAAAATAAATATTTTAATTTTTGAAATATTTTTTTAATTTGACTGATTGATAACTATAAAATATTTTTTATAATCAAATATTTGAAATTTTAGAAAAAAGATATTAATTTCTCATTAAATACTATTTAAATTATCCATATGAATTTATTTTATTGTTTATATATTTTTTTTTCCATTCATATCCATGTAGAATCCATTTATTAGTTCAATTCTTTATTTATTTATTTATTTATTTTCTTTTATGTATAGTTATTTAATTTTTTTAACAATTTAATATTTGTGCTTAAGCTTTTTATGTAATTATAAAAACTTTAAAATAATTTTTATTATAATTCATAGCTATTAAAAACTGTGAAACATTTATTAAATAAAATATAAAATAATAAATTTATGTTTTTCTTATAGAGTTTTGGAATGTGTAACAGTTGATATAAAACATTCATATGCTTTTACTTTTTAAAAATAATAATAAAAAGTGAGGTGGTTTACTAAATTTATTAATTATTTTCTATAAATAAATTAATTTAAAACACAAATAAATAAAATTAATTTAAAGAAGAGTAAAATACACTAAATATAATACTTATTTATTTATTTTATTTAAATGATTAAATTTCATTCTATTAAATTTATATTTTTGTAAAAATAAATAAATATCAACTAATTAGTTGTTTAAATTATATTAAAAAAAATTTCATAATTGATTATTAAAAAAAATAAGAAGAGTGATTACTTATTTGATATTTATTAAAACTTAAATGAATATATATATTAACTTCTATATTAATATATTATTTTTTTAAAAATTAACACTAATTAATATATATATAATTGTAATACTTACAAAACATTATAAATATATTATTTATTCTTACAATGATAATAAAATAAAATGAATATCAACACAAGCTTTTTTTAACAAGTTGAAACAATTATTTTATTAACTTTTTAGAATTAATTTGTTAAGAGTAATAAGCTAAGTTCATTAAATAATACTAAATAAATTTATTTTATAAATAAAATAGTTCAGTAGTCAGTAGATTTTAAATTTATTTTGTAGTAATGTACTACTTATTATTATTTTAAATATACAAATTTTTTATAATTTTATAAACAATAAAATATTTTTTTTTTTTAAAAAGTAAATTTTGAATGCAAATGATAATCATTTCCTGTCATTAAAGAAAAGTTGTGTGCATGTTGGGGAGTGGGCCATTTAACCTTCCAATAAATGATGGAGATCAAAATCTTAATGTAATGATGCGAGAACGTGAACCGTCAAAATGGGGTAGGTGGTCCTTCTCGGGGGTAAAATGGTAATTCTACTCCTACCTGCATTTATTTGTTTATCTGGGAAGCGAAAGCCAACCCAATTAAAAACCTTGGATTTCCCAAATATAGGAACTACGCTATACGAATTCGTAGACCCACGCGTCAATGATCTATACGATGGACGGCGCACTCTTTAAGAAACAAAATCCTTTTTTTATTTAATCTCTCACTTCCTAATTCTTACACGTGTCCAAAACCACTAGTGGTTTTGTACCTGTAGTTGCCGGTTTTTGTATCTTACACGCTTTCCTTATATAGTTTCTTTCTTCACCTGCTCATCATTTGAAATCGATTCCAAACCACGCCTCCCTTCTCCCATAACATAACAAAACAAAAACCTCGCACTCTCTTTTTTTCCTATTTCACTTTCCAATCAAGTAAGTCTCCATTGGATTTTTATCATTTTTAGAAATAATTTCTAATTTTGGATTTGATTTGACATCCAGGTATGGGGAGGGGTAAAATAGTGATTAGAAGGATCGACAATTCGACGAGCAGGCAAGTGACTTTCTCGAAGAGAAGAAATGGTCTGTTGAAGAAGGCGAAGGAGTTAGCGATCCTGTGCGACGCAGAAGTGGGAGTCATGATCTTCTCCAGCACCGGCAAGCTCTACGATTTCACCAGCTCCAGGTCTTTCGAGATCTCATCATCTTTCTTTTCTTTTCTGTTCGTCTTTAATTTAATGATATTTTCACTAATTAATTAATAATTTATTTATTTAATTAGCAAAGATATAACACCAAAAGTTTTAAGCTTGCGATCTGTATTCAAAATCTGATTATGTAGAGCGAGCATGCATTTTGCTGAAGTACATTTTATATATGTATGTATATAGCATAGGAAAATCTGACTCGACTTAAATTGAGTGTAGAGGCTAAGAGTGCATTTTTTGATAGTAGTAGATTAGAGGCAATGGAAACTAGTGTTGATAGTAATTGTAGGGAAAGAAAAGAATGAATAGGATGTGGATAAGTTCATGCAATGCAAATGTGTGGATACTTGATGGAATATAATACTCAGTTGGTGTTTTGAAAGTAGGAGGAGGAGTGGAGGAAACAACTGACAGTGTCTTGGTCTAATAGAAATAGAGCATTCATTCTCAGATATGGTTCTAACATCATAAAACTTGAAAGCAACATACTATTCATTCTTTTGCTTTGCTTTGAATTGGTAATTTGAAACATTTGTTACCTTTAGAACACATGAATTGTATGAAGATCACTTCCACATTGCCATGGCATGCAGTCTATTAAGAGACCAACTTAACTTAACATATATTGACATGGATATGGAGAAGGTTTATCTACCAACTACCTTATTAAAACACAAGTTGATGATATAGTAGAAAGGACTGAGGTGTTTGGGGTTGATTTTATAATCGTTTGAAGTAGTGTGTATTATATCCCTCTCTCCAAAATTTACTTAAATATATTAATATTAATTTCATAATTAATAAGTAAAGACTCCCAAACATGTTCATAATAGGAAAAATTAAAATTTACCATTTTATTCTCACCCTTTTTCTTTAGCTTGGTTTTTTTTTTTAATTATTATTTAATTAATACACCCCACTTATAATATCCATTCAAATTGTCGATAGCATTACATTTTTTTTAACTCATAAATTTTAATTTAGAATTAATTTATAAACTAATAATTTACACCAGTATATTAAAAATTAATTAGAGTAAATATTTAAAATAATAAATATTTAATATAAAATTAATAATTTATTTTAAAAAAATATTTAAGGTATATAAGATCAATCTACATAAATAACATTTACTAAATACTATCAAAATCATATTTACAAGACTAAATTTTAAATTTAACACAGTTATGTTTTCTTATAGAAATTTATTTATGAATTTTATTACAGTAAAATTAAATTTAACCATTATACAATCTCGTCAATAAATTATATTAAGTAAAAATAATTTTAATAATATTAGTGTTAGTTGTTAAAACTTAAATGAGCTTGGTTAAATTCGAGCTTCAGAGTGAACTGGTTTGATATAATTCAAATTTAGTTCGAATTTAGTTAAATTTAATCAAATTTTTAATAGTCAAATTTGAAAATATAATTCGTATTTAAAATTTTAGTTCAATATTTTAGTTCAATAGAAACACATTTAAATATTATATAAAATATTTCTAATTAACATGGGCTTGATAATTAATTTTTAATTGTAAAACTCAAATTTTAATAATTTTAAATTTACTAGTCGAGTTCGGAGTAAATCTAACCAAATAAAACTCAATTAGGTGCTTCAACTTAAAACCACCTAAAATTTTCCATTTAGAAAAAAATAAATTAAATTTACCTTAAACTATAACAAATCATCAAATTATAAAATATTATAGATAATACACAAAAAGTAAAAAAGAAACAAATAAAATTTTACCTAATTTCCACTTTATACATAAAAATCTTGCATCTTTCCCGCCATGCATCAAACATGCATCCATTAGGATAATAAAACTTTTTATTATTATTATTTAATTTTGTGGCTACTCTTTTCAAAATCTTGATGTGAATGTGAGTTATATAAAAATTCATATTTTTATTCCAATTTTATTTTGCACAAATTTAATTTTATTTCCACCCAAATGAAATACATCCTCAAATACAAATAATATTTAGAAAAATATATTAATGAATAAAAATTGTAATAATCCAATCCACCATGACAATATAGAATTTATTATCTGTATAATGATGATATTCTAGTACCCAATAGATACCAGTTTTGGATAAGTCCCACTTGATCTTATGTAATGTATATTCATTACATTTTGTCATAATTATTAGATTAGATTCTCACATGTCCCTCCTCTTCTTTCTCATTTTACCAACTATGAGTGACCCCAACAACTTGGATAAGATCATGCATGTCTTACTTTTATCTACAAGCAAATATCACACAAAAGATATTTTTTTTCTTCTTTTATTAAGTGAAATTTTAATAGTAATAATATTTTTAAAAAAATCATAAAGAATTTTTTTCTAATAACTTATAAATATAATTGAATTTAATTTTATAAATCCTCTGTACTTGGTTAAACAATTTTTTAAAATACCATTTTGCTTTTCAAATCAATCCTATTTAATATTAAAATTTCGAAATTTTAAAATATATACTCCTTTCTTGAGATAATCTTGAGATAATCATAACAGATTTTCTAGTTATCTTGAAAATTTATACTTTATAGTATTATAATGAATATATTAAAAAATTTCACAAAATAACATATCTCTCTCCATTAAATGTATTAACTTTAAAATTTTTAAAAATAATACAAATATATTAACTTTAAAATTTTAAAAATAATACAAACATTCAATATAATATATATATATATATATATATACATATTAATCTTTTCTCAACTTTGATATCTTATACGGTTATAATAAACATAAATTATCCTAAAATACAAACTTTTAAAAATTATGAATTTCAAATATCATACATAACCGATAAAATTTTTAATTTTATAGAATTTCATTTAAAATTTAATATTCGACAAACCTTTATAGATTTTCATTTAAATTTTTAGTTTATCATTTTAACTTTTTATTATTTGTCATGACAAATATTTTACATCGATCTCATGAGCAAATTATGAAGAATGATCAACCTATTACATAACAAAGACCATCAATATATAAAAATACAAAAAATATTCGACATTAAAAATATTACAAAGTTCATTAGGTATCTCCAAATTGATGCAATACAATGGAGCAACAATAATAATGTTTAGCAAAACATTCAAACCTATACTATACATAGAAGTAACGTAGTGTTTAACAAATACCACAACAATATTGGAATGTATATGAAAAAAATCATTGTTTAGCCCTTGTCACAATCAACGTATTAAAAGGTGCTAGGCGGTCACCCGATGCCTAGCGCCTAGGCGGCAAGGTGGAAGTCTAAACGGATTTAGGCGTTTTACTCTATACAGTAAAAATTAATAAATACTATTAATATTTATGAAAAATTATTATATGATTTTAATATTATGTCGGTATTAAATGAATGAAAAATATACCTATGTAACTTTAGTTTATTATAATTAAATATTTTATCAATAAAAATTTTAAAATAATTTTTTTAAAAGAACTGACCGCCTAGGACCGCCTAGACGCCGCCTGAAACTGCCTAGGCGCTACTTTCTTGAATGCTTAGGCGCCGTCTAGTCCGCCTAAACCGCCTAGGCGGCGCCTTGACGGTTGAGGGCCTAAAACTTTCGCCTAGCTCATTTTTCAGGCATTCAGACACCGCCTAGACGCGATTTTTAAAAGGATTATTTCCAAAAACATCCCATTTTTTCAAATGTTTCACCTTGAGCACCCGGTTTTGAAAGTTTTGGAAAACCACTCCCAAAATCAAAACCACTAGTGGTTTTTGGTAATTTTGTGAGTGGTTTTGGTGTTGTATGAGTAATTTTGATCTTAGAAAATTTCCGAACCTCTAAATTAAACATATAGAATTTCAAAACCACTCATACAACACCAAAACCACTCACAAAATTACCAAAAACCACTAGTGGTTTTGATTTTGGGGGTGGTTTTCCAAAACTTTCAAAACCAGGTGCTCAAGGTGAAATGTTTGAAAAAAAGGGTGTTTTTGGAAATAACCTTTTTTAAAATACTAGTCACAATACAGTAAAGATTACATAGTGTATATGCATTGCATATATCACAATCTTTTGACTTTCGATGAATGTGAAAATGAAAAAATAATAATCAGTCCGTTTTCTTCAAAGTCTAATTAACCCTTATATTTTGTAAAATCCTTCCATTTAACCTTTGCACTATCCAAAATTTCATTTAATTTTATGTTAGCAAAATATTTATAAGTTGAGAAATTTAAATTAAACTTCACATAATTTGAGGGGTTAAACTGAATTTTTTCAAAACCATGGGATAATTAAGTTCTTATGCATATTCATAGCTACATTATTAAAGGCATAGTTCAATTTAGAATGAAATGAATGTGTATAACTATAGAATATAAGAGGATGTGATCAATGAAACAAACTAAATTAGAGTGACAACATTATAGAAGATTGTTATTGATCATGACCAATTCAATCACATCACCTCTTATTATTTTTATGAAAACCTCAATGGATAATTTGTAAGAGGGGCTTCGAACAAATTTTACCCATGAAGATGAAAGAATAGATTGTTTTATATATTCCAATCCAGCTGAACCATATTTCATTATTATGATTAAGAAAATCTAAGTTATGATATAATATCTGTGTCAAATAAATTTATTATTGTATAAACTAAATTCGAAAACAATACACTTAAATTAAAATGGTTAAAATGATACCATTGATTATTTCCTTGAGATAATCGCATAATCAAGCTCGTGTTTATGCATGACACCACGTAATCACAAAGAAAATATAAGATTGATCTTTCAAAAATTCTTTTGATATTTTTTCCAAATGTTCTTCATTTATCAAATTACTTGATGTTCACAGTGTTGATCCCTATTAAACCATAGCATGCACAAATGACTAACGTTTCTAAGATAAATAATTAAGAATGCGAAATCAAAAAATCAAGAGTGGGAGCGAATTAGGTATTTATAAAACTATTTTCAAGAACATCGGAATGACGTGCAAATGTTTAAAGTGATAATGTTATTATTTATATAGTTAATATGCATATAGTTTTTTATGATCATAAAATACGAAACGTCAAAATTAAATATTGTTTGTTTAAGGCAGAAGGCTGGGCGATCACCTCCAAATCAAATTTCTTTTTGTGAGTTTTATTCCTAAAGCTTGGTCTATTAGGCAACAAAGTATTTAGAAGGGAAGGAATGCGAGATATCTATATAGACAAGAGAGCCTGAAGAATCCTTTACCATAGAGTTAGGTTTGAAAGTTATGGTTATAACATCGTAAAAAATAACATCAACAAAGTCTTAATAC